>JAWNLR010000946.1:0-93969 GCA_035042205.1 Drosophila infuscata | reverse complement strand
CCAAGCACAAGTGGGTGAGCTAATGTGGCTGGCTCTTACAACAAGACCGGATATTTTGCACTCGGTTGCAAAGTTAGCACAACGGAACATGGATCCGCATAGCGAACATCTTGCAGGCGTGAAGCATGTCCTGCGGTACTTAGCGTCTACAGTGGAGCTAAAGATACACTACAGAAAGTGTGGAGCGGCGTTCGAAGGCTATGCTGATGCCGATTGGGCTGGCGATCAGGTTGATCGTAAATCGTATACTGGCTACGTATACTTTCTCGCTGGTGGGCCGATCTCGTGGAAATCGGAGAAACAACGCAGCGTAGCACTCAGCAGCACAGAGGCTGAGTATATGGCTTTGTCGACGGCGTGCAAGGAAGCTATCGTCATGCGCAGGCTGATTATCGAAGTCGGTTGTGGCACTGAAACTACCCAGACGGTGTTGTACGGAGACAACTTGAGTGCACAACAATTAGCAAAGAATCCTGTACATCATGGTAGAACTAAGCACATAGATATAAGATATCATTTTGTTCGGCAAGTTGTTAATGAGGGTCAAATTGCTTTGAAATATGTTCCTTCAAATGTTATGATAGCAGATGTGCTAACAAAGAACTTGTCCAAAACGAAGCATAATGAATTAAGGAACATGTTAAATTTGAAATGACTTTTTGTAAGCATGTTTGCATTGTGGAAGGGTGTTGAAAATTATGTTATTTTACATTCAATGCAATCGTGCATCGATACTTATGTTAAGTCTCTCATTAATTGCTACTCATACTGTAAAGTAGCAGTCTTGAATAAACGCTGATTGAGTACACAACGCTGGTGGGACTCAGTATTACTTTTCTTATCCAGGCATTCATTGACGCGGGAAAACTTCGCTCCAACACTTTGTTTGACTTTGAAAAATTCGATAGCTATTGAAAAGCTCAATAGCTCAACATTGGTGACCCCGACGTGTTTAATTAGCTCTGTTTGTACAAATTATTTAATGTAAAGAGTTAACAGAGCGCCCGCGTTCTTTCATTGTTTTCGATATTCTCGGTTCGTTTTGTGCTCACTTTCGGTTCAAGTGTTTGCCCTCAAGTTGACATTGGCGCCTGCGCAGTCGATTCGCTTATCGCATTGTTATTGCTTGTCCCGTTTCGTTTTTTTTTCGCTTATGAACAAAGTGTTTGCCCCCAATTGACATTGCGTCGTTTGAACTTGTGTGTTAAAGAGTTAGTGAAAAAATTCCGTGATTCCTAAAGGAATAGTTAAAATGCATAATTCTGCTGCCGTTCAGTCTCCTACTGCCTTGTTTTACAAAGCCAAGGCCAAAGCTATTGATGAGCAGGTAAAACGGATGGCCAAAGCTATCGCTCCGGAGCAAATTATGCATCTCAGCGAAGAAGAGTTGGCTGTTCGGTTTAAGGCGGTGGAAAGTGCTCAGCAGTCATTTTACAATATGCATGACGCGTTGGAGGAGCTGGATTATGCTGAAATCGGGAGTGAGTTACGGGCATGTTTTGATGACTTCTCAATATTAGTTGAAACTAGCTTGCGACACGAAATTAACAAACGAAAGTTATCGTCGCCGTTGTGCTCGACTATGAGGCAAGATGCATGTGGTGACAATCCGGTTGCCTGAGATCAAGCTGCCCGATTTTAGTGGAGGATATACAAAGTTTGCTGAGTTCATAGCGATGTTCTCTTCAATCATTGATGCGGACTCAGGACTTTCGGATGTGGAGAAGTTTCAGCACTTGCGATCGTGTCTGAAAGGACCAGCCTTAGATAGTGTTTCTTCGTTGGAAATCAGCAGCGCTAACTATCCAGTTGCATTGGAGCTCCTTAAAAAACGGTTTAACAACAAGCGTCTCATTTTCCAAGCACATATCACGGAGATTTTGGGATTAGATTGCATCGAGTCGTCGTCAGCGGTAAAACTTCGAACCCTGTCGGATACGGTTAACTCCAACATGCGCGCTCTACAACGCCTGGGCAACGTTGAGCAGATTGCGGGTTTCATTATCGTGCACAGTTTGCTGCAGAAAGTGGACAAGGCAACGCAGATCAGTTGGGAGGAGACAGCACCGATGGATACTATTCCGACTTGTGAGCAGTTCTTGGCATTTCTGGATCGACGATGTCAAAGGTTGGAAAATGTGGAACACGCTATGGCAACGTATACGCATAGCTCTAAGGTGGGAAAAAGTAGTAAAATCGTTAACACCAGCAGAATGGCCTTTGTCGCTACTAACTCCAACACAAATAAATGTGTGTTTTGTGAGACCTTTAGCCACTTAATTTATAACTGTTCCCGTTTTAGAAATCTGTCTCCGCAACTGCGTCTACGAGAGGTAAAGAAGCTCAACCTTTGCATTAATTGCCTGTGTAAAGGTCATCGGCCAAAGGAGTGCAGCTCCACTACCTGCAACCGCTGCAAGGCCAAGCATCATACGCTTCTGCATTTTGAGAACCAGATTGACGGTTCTCAAGTTAACTTTGCTCCGCATCCGCCTGCTGCAAACACTTCTGCAACACTTGTAGCCCAAAATCTTAATCAAGACGTGGTGCTCTTGGCAACTGCTGTAATAAACGTTAGAAGTCGTACTGGAGTTTTAGTCCCTTGCCGAGCGCTACTTGATTCTGGGTCGCAGGCGCACATAATCACATCCCCTTTAAGCTCAACACCTCCAGCTGCGCAAGCATCGCTCACCTACTTTGATTTCAGGATTGGATCAGTCTACTGTTGCCTCAGAAGGCTATTCAGCCGATATAAGCTTTCAATCGCGAGCATCTGCGTACTCTGCCAACATCTCAGTTCTCGTAGCTCCGTCTATAACTGGAAATCAGCCTAGCCACGATGTCAACACTGAGCTCTGGAATATACCCTCAAATATTCGCTTGGCTGATCCAGAGTTCTTTAAGGCGCACAAAATTGATTTTTTAATTTGAGCTGGCCTGTTTTTTGAATTGTTGTGTCGGTCAAATCAAAATCGCTCCTGGTTTGCCTATTCTTCAAAAAACTCAACTGGGCTGGATAGTGACAGGAGGAACTTCTTCAGCGAGCCCTGCCTCATTGATGGTCACTAGCTCGGTTCTGATGCCAAATCCTAGCCTAGATCACAAGCTTGATGAAATCGTTCGTCGGTTTTGGGAGGTAGAATCGTGTTCCCGTTTAGTCAACGAATCTACCAAGGAGGAACTTGATTGTGAAGCTCTGGAAGCCTTTGAGGAACTGAAGCACTGGCACATGATGATGACATTCCAATTGGCCAGCTACGGCACAGAGAAGGGTCTGTGTCTCTTTATGGACACTCTGCTCGACAATGAGTTGCCGGAAACGATGCAGTCAAAATCCAAATACGAGCTGAGACAGTGCGTCTTGGACACGCTGGAGCCGCACATAGATTGGAATCATATTTACAACGAATACTTGGATGTGTATCATCTGGATGGGGAGAATTTCGTTCATGCCACACCGCCACCACAATCATCGCTAGTCTCTTATCTATTACCCAGTGCGCTATGTCCCCGGACGCGAGCAGCTGCTACCGCAGCGGCGGCTTTTGATTCTCTCCTCACTGCGACACCATCGTCGCCGCCGCCACCGTTGATGCTGCCAGTGCCACAGGAGCCGCCGGTGTCGCCAGTGCCGCCTTTGTCTCCAAGTGCGAACGTCGAACCGGAAACCTGTGAAACCGAATCATCATCATCCTCGTCGCTACCGGCCCGGACGCTTCCTGAGCTGCGGCAAAAGGTGCTAGTTACTATCTCTTGATGCTCTGATGTCAGCTTAGGATGCAAGTTCGCAAATTCATTTCATAACCTGCGTCGTGTCTTCGGTTATATATATAAATTTCGGAATCGCATCAGGCATGCCAGTCTAACAGTAGATTGGATACACAAGGGCACTCAACTACTCTTGCGGAGCATCCAGATGGCGAATCTGAGTGATGAGTATAGCGCTCTTTAAGACGGACGGACTGTCAAATCATCCAACTCTGTTGCCTCGCTTACCCCATTCATCGATGAGTTTGGTGGCCGTTTAAAACACTCGTGCCTGGATTTCGATGCTCAGCATCCGATCATACTTCCGGGACATCATTCTGTCACACGCGCCATCATCATGCATTTTCACAGGCGTCAGCTGCATGCCGGACCTCGTTCTCTGCTTGCTCATATTCGGCTCCACTATTGGCCTATTGGTGGGCGTAAGACTGTCTCCAGCGTAACAACAAAATGCATTGTGTTTTCGAGCAAAACCGGTCCTGGCTGAGACAATCATGGCTGATCTTCCCCGCGATCATGTTAGTGGCTCGCATCCTCTCGCTGTCACTGGAGTGGACTATTGTGGACCGTTTTATTACAAGAGCGAGATTCGTAACAAAGGACCAGTAAAATGCTACATCTCGGTCTTCATTTGCTTCGCAACAAAGGCAGTGCATCTCGAACTGGTTCCTGATTTGACAACAGCAGCCTTTCTTAATGCGCTTAAGAGGTTTATTCTTACCAGATGTAAACCTGTTCTTCAGCAATGGTCCAAATGGAGAACATCCTACCCGGGCGTTCACATTAACGATGTTGTCCTTGTAAAGGACGAAAACTTGCCACCCGTTAAATGGCCACTGGCTCGTGTGGTCGAGCTTGTTGCTGGTGCTGACGGCGTTTCCCGCGTAGCTGTTCTCAAGACGTCAACTGGAACAATAAAGAGAGCTGTGCGCAAGCTGTGTGCGCCGAAAGAGAATGTTGTTGAAAGCCCGTGTCTTTCAACGGGGGGAGAATGTTTGGCTACGCAGGTATCCGCGCCAAACAACAATTAAAGCAGCTTCTCTCTTAATATTTATCTCTTTGATAAGTTATGCTCTGCGCAGCATAAAGAGCAAATTAACGTAACTATCATAACTGTTGTTTTGCATATGCTCATCGGCCTTTCGTTTTATTGCATTTTTCACTTTGCTTGCCCTTTGCCTTAGCTGAGCGCAAGCAGCAGCTGTAATTCGGCAGCTAATTAGTTCTATTTGGTCAATCGAGAATTCAAGTCGCGGAACTGTATTCGACACCGCTTGCCAAAAAATAATTCGTACAATTAAAAGTGCAAAGCTCAACTCGGAGCTTATAATTAACAATTGTAACTATTTTTAAGTTTAGCCACGAATGCAAATAAATTACATTAATAGAAAGCAAATTTCGGTGCGTTTTTATTTTTTTTTTTTGACTTTGAAAAATTCGATAGCTATTGAAAAAGTTCAATAGCTCAACGCTTAGTACTACTACGAATTAATTCAACGATTGCAATTGTTCAAATACCATCTCTTACTTTTCTTTTATTATTGATGTTGTTGATGATGGTGTTGTTTGCGGCATTTAATCCGTTATCATTAACCATATAGGGTAAATGATTAAAATAATTGGGACGACTCTGGTATAATGGTTTTGTGCAAATGTATTTAACAGGCAGAAGGAAGCATCTACGACCCCATAAAGTATACCAGGCGCATATATAGTTTACTTTATTTTATCGATCGAATTCAGTTTCTGAATTATCGATACATTTCGATTTCCGATAGCAATAAATTCCACAATTTAAGAGGCAGAGGTTTCTAATGTATACATTATATGCTTACACATATTATTGATCAATTGCATTTTCATTAAGATCGGATAAGAAACTTCAAAGTTATAGTCGAAAATATATTCTCATATTGATCTTATTTCTCTCAGCAGCCGCAAGCATTTTCTGTATGCATAAATAGGCGAGCGCCTCTGTGAGAAAGAGATGGCATGAAATCGACGCTAGCGTCAGTATATTTGTGTGTATTCTGCAGAACCCCGATAACTACTATGTCTGTATGTATGTATGTACAGTGTCAGAAGGAAGCATCTACGACCCCATAAAGTATACCAGGCGCATATATAGTTTACTTTATTTTATCGATCGAATTCAGTTTCTGAATTATCGATACATTTCGATTTCCGATAGCAATAAATTCCACAATTTAAGAGGCAGAGGTTTCTAATGTATACATTATATGCTTACACATATTATTGATCAATTGCATTTTCATTAAGATCGGATAAGAAACTCCAAAGTTATAGTCGAAAATATATTCTCATATTGATCTTATTTCTCTCAGCAGCCGCAAGCATTTTCTGTATGCATAAATAGGCGAGCGCCTCTGTGAGAAAGAGATGGCATGAAATCGACGCTAGCGTCAGTATATTTGTGTGTATTCTGCAGAACCCCGATAACTACTATGTCTGTATGTATGTATGTACAGTGTCTCACACCTTATTTGGAACAGTGTCTAGCAAAAATTTTAAAGTGCTATAAAGTTTAAACAAGGAAAAAAATGCAAAATGTTTAAATGCCAATTTGTTTAATGTTATATCACATTTTAAAAGGAAACTTTAGTTTTTATGCAAATATTAATTAATTAATTAAAATTAGTCAAAAACTGAAAACATATCCAAAAAACGTGTCACAGCTTATTTAAAACAGTTTTAAGAAAAGTTAAATATTTGGCGTTTAAAAGTTCAAATAAGGATGTTAATACTTAGTATGATATCCTTTAGCCTTAACAGCTTCGCTTAACCTATTATTCATGGAAGATACCAGCTTCCAACTCGTTTCTGGACTGATCCTGCTCCACTCCTCCAGCAGAGCATTTTGAGATCCTGTTTGCAGGATATGTTGTGGTTCCGGATATTATTTTCCAGCAGAGCCCACAAATTTTCAAGAACATTTAAATCTGAAGACTGGGGCGGTGGAATTATCATTTGGGGGCAGTTCAATCTAAGCCAGGACTGTACTATTCCGGCCTTATGGTTGGGGTCGTTGTCCTGGTTGGTCCGGAAAGTACGTCGGTTTCCAACTTCTCGGCACTTTGGAGTAAATTTTCCTTTAGTATATCAAAGTACACATATTTGTCCATTGTTGTTACAATAAACACAAAATTTCCGCCGCGGGCTGTCGAGATAGATGCCCATACCAGGACACTTCCTCCGCAGTGCTTGACTGTTGCCTTTCAGTTTTTGGGACTCAGATCAGTATTGGAGTGTCGCCACACATAATTCCGTCCGTCCGAGCCAAAAATGTTTAATTTGTACTCATATTCAAATATGACTGTGTTCCAGAACTCCAAATCCTTGTCCAAATGCGGGAAAAAACTAAACTGACTTCAAAGGTTGGTCTATTTCTACCGTAAATATTCAACTTTAGGTAAAAAATCCGGGTTTTATGGCACCCAGGCGTCCAGAATGTAACTTTTCCAAATAAGCTAGGATCATAAAATTAGGTACTTTTTTACATAACCCGACCTAGCGGGTGGGGAAATCCCAGCTTATTAAGGTCATATATTAATTTTGGTGGTTAATATATGTACCTGCCATGGGTCTTTGGAATTTTTAAAATATAAAGCATAATGAGTTTATGGCAGGTAATTGAAATTTTTGCTAGACGCTGTTCCAAATAATGTGTGAGACACTGTATGTATGTAGTTCGGGCTTGTGAGTAAAATTACTCTGTAAGAAATGCACTTGCAGAACTGAACATTTGAGTGCATCTTAAAGGAAAATTGGCCAATAAAACTAGAATATATTTGACAACTTGGTTAAGGGTATATCGAATCGAGCCAAATCGACTATGGCATCTTAGTTGTTATTATTTGGGGAATAAGAATGAAGAGTTAGAAAACACCTAAGGCTTAAGGTCTGTATGATATTATAATAAGATCACTCAAACAGATTGCACAGTGAAAACCAAAGACACCATGAAGGTACCAGCACGTAAACGTACGAGTGAAGTATTGACTTAACAATAGTTTAATCAAATTATAGAGCACTAATGTTGTATATGTTTGTGTTTTTGTTTATTAAGTGCACTTTCCATATGTATGATTGTCCAAATTTTTTCAATGCACAACGATACAAAGAATCACGTCGTGGTCAGCAATGTATATGCTATCTGCTTTTTAAAAGCCTTTCTTAAGTGTCCCAATGTTTTGGTCAATAAAGTAAGTCGTTGAAAGACAGCAGTATTTTTACAAAAGCTTCTGAGCAAATTAGCTAAAATGGAGAAAAATCTTAAGGCAAACGGTCCCTTCTGACCTTGTTGTATTTAAATATAGTTACAAAACAGTCATTTGGCCAAAGTGAGTAGGTTTTATTCGGCAACATGCATTTAACTTAACTTACCCTCCAGTGGACGTATCATATAAATTTTAATTTAATCTGACGCTTGTACAGATAGATACTTATATATTTCAAGTTTCAAGTCTGCAGCTCTAAGAATGTAGAATGTAATTGCTCTAATACAGACAACTATATGATTTCTGGGTGTAAGAAATGTATATTTAAAGTTATAAATCGCAAGCTTCGAGATTGGTTTCAGACGTATTAGAGGACGTGATGGTTGAGATATAAAAACATCCGCTTATAAATAATGTTTAACTACAACTTTTTTGATAATAGTTAATTAAATATAAAAATTATTCGACATTTTGCGAAAAGAAATGTTCAACGAAGCAGGTGCTTGTATGTTACGCTATTAATTCGAATAAATGTTATTATTATAATACTCACCCTCAAAGAACCGGCCACAACAAGAACGGACTTTATTGCTCGTAATCCCCAATCATAGTGATCTTGCTTAGAAAGAAGCTCTCTACATAGTGTGTAGAGTGTGATAAACTTTCTTGCCAGCAGGCGAGCTTCTTGAAATCCCTCGGCCACCAACATAATTTCACTTATAAGTGCAAAATCTGGTACTACCATAGCACATGGTCGATAAAGGGCTTTCAGATTTTCAGGCAGTTCAGCTCTACCAGCGTAGCCCGGATTCATGGTTATAAATACACCAACTGTGTGTCGCAAACTTATGTACTCGCCTAGAAAGCTGAAAGAGTTTTTTTTAGCTTTAATTGCATCCTGAATGCATTTGACCTGAACAGCTACAACGGACAATACTTCAACGGATATACGGTTAAATTCGTCAAAGCAACCCCATGCCCCGGTTTGAGCGAGACCTTTGTGTATGTTTCCTATTGACTTATAGTCCATTTGCTCAGAGCAATTAAATACATAGACCATCATGCCTAAGGCACGACCTAGGTCCTTAGTAGTTTCAGTTTTCCCAGTTCCAGCTGGACCAGCTGGAGCACCTCCCATGACAAGATGTAAAGACTGAGTTAGCGTGATATAACAGCGATCTGTTAGAGGAGTAATAACCAGTCTTGGAGTATTTCCTAAATACTCATAATCGTAACGAAACTGGGCATCACAAATGTTTGCGAAGCAATCGTCAATTTTGCTATCCCAACGATGTCGAAGTTGGCTTTGCCATTGGAACGCTGTTTGTATCTCAACCTTTTTTGCAATTATGTTGGAAACTACGTCACGACTGTGTACGTCGATTGTACATACGGTCATGATCTTTTGCCGTTCTGCTGGTGTAAGATCTCCCAAGAGAATTATGATTAGGTTATTAAGTTGATTCACTTGCTTTCTATTATAATCCTTTAGTGCATTTTCGTACCGAAGTTGAACCTTAGCGAATGCGTCATTGGTTTCAGATGTCCACATGATCTGTGTTCCTACCAGAGCAGGTTGAGCAGGCCATTCAAATATCCATACGTGTCGCGGCTTATTGTCATAATAACTTAATGAACGTCTCAGCTGATCTCGTAGTGTTTCCCGCATTTTGTCGGTCAAGCGATTTAGCCAAACCTCAACTTTACCATTGCAATCACTGTTTTGCAATGGTAAAGTTGAGGTTTGGCTAAATCGCTTGACCGACAAAATGCGGGAAACACTACGAGATCAGCTGAGACGTTCATTAAGTTATTATGACAATAAGCCGCGACACGTATGGATATTTGAATGGCCTGCTCAACCTGCTCTGGTAGGAACACAGATCATGTGGACATCTGAAACCAATGACGCATTCGCTAAGGTTCAACTTCGGTACGAAAATGCACTAAAGGATTATAATAGAAAGCAAGTGAATCAACTTAATAACCTAATCATAATTCTCTTGGGAGATCTTACACCAGCAGAACGGCAAAAGATCATGACCGTATGTACAATCGACGTACACAGTCGTGACGTAGTTTCCAACATAATTGCAAAAAAGGTTGAGATACAAACAGCGTTCCAATGGCAAAGCCAACTTCGACATCGTTGGGATAGCAAAATTGACGATTGCTTCGCAAACATTTGTGATGCCCAGTTTCGTTACGATTATGAGTATTTAGGAAATACTCCAAGACTGGTTATTACTCCTCTAACAGATCGCTGTTATATCACGCTAACTCAGTCTTTACATCTTGTCATGGGAGGTGCTCCAGCTGGTCCAGCTGGAACTGGGAAAACTGAAACTACTAAGGACCTAGGTCGTGCCTTAGGCATGATGGTCTATGTATTTAATTGCTCTGAGCAAATGGACTATAAGTCAATAGGAAACATACACAAAGGTCTCGCTCAAACCGGGGCATGGGGTTGCTTTGACGAATTTAACCGTATATCCGTTGAAGTATTGTCCGTTGTAGCTGTTCAGGTCAAATGCATTCAGGATGCAATTAAAGCTAAAAAAAACTCTTTCAGCTTTCTAGGCGAGTACATAAGTTTGCGACACACAGTTGGTGTATTTATAACCATGAATCCGGGCTACGCTGGTAGAGCTGAACTGCCTGAAAATCTGAAAGCCCTTTATCGACCATGTGCTATGGTAGTACCAGATTTTGCACTTATAAGTGAAATTATGTTGGTGGCCGAGGGATTTCAAGAAGCTCGCCTGCTGGCAAGAAAGTTTATCACACTCTACACACTATGTAGAGAGCTTCTTTCTAAGCAAGATCACTATGATTGGGGATTACGAGCAATAAAGTCCGTTCTTGTTGTGGCCGGTTCTTTGAGGGTGAGTATTATAATAATAACATTTATTCGAATTAATAGCGTAACATACAAGCACCTGCTTCGTTGAACATTTCTTTTCGCAAAATGTCGAATAATTTTTATATTTAATTAACTATTATCAAAAAAGTTGTAGTTAAACATTATTTATAAGCGGATGTTTTTATATCTCAACCATCACGTCCTCTAATACGTCTGAAACCAATCTCGAAGCTTGCGATTTATAACTTTAAATATACATTTCTTACACCCAGAAATCATATAGTTGTCTGTATTAGAGCAATTACATTCTACATTCTTAGAGCTGCAGACTTGAAACTTGAAATATATAAGTATCTATCTGTACAAGCGTCAGATTAAATTAAAATTTATATGATACGTCCACTGGAGGGTAAGTTAAGTTAAATGCATGTTGCCGAATAAAACCTACTCACTTTGGCCAAATGACTGTTTTGTAACTATATTTAAATACAACAAGGTCAGAAGGGACCGTTTGCCTTAAGATTTTTCTCCATTTTAGCTAATTTGCTCAGAAGCTTTTGTAAAAATACTGCTGTCTTTCAACGACTTACTTTATTGACCAAAACATTGGGACACTTAAGAAAGGCTTTTAAAAAGCAGATAGCATATACATTGCTGACCACGACGTGATTCTTTGTATCGTTGTGCATTGAAAAAATTTGGACAATCATACATATGGAAAGTGCACTTAATAAACAAAAACACAAACATATACAACATTAGTGCTCTATAATTTGATTAAACTATTGTTAAGTCAATACTTCACTCGTACGTTTACGTGCTGGTACCTTCATGGTGTCTTTGGTTTTCACTGTGCAATCTGTTTGAGTGATCTTATTATAATTTCATACAGACCTTAAACCTTAGGTGTTTTCTAACTCTTCATTCTTATTCCCCAAATAATAACAACTAAGATGCCATAGTCGATTTGGCTCGATTCGATATACCCTTAACCAAGTTGTCAAATATATTCTAGTTTTATTGGCCAATTTTCCTTTAAGATGCACTCAAATGTTCAGTTCTGCAAGTGCATTTCTTACAGAGTAATTTTACTCACAAGCCCGAACTACATACATACAGTGTCTCACACATTATTTGGAACAGCGTCTAGCAAAAATTTCAATTACCTGCCATAAACTCATTATGCTTTATATTTTAAAAATTCGAAAGACCCATGGCAGGTTCATATATTAACCACCAAAATTAATATATGACCTTAATAAGCTGGGATTTCCCCACCCGCTAGGTCGGGTTATGTAAAAAAGTACCTAATTTTATGATCCTAGCTTATTTGGAAAAGTTACATTCTGGACGCCTGGGTGCCATAAAACCCGGATTTTTTACCTAAAGTTGAATATTTACGGTAGAAATAGACCAACCTTTGAAGTCAGTTTAGTTTTTTCCCGCATTTGGACAAGGATTTGGAGTTCTGGAACACAGTCATATTTGAATATGAGTACAAATTAAACATTTTTGGCTCGGACGGACGGAATTATGTGTGGCGACACTCCAATACTGATCTGAGTCCCAAAAACTGAAAGGCAACAGTCAAGCACTGCGGAGGAAGTGTCCTGGTATGGGCATCTATCTCGACAGCCCGCGGCGGAAATTTTGTGTTTATTGTAACAACAATGGACAAATATGTGTACTTTGATATACTAAAGGAAAATTTACTCCAAAGTGCCGAGAAGTTGGAAACCGACGTACTTTCCGGACCAACCAGGACAACGACCCCAACCATAAGGCCGGAATAGTACAGTCCTGGCTTAGATTGAACTGCCCCCAAATGATAATTCCACCGCCCCAGTCTTCAGATTTAAATGTTCTTGAAAATTTGTGGGCTCTGCTGGAAAATAATATCCGGAACCACAACATATCCTGCAAACAGGATCTCAAAATGCTCTGCTGGAGGAGTGGAGCAGGATCAGTCCAGAAACGAGTTGGAAGCTGGTATCTTCCATGAATAATAGGTTAAGCGAAGCTGTTAAGGCTAAAGGATATAATACTAAGTATTAACATCCTTATTTGAACTTTTAAACGCCAAATATTTAACTTTTCTTAAAACTGTTTTAAATAAGCTGTGACACGTTTTTTGGATATGTTTTCAGTTTTTGACTAATTTTAATTAATTAATTAATATTTGCATAAAAACTAAAGTTTCCTTTTAAAATGTGATATAACATTAAACAAATTGGCATTTAAACATTTTGCATTTTTTTCCTTGTTTAAACTTTATAGCACTTTAAAATTTTTGCTAGACACTGTTCCAAATAAGGTGTGAGACACTGTACATACATACATACAGACATAGTAGTTATCGGGGTTCTGCAGAATACACACAAATATACTGACGCTAGCGTCGATTTCATGCCATCTCTTTCTCACAGAGGCGCTCGCCTATTTATGCATACAGAAAATGCTTGCGGCTGCTGAGAGAAATAAGATCAATATGAGAATATATTTTCGACTATAACTTTGGAGTTTCTTATCCGATCTTAATGAAAATGCAATTGATCAATAATATGTGTAAGCATATAATGTATACATTAGAAACCTCTGCCTCTTAAATTGTGGAATTTATTGCTATCGGAAATCGAAATGTATCGATAATTCAGAAACTGAATTCGATCGATAAAATAAAGTAAACTATATATGCGCCTGGTATACTTTATGGGGTCGTAGATGCTTCCTTCTGCCTGTTAAATACATTTGCACAAAACCATTATACCAGAGTCGTCCCAATTATTTTAATCATTTACCCTATATGGTTAATGATAACGGATTAAATGCCGCAAACAACACCATCATCAACAACATCAATAATAAAAGAAAAGAAAGAGATGGTATTTGAACAATTGCAATCGTTGAATTAATTCGTAGTAGTACTAAGCGTTGAGCTATTGAACTTTTTCAATAGCTATCGAATTTTTCAAAGTCAAAAAAAAAAAATAAAAACGCACCGAAATTTGCTTTCTATTAATGTAATTTATTTGCATTCGTGGCTAAACTTAAAAATAGTTACAATTGTTAATTATAAGCTCCGAGTTGAGCTTTGCACTTTTAATTGTACGAATTATTTTTTGGCAAGCGGTGTCGAATACAGTTCCGCGACTTGAATTCTCGATTGACCAAATAGAACTAATTAGCTGCCGAATTACAGCTGCTGCTTGCGCTCAGCTAAGGCAAAGGGCAAGCAAAGTGAAAAATGCAATAAAACGAAAGGCCGATGAGCATATGCAAAACAACAGTTATGATAGTTACGTTAATTTGCTCTTTATGCTGCGCAGAGCATAACTTATCAAAGAGATAAATATTAAGAGAGAAGCTGCTTTAATTGTTGTTTGGCGCGGATACCTGCGTAGCCAAACATTCTCCCCCCGTTGAAAGACACGGGCTTTCAACAACATTCTCTTTCGGCGCACACAGCTTGCGCACAGCTCTCTTTATTGTTCCAGTTGACGTCTTGAGAACAGCTACGCGGGAAACGCCGTCAGCACCAGCAACAAGCTCGACCACACGAGCCAGTGGCCATTTAACGGGTGGCAAGTTTTCGTCCTTTACAAGGACAACATCGTTAATGTGAACGCCCGGGTAGGATGTTCTCCATTTGGACCATTGCTGAAGAACAGGTTTACATCTGGTAAGAATAAACCTCTTAAGCGCATTAAGAAAGGCTGCTGTTGTCAAATCAGGAACCAGTTCGAGATGCACTGCCTTTGTTGCGAAGCAAATGAAGACCGAGATGTAGCATTTTACTGGTCCTTTGTTACGAATCTCGCTCTTGTAATAAAACGGTCCACAATAGTCCACTCCAGTGACAGCGAGAGGATGCGAGCCACTAACATGATCGCGGGGAAGATCAGCCATGATTGTCTCAGCCAGGACCGGTTTTGCTCGAAAACACAATGCATTTTGTTGTTACGCTGGAGACAGTCTTACGCCCACCAATAGGCCAATAGTGGAGCCGAATATGAGCAAGCAGAGAACGAGGTCCGGCATGCAGCTGACGCCTGAGAAAATGCATGATGATGGCGCGTGTGACAGAATGATGTCCCGGAAGTATGATCGGATGCTGAGCATCGAAATCCAAGCACGAGTGTTTTAAACGGCCACCAAACTCATCGATGAATGGGGTAAGCGAGGCAACAGAGTTGGATGATTTGACAGTCCGTCCGTCTTAAAGAGCGCTATACTCATCACTCAGATTCGCCATCTGGATGCTCCGCAAGAGTAGTTGAGTGCCCTTGTGTATCCAATCTACTGTTAGACTGGCATGCCTGATGCGATTCCGAAATTTATATATATAACCGAAGACACGACGCAGGTTATGAAATGAATTTGCGAACTTGCATCCTAAGCTGACATCAGAGCATCAAGAGATAGTAACTAGCACCTTTTGCCGCAGCTCAGGAAGCGTCCGGGCCGGTAGCGACGAGGATGATGATGATTCGGTTTCACAGGTTTCCGGTTCAACGTTCGCACTTGGAGACAAAGGCGGCACTGGCGACACCGGCGGCTCCTGTGGCACTGGCAGCATCAACGGTGGCGGCGGCGACGATGGTGTCGCAGTGAGGAGAGAATCAAAAGCCGCCGCTGCGGTAGCAGCTGCTCGCGTCCGGGGACATAGCGCACTGGGTAATAGATAAGAGACTAGCGATGATTGTGGTGGCGGTGTGGCATGAACGAAATTCTCCCCATCCAGATGATACACATCCAAGTATTCGTTGTAAATATGATTCCAATCTATGTGCGGCTCCAGCGTGTCCAAGACGCACTGTCTCAGCTCGTATTTGGATTTTGACTGCATCGTTTCCGGCAACTCATTGTCGAGCAGAGTGTCCATAAAGAGACACAGACCCTTCTCTGTGCCGTAGCTGGCCAATTGGAATGTCATCATCATATGCCAGTGCTTCAGTTCCTCAAAGGCTTCCAGAGCTTCACAATCAAGTTCCTCCTTGGTAGATTCGTTGACTAAACGGGAACACGATTCTACCTCCCAAAACCGACGAACGATTTCATCAAGCTTGTGATCTAGGCTAGGATTTGGCATCAGAACCGAGCTAGTGACCATCAATGAGGCAGGGCTCGCTGAAGAAGTTCCTCCTGTCACTATCCAGCCCAGTTGAGTTTTTTGAAGAATAGGCAAACCAGGAGCGATTTTGATTTGACCGACACAACAATTCAAAAAACAGGCCAGCTCAAATTAAAAAATCAATTTTGTGCGCCTTAAAGAACTCTGGATCAGCCAAGCGAATATTTGAGGGTATATTCCAGAGCTCAGTGTTGACATCGTGGCTAGGCTGATTTCCAGTTATAGACGGAGCTACGAGAACTGAGATGTTGGCAGAGTACGCAGATGCTCGCGATTGAAAGCTTATATCGGCTGAATAGCCTTCTGAGGCAACAGTAGACTGATCCAATCCTGAAATCAAAGTAGGTGAGCGATGCTTGCGCAGCTGGAGGTGTTGAGCTTAAAGGGGATGTGATTATGTGCGCCTGCGACCCAGAATCAAGTAGCGCTCGGCAAGGGACTAAAACTCCAGTACGACTTCTAACGTTTATTACAGCAGTTGCCAAGAGCACCACGTCTTGATTAAGATTTTGGGCTACAAGTGTTGCAGAAGTGTTTGCAGCAGGCGGATGCGGAGCAAAGTTAACTTGAGAGCCATCAATTTGATTCTCAAAATGCAGAAGAGTATGATGCTTGGCCTTGCAGCGGTTGCAGGTAGTGGAGCTGTACTCCTTTAGCCGATGAACTTTACACAGGCAATTAATGCAAAGGTTGAGCTTCTTTACCTCTCGTATACGCAGTTGCGGAGACAGATTTCTAAAACGGGAACAGTTATAAATTAAGTGGCTAAAGGTCTCACAAAACACACATTTATTTGTGTTGGAGTTAGTAGCGACAAAGGCCATTCTGCTGGTGTTAACGATTTTACTACTTTTTCCCACCTTAGAGCTATGCGTATACGTTGCCATAGCGTGTTCCACATTTTCCAACCTTTGACATCGTCGATCCAGAAATGCCAAGAACTGCTCAAAAGTCGGAATAGTATCCATCGGTGCTGTCTCCTCCCAACTGATCTGCGTTGCCTTGTCCACTTTCTGCAGCAAACTGTGCACGATAATGAAACCCGCAATCTGCTCAACGTTGCCCAGGCGTTGTAGAGCGCGCATGTTGGAGTTAACCGTATCCGACAGGGTTCGAAGTTTTACCGCTGACGACGACTCGATGCAATCTAATCCCAAAATCTCCGTGATATGTGCTTGGAAAATGAGACGCTTGTTGTTAAACCGTTTTTTAAGGAGCTCCAATGCAACTGGATAGTTAGCGCTGCTGATTTCCAACGAAGAAACACTATCTAAGGCTGGTCCTTTCAGACACGATCGCAAGTGCTGAAACTTCTCCACATCCGAAAGTCCTGAGTCCGCATCAATGATTGAAGAGAACATCGCTATGAACTCAGCAAACTTTGTATATCCTCCACTAAAATCGGGCAGCTTGATCTCAGGCAACCGGATTGTCACCACATGCATCTTGCCTCATAGTCGAGCACAACGGCGACGATAACTTTCGTTTGTTAATTTCGTGTCGCAAGCTAGTTTCAACTAATATTGAGAAGTCATCAAAACATGCCCGTAACTCACTCCCGATTTCAGCATAATCCAGCTCCTCCAACGCGTCATGCATATTGTAAAATGACTGCTGAGCACTTTCCACCGCCTTAAACCGAACAGCCAACTCTTCTTCGCTGAGATGCATAATTTGCTCCGGAGCGATAGCTTTGGCCATCCGTTTTACCTGCTCATCAATAGCTTTGGCCTTGGCTTTGTAAAACAAGGCAGTAGGAGACTGAACGGCAGCAGAATTATGCATTTTAACTATTCCTTTAGGAATCACGGAATTTTTTCACTAACTCTTTAACACACAAGTTCAAACGACGCAATGTCAATTGGGGGCAAACACTTTGTTCATAAGCGAAAAAAAAACGAAACGGGACAAGCAATAACAATGCAGAAACGGCTGCTGCAACTGTTTAAGCAAACGCGATAAGCGAATCGACTGCGCAGGCGCCAATGTCAACTTGAGGGCAAACACTTGAACCGAAAGTGAGCACAAAACGAACCGAGAATATCGAAAACAATGAAAGAACGCGGGCGCTCTGTTAACTCTTTACATTAAATAATTTGTACAAACACGTCGGGGTCACCAATGTTGAGCTATTGAGCTTTTCAATAGCTATCGAATTTTTCAAAGTCAAACAAAGTGTTGGAGCGAAGTTTTCCCGCGTCAATGAATGCCTGGATAAGAAAAGTAATACTGAGTCCCACCAGCGTTGTGTACTCAATCAGCGTTTATTCAAGACTGCTACTTTACAGTATGAGTAGCAATTAATGAGAGACTTAACATAAGTATCGATGCACGATTGCATTGAATGTAAAATAACATAATTTTCAACACCCTTCCACAATGCAAACATGCTTACAAAAAGTCATTTCAAATTTAACATGTTCCTTAATTCATTATGCTTCGTTTTGGACAAGTTCTTTGTTAGCACATCTGCTATCATAACATTTGAAGGAACATATTTCAAAGCAATTTGACCCTCATTAACAACTTGCCGAACAAAATGATATCTTATATCTATGTGCTTAGTTCTACCATGATGTACAGGATTCTTTGCTAATTGTTGTGCACTCAAGTTGTCTCCGTACAACACCGTCTGGGTAGTTTCAGTGCCACAACCGACTTCGATAATCAGCCTGCGCATGACGATAGCTTCCTTGCACGCCGTCGACAAAGCCATATACTCAGCCTCTGTGCTGCTGAGTGCTACGCTGCGTTGTTTCTCCGATTTCCACGAGATCGGCCCACCAGCGAGAAAGTATACGTAGCCAGTATACGATTTACGATCAACCTGATCGCCAGCCCAATCGGCATCAGCATAGCCTTCGAACGCCGCTCCACACTTTCTGTAGTGTATCTTTAGCTCCACTGTAGACGCTAAGTACCGCAGGACATGCTTCACGCCTGCAAGATGTTCGCTATGCGGATCCATGTTCCGTTGTGCTAACTTTGCAACCGAGTGCAAAATATCCGGTCTTGTTGTAAGAGCCAGCCACATTAGCTCACCCACTTG
This sequence comes from Drosophila infuscata, assembly GCA_035042205.1. Taxonomy (NCBI): domain Eukaryota; kingdom Metazoa; phylum Arthropoda; class Insecta; order Diptera; family Drosophilidae; genus Drosophila; species Drosophila infuscata. The sequence continues at coordinate 74,920 of JAWNLR010000946.1, read as the reverse complement.
TGCTTGGTACGATGTCTTATCCACCTTTTGACATTGGCTGCCGTTGCAAGCTGTCTGGTACCCAGCATCCAATGGCGTAGCTGCTGGTCTGCAACTTTCCATACCGTGCTTACGCAAAAGATCCTTGATGTATTGCGTATGGCCCAGAGTGATCTCTCCAAGTTCACCCTCACGTTGAATTTCCATGCCAAGAAACAGTTCTAGTGGCCCCTTGTCAACGCACTCAAACGACTTCATAATATCAGATTTGATGCTGACCAAGTCCGCTTTCGATTGACAAGCTATAAGGAGATCATCAACGTAAACTAGGATTAGTGCCAAATTACCTCCCTTTCGCTTATAAAGGCATGGCTCATTGTCACATGCAATGAAGCCAATTCCACGCAAAACGCTGTCGAGCTTGGAGTTCCACTCCCTTCCAGATTGCTTCAATCCATATATCGCCTTTTTCAGTAGTAATACTCCATCCGCCCGATTGTCTTCAGAGTATCCTTGCGGTTGCTTCATATAAACAGTATCACTTAGATCGCTGTTCAAGTACGCAGTACAAACATCCATCTGATGTAGGTACAACTGCAATTCTGCCGCCAACGCCAATATAAACCGCATGCTCTCCAGCCTGCAAACCGGTGAAAACGTCTCATCGTAGTTAACACCGTACTGTTGTGCGCATCCTTTTGCCACCAGTCGTGCCTTAAACCGTTCTATCTGGCCGTGAGCATCCCGCTTCAGGCTGTAGACCCACTTGCAACCAATTGCACGTTGTCCTTTTGGTAAATCTGCCAGCTGCCAGGTTTGATTCGTAATCAAAGCCTCATACTCCTTTTGCATCGCTTCTTTCCAGAACGAAGCATGCGTACCGCGCATTGCCTCCTCGTAGGTTGCTGGAATGGGTACATCACTTGTAGCCATAGCGCCGAGTATATTGTATTGCTTCCTTGGGCGACCAGGTCTACCCGTCCTTAGCAATTTCGGTCTCCCAGGTCCAACTCGTGGGATCTGCTCTTCCTCCAGCTTTTCGTCGTCTTTTGCACTTTCAAAAGATTCATCCGCATTGCTTTCATCAGTTGCATTTGACCGAGATGTGATGTCTTCGCTGCTGGAGTCAACCTCATCATCATCCTCTTCGTCAACTTGCTCAACTCGATGCCCAACATTCGACATATCAAATGTTACCGCTTCGCCCTTTGCTTTTTCCAGATAGCTGACCTCATCAAAGATAACATCTCGTTTGTCGACCACTGTTTTGGATTCTGCATCGTAGAGCCGATAGCCTTTTGCTTGCATTGAGTAACCGACCATGCGGTATTCTTTCCCCTTGGGTTTAAACTTGCTCTTATGACGACCCTTATCCAGTGCCACTGCAATGGAACCAAAAACTTTAAGATGACTTATCGTTGGTTTCTTACCAGTCCACGCTTCCATTGGAGTCATCCCGATCAGTGCCTTTGTGGCTGCACGGAAATACACCGCTGTGTTTACTGCCTCTGCCCACAATGACTGGTCCAAGCCTGATTGATCCAATAAGCATCTTGCCATCTCAACAAGCGTACGATTAGCTCGTTCTGCCACACCATTTTGTTGCGGAGTGTACGCCACCGTCAATTGCCGTGCAATTCCATTGGTTTTCAAAAAACCGTCGAAAGTTTTATTTACATATTCGCGACCGTTGTCGCTGCGAATACACTTGATCATCTTTCCTGTTTGACGCTCTACCAGATTTTTGTACTCCACGAACTTGCGAAAGACCTCGTCCTTCCCTTTCAGGAAATATACAAAAATCCGCCTCGATTTGTCATCAATAAATGTGAGGAAATACTTTGAGCCGCCTAGAGACTTCGTTTCGAAAGGGCCACACACATCAGTGTGCACTAATTCCAGAAGTTCTTCCGCTCGGCTTTCTGTTGATCCTGGAAATGGCTGCACGTGAACCTTGTTCAGCATGCACGTCTTGCACGACACCCGTTGCAATACGTCAACATTTTCCATTCCTCGTACCAGCGCCTTGTTTGCCATTTCACGCAAACTATCGTAGTTCAAATGACCATATCTGTTATGCCACACTCGCCACTGACTTCGCAGCATAACAACACGTATACAGATTTCCTACTCGCTTGGCCTCGAGTATACATTTGCCGTTTCTGCAGACTCGTGCATCTTTGCATCAAAGAGAACATTGCACTTCATTGCGACGGCCTGTCCCACAGACATAAAATTGCTCGTCAACTTTGGTACGTACAATACGTTGCCTAGCACCAGTGTACACAAATCCGTTTCCAATTTGACTTCGCCTCTGCCTTCTGCTTGCAAGGTACCGGCGTCCGCCAAACCGACCGTTTCGGTATGCGCCTCAAATTTTGAAAACATTTGTTTATCACAACACATATGACTTGTTGCTCCACTGTCCAAGCACCAGCCGAGTTTCTTAAAACTGCTTGCATCCAATGCGTTGAGTAAACTGCAATTCTGCTGTCCGGTCTTCATTACGTCATTTTTTGCAATTAATCTGCGACAATTCGCTTTAATATGCCCTATTTCACCACATTCGTAACAGGCGATCTTTTTCTTTGTCTTCTTTATAGTGACCTTCGCACTAGCGCTATGCCCTTGTCTAACTGTAAAAGCCTTCGCCGTTTCGTTGTGCTTCTCGGCGCCTTCTTTTCTCTCGCCTTCTTCCTTCAACTTTATGCACAGAATTTCAAACGACGGCAGACTGTCGCGCGTCTGGATGGCGACAACGAAATTCCCGTAATCTTCTGGAAGACTGGCAAGCAAAATTATGACCTTGAGCTCGTCAACTATTTCTATTCCAACTCCGGCAAGCTGATCCACGATTTCGTTAAATGTGATCAAATGGCTAGCCATGCTTTGCCCCTCTGCCATGCGAGAATTGTGCAACATTTTGTACAACGAGACTTTACGCATCGGCCCGCTTGGCTGATGGACTTCGCGCAACTTAATCCATGCCTCCTTCGACGTTGTGCAATTCTTGATGTATCCCAACTGCGATTCCTTAACACTTAGCGTGATCGTTGACAATGCCTTACGATCCAACGCCTTCCAGTTAACATTTTCGCCAACATCAGACTCCAGTAAATCCCCCGACGCAACTTCCCATAGATCCGCATGCACCAACACGCTTCGCATCAGTATGCTCCAAGAATCATAATTCTTTTCTTCAAGCTTCTGTATTTGGTACAGTCCACTCATATTTCTATTTTTGCGACGCAATTTACATTTACACACACGTAACTGCCGATTTTGTCTCTTATCACATCCGAGTTCGTAACTCTGGATATCGAGTCAATAAACTATAACCGATCTTATCAGGCCACGTTCCCTGGGCCCATAACCTGTTGGAGCGAAGTTTTCCCGCGTCAATGAATGCCTGGATAAGAAAAGTAATACTGAGTCCCACCAGCGTTGTGTACTCAATCAGCGTTTATTCAAGACTGCTACTTTACAGTATGAGTAGCAATTAATGAGAGACTTAACATAAGTATCGATGCACGATTGCATTGAATGTAAAATAACATAATTTTCAACACAAAGAAATAGAAACGCACCGAAATTTGCTTTTCTATTAATGTATTTTATTTGCCTATTTGGCCAAACTTAAAAATAGTTACAATTGTTAATTATAAGCTCCGAGTTGAGCTTTGCACTTTTAATTGTACGAATTATTTTTTGGAAAGCGGTGTCGAATACCGTGCCGCGACTTGAATTCTCGATTGACGGAATAGAACTAATTAGCTGCCGAATTGCAGCTCTTAAATTACAGAAGATATGAGCTTTTCGAGGTTTTGGGGCGGGAGTGGGCGTAAATAAAAAAAATTAAGCAGAAAATTCCTAATAATCTTCCGTGCCAGTTTTGAAACTGTAGAATTTAAATTTCGGGAGATTTGCAAATTTATCGGTTTTGGGTGCGGGAGTGGGCGTGGTCCAACAAATTAGTTTCCGAATTTTAAAGGATGTTACTAGCAAGGAAGAGAAGCAACATCCTAGGGATGCATGTCATGATGAGCAATGACATAGTAGCCCTCAACACAATAAAGATTCTAGCAGTTGTGCAGGAGCTTGGGTTGATGGAGGAGCTTTAAGCCCAGAAGGGGCAGAATAGACCTATCAGGTCGCAGTGCACACACCCCCAACCTAGTAATAATTGCTAGGAATATACCTTAACAATTGCGTGAGATATATGATCTTATCGATTTACACCAACAGGTGTATCGATTTAGGTAGGCGTAGTGGCCGTGGCCAACCTATTTTTATACCCTGAACCCATTAAAAATGGGTAAAAAGGGAATAATGGTTTTGTGCAAATGTATGTAACAGGCAGAAGGAAGCATCTCCGACCCCATAAAGTATATATATTCTTGATCAGGATCAATAGCCGAGTCGATATAGCCCTGCCCGTCTGTCTGTCCGTCTGTCCATCTGTATGAACACGCGGATCTCAGAGACTATAAGAGCTAGAGACTTCAAATTTGGAATATAAGATCTCGTATACCAGGCGCAGATCAAGTTTGCGTTATTTTATCGATAACTGCCTCAGTTTCTGAATTATCGATACATTTAGCTTTTCGATAGCAATAAATTCCACATATCTCTCACAATTTAATGGATACAGTCACCAATTTTGGTTGGTAGGTTGTTGGCGAGGTCCTTGAAAGATCGGCATGTGCCACGCCCACCTCCGACACCCACATCACCCCGCCCCAAAAATTTTCAAATGGCTATATCTTCCGCAGTTTTTGAGTAGGGAACGTCAAATTTAATAGGTATATTACTGGTAGTCGCCTTTAAGAACCGATAACAAATTTGTGGTGCCACGCCCACACCTGCGCCTATAATCGACAACTCCAATTGTAAATCGATAACTCCGTACAAATATAGTCATTCAAAATTTTATGGACGATGCGTGGGACAACAAGCTACTAACGTGGCTTGATCGATTTGCGAATATTGATTTTATAGCTGCCTAGTGGACGTAGAACTTCAACCTTGACAGTTTATCTTTTGATGGAACTTTCATGTATAGTTTCCAAGTTTCAAGTCTCTATCTGTAAGGGTGTCGAAGAAACTTGCGTTCATACAGACGGACAGACAGAATGACGGACATTTCACAATCCCAATAGGATAGGTTAGCTTCTGATTTGAAAGGTCAGGCCAATTATTGAACCCTTCCGATACCGTGTATCAAAGTCCTTTTCCGAGGCTTGTGATATTTTTGGATCAAGTGAACCAACCAGTTGCATTTATGAATTTTGCGATTCTGGCTGGTCTTGTGTGCGCTAGCTTTGTTTAGTTCGATAGGAAATGACTTGCGAAGAAAGTGTTTTGGAAATTCCACCTCCTCCTCGTCTCTGCAACTCTTGCAGAAATCATTGTTCAGTCTTTGTGGGACCAGCGAGGGAATTTTGTATTTTCTTGTGAAAATAACTAATTCGGTTTTAGTGGGGCTTACGCTAAAACCACAACTATTTGTCCATGATGACAGCCGCCACCTCTATGCACCTCAGCAGTTTGTTGACCGCAAGGTTCCATAAAAGAGGTAACAGGAGTCCCCCTTGGGGCGTTCCTCTGCTGACGTACCTAGAAGGAGTTAACGATCCCACTGTAGACGTCCCAATCCTGCATGTAAGCAATTGATTGATCAGTCCCACCAAAACGGCGTCACCCTTCAGGTCCATAAGGGCCTTAGGTATCACTTCTGGGACAACATTGTTAAAGGAACCTTCAATGTCCAGGAAAGCTACTAAGGTATATTCCTTGGAGTATAGGGATGACTCTATTTGTTTGAATGAAGGGCAGTATCCGTGGATCTGCCGTTTCTGTAGGCATGTTGGGAATCATAAATTAGGTTTGGATCTATAAAACTGATAAGTTGCAGAATAATGAGTCGCGCTGAAGTTTTTAGTAACAAGGATTATAGACTGATGGGTCTAAAATCCTTGGCGATAGTGTGTAAGTGTTTCCCTGCTTTGGGTATAAAAGTAATCTTTCATTTAAGCCAAGAAAATCGTGTGTAGACAGTTTATGGCTATCTCGCCAGCGTTTTGTAGCTGAGCAGGGCATATATTGTCGGGACCAGGGGACTTAAATGACTTGAAGCTGTTTATCGGCCATCGCATGATTTCTCTGCTAAGGATCGGTGTATTTTATGTGATCTTACCCGACATAAAGTTATTTTTAGTTAAGGGTTGCTCAGAGCACCCTGGAAAATGGGTCCTAAGGAGGATCTCTAGTGGGTCTCCACTTGATTCGGACCAGGATGTGTCATCTCTTTTGAGATAACTTAGAACGGGGTTGATCTTAGAGAGAATTTTTCGAAGCCTTGCGGCTTCATTTGTTAATTCTATCTCCGTGATCTTCTTTTTGGCTGTCTGATGGCCTTTTTGTATTCCGCCAGACTAGACTTATAGATAGACCATTAAAGTGGGATCTGCGACTCTTGCGAAGGGCACTGAGTAGTGATGTCCACCATGGGGTCTTCTTTTTGGGCGTTGGTCTGCTAACGGGACACGCTACTTTAAAGGCTTTTTCACACAGATTAGCTATAGAAATCTGACCTGCTGGAGCGCTTTTCGACAGGATTCGCTTCAATACTCTTTTGAACGTATCCCAGTTTGTCTTCCAATTTAGGAAGCAAACTGGTTTAGGGTAGTTTGAGCTCGAAGAAGGAGTGTTCGTCTGAGACTTTTCACCTTTTCAACCGATCACTAATGGTATTATAGACGAGGGTTAGATTTAAAACTTATTTTCTGTTTCTTATAATAAAGGTGGGGTGACTCACCCCTCTGATTCGTATACGTGCTCCCACACTGAGTGTGGTGAGCATTGGCAACACAGCCTATAATTAGACCTTTCTTCTTTCCCTCACACTCCTGGACAAGAGATCTGACCTTGTCATCAGTTGGCTGATCCGGGCTATCGTGTGCAGCGAATACTCGTCCTGTTCGAACTCCCTACAGAAGGCCTCGCTACCTCGGTTCAGCGTCGACTTATCTGACGTGTAACCGGTCGACTGCTGCTCATTGTCGACGTCTGGTAAAGCGGGAGGGGGATCCTTTTCGACTGGTTTGTCGATGCATCTTCCCCAGGCAGGTGCATCCCACTTGTACACATTTACGGTGACAGAAGAGATGACAAAAATTAGCCGTCCTTTGCCCGCTTCAATAGCCGCTAGTGATTCCTTATTTGCCCCTGCATTCGCGTACTGCCTTCGTAGAATGTTGGCCGCCTTTTTGCACTCAACATATGTACATACGTATGTTTCTTGGCCTGGGCTCTGGGGGTGGGTAGATCCTCGTTCACACCAACTCCTTCTAGAGGATTAGCTGCACTAAAGGCGAGCTTCACCTCCTTGGAGTCGTGAGTGTTGGGTTCACCGCCCGCCACTTTGTCGCCAATAGCTGGACCGACCTGCTTGTTTGCCGTGTTGGATTTTGTTTGGCTTTGACCAGGCTTTGATGCCACTGCCTCCGCTTATTTTCTCGGATTTCTCCATTCTGAATTTTTATTATTTTTTGGATCCATATAATCATTAGTCTTATTCAGACCACTGTAATGCTATTTCTAGTTGACACCCTCGTCTAAGGTTCGCTTGATGAAATTTCGCCAGCCTGCTGCTATGATAACTGATGAAGAAGAAATACGTAAGATATTCATGATTGAAAAATATGTATGCGTGGGTGTGTGTGGTTTGCTGTGTGCATTGTGTTAAATATATATTAGTTTTATTGGCAAATTTCCGTTAAAGATGATTTTCACTCAAATGTTCAGTTCGCCAAGTGCACTCGTTTCTTATGGCAGACACAGCTACTACAGAGTATTCCTACTCAGAAGCCAGAACTGGCTGACTACAAAACAAGTGCATATACACTAACTACACGTAATAGCAGTTATCGGTGCTCTGCACAAGTATATTGACGCTAGTGTGGAATATTATGATATCTCTTTCTCATACTTGCGGTCGCATATTTATGCATACAGAAAATGCCTGCTGCTGCTGATAGAAATGAGATCAATATATATTCGGACGTTGCTGTACTAACGAGCAGCACATTCAAGTGGTAACGTACGGGCTTGTTAACGCACGGACCCAGGCAAAATCAATTATTAATAGAAGTCTACTACGGTAAGAGGGTAAACAAAAATTAGTAGTCCAGTTCAGACGTCTTAGTGCAAATAAAAGATTGTTTTTACACGGATTCTATTCTGTCCTGATGAACCTTGTAATTGAGTGACCTTATACAATACCCATATTCAAAAAAAGGACGCACAAGGGACATGTAAAGTGTTTTAATAAAATTATTATTATTATTAGATTAGGAGGTATGTGTACTGCGACCTGATAGGTCTATTGTGCCCCCTTCTGGGCTTAAAGCTCCTCTATCAACCCAAGCTCTTGCACGAATGCTAGAATTTTTATTGGGTTGAGGGCTACTATGAAATTGCTCATCATGACATAAACCCTAGGACGTTGCTTCTCTTCCTTGCTAAGGCTACAAACTCTGCTAGGATGTGCATTGAGGATTCCTCCTCGCCTTCACAGAACCTGCAGAGTCCGCTACTAATTATACCTAGCTTGGCTAGGTGACTTCTTAGTCTACAGTTTCCCGTCAGCTGACCGGTGAGTATTCTAAGATTGTTATTACTCATACCATTTAATGGTGTGCGATTTCATAGGATGGATGTTATCCAGTGACGTCTATTCCTTTTTGCTAAGCATATGAACTTTGAAATTTTGCTCGAATATGTATTCGGCTGCCATTTCGTCCCTAGGTTTAACCAGTAGGGGAAGTTCATCTGAAAGTCGTTGAGCATCTTTTTGGCTAAGGATGTGATAGCCCCCAACTCCTTCAGCTAACATCCTTAAAAGTGTAGCTTTCTGTTGGAGCCTTATTGTGTGTTGGAGTGGTGTTATCTCCAAACGCAGGCCAATCTCTGCAGTTTCTGCAGCTCTCTTTTCACGGTGATAAGCCGCGCTCTATCACCCCATGCTGTTACTCCATAAGTCAGCATGGGTCTTACTACCATAGTGTATAGCCATCGCATAATCTTTGGTGATGTACCCCATGACTTTCCGGCTATACTCCGACACGTATAGAGCGCTCTTGAGCACTTCGGTACCGTGTTTTGTACATGGGTGCCAAAGTTTAGCTTGCTGTCAAATGTGACCCCTAGGTACTTAACTTTCCTACTTGTTTCTAATAGGCACCCTGATAGCCGTATTTGTTTCATCCTCTGCAGCTTATACCGTCTAGTAAAGGGGACGATAACTGTTTTTGTAGGGTTTAGGTTGAGTCCAACCTCCATACACCAGTCACTCGTTATTTTTACCCCTGTCTGGACTATATCGCAGAGTGTCTCCTCGAATTTGCCTCGCGCTATTATGACAATGTCATGGGCATAGCCTTGACATTGAATAGCTCTGGTGGTAAGTCTGTTGAGCAGTTCGTCCACTAACAGACTCCAGAGAAGCGGAGACAGTACACCCCCTTGGGGGCAGCCTTTGGTGGTTAAGACTGTTACTTCGCTATCATGCGTTGATGCGGTGGCTTGTCTGGACCCCAGTAGTGCCAGTATCCACCTACTGGTAGTGAGGTCCAGGCCCCTTCGTGCGAGGGTGGCCTCAATCACATCGTGTGACGTATTGTCAAAGGCTCCTTCTTTGTCCAAGAAGGCGCACAGTGCTATCTCCTTATTTTAAACTGTTGAGCTTAACATGCTCTTCAGCTGATAAAGTGCAGTGTTCGTAGACCTGCCCGCTCTATAAGCATGCTGCATTGTATGCAGCGGACTCTGCTTCAGCAGAGTGCTTCAAATGTTGTAGTCCACCAGCTTCTCCAATGTTTTCAGTAAAAACGATGTCAAGCTGATGGGTCTGAAGCACTTTGGGTTGGTGATGTCTATCTTCCCAGCCTTGGGGATGAAGACCACCATAGCACTTCTCCAAGCGCTTGGTATAAAACCGAGGGCAAGGCTACCTAGCAGTATCTTCTTGATGCGGGAGAGGAGTAAGTTCTTACCGATCTGTAAGAATACAGGCGATATCCCGTCTAAGCCTGGAGATTCGTAGGGCTGGAAAGAGCCAATTGCCCATATCAATCTCTCGGCTGTGACTGTCAGCTTGGCTCGTGACCAGTCATCAGTCGACGGTCTATATCTGCTCCCTCTCACGATATCTTCTTCCCGATAGGGTATGCTACCTGGGAAGTGCGTTTCGAAGAGGAGCTTTAGTCTTTGAATATTGTTGCTCGTAAAGGAGTTGTCTCTAGGTTTCAGTGCTAAGTTAGAATCAGGGGATCGCTTGGACATTGCTTTGTGGAGCCTGGCGCTTTCGCTAGTACTAACTATGCTTTCACAGAAGCTCCTATAGTTCTGCCTTTTGGCCTTCCTAATCTCTTTGTTATAGGAGGTCAGACTTTCACGGTACCTCTCCCATTCTCCGGCTCTCTTTGCTTTGTTGAAGAGGCGACGTGTGGTTAAACGTAGCCTTTCCAGGCTCTCGCTCCACCAGGGAGCATCTTTGACCATGCGTTTTTTCCCTAACGGGCAGCTGTCTGTAAAAGCATCTGCTTTTATTTAAATTTCCTACAGCTCTCTCTAGTTCAAGAGGGGTTCTGGGTATACCAGATGTACCGTTGGAGAGGTTGAGGTCTAGGGTAGCCCTGAACTTTTCCCAGTCTGTCTTTCTGGGGTTCCTACTGTGGTTGCTGCTATCCTTATTTAGCTGTAGCTTAAATAGGATTATTTTATGGTCAGACATGGATTCCTCTGGTGACACATGCCAGTCCCTAAGGTGAGGTTTTAGGGACTGACTGACCAGGGTGATGTCTAGAACCTCCTCTCTAACTCTTGTTACAAATGTCGGTGTAGATCCGACATTACCTAATTCTAGACTATGGTTTACAATAAAATCAGCGAGTTACTCACCTCTCTTATTGATGTCGCTGCTGCCGCATATCGGGTGGTGTGCATTGCCATCGCATCCGATGATCATCGGCATCTTTTCCGTCGAACAGTACTCCACCAGTCTCTCAATTTCTGGTGGTGGGCAGGCGAACCCCGACCTTCTTCTTGAGACCATTCACATGGATGGTCCCATACCGGAAGGAGAGTTGATGTCCTCTTTCCTCAATAGCCTTTTCGTATAGTTCATCTAACCCAATAACTAGGAGTGATCCTCCTCCTTCGTCCCTCCTGGATATTACCTTCCAGGCCTCGGTTTCTAAGCTATTCTGGTTCCTGCGCAGAGCCAGAATAAATTCCAAGGACCTGTCAAGGCTTCTTGGGCAATAGGTGGTGATACTGTGGGGCGACGGTATTTCGTCTCCCAATTTGCATGTGAGGGGCACGCTCTTCCACGAGCGCAGCTTCGGTGAGACGGCTCTCAACCAGTTGGCTGAGTCTTCGTTGGAGCATTCAATGATCAGGAAACCAACCCGAAAATGAATGGCCGCGAACGAGACCGCCCATCCTGACTCAACAATCTCGTCTAGGATTGTATCCTCCAGCACAGACATTTCTCCGTGACTAAGCATGACCTGGGGGTATTCCACAGGTAGCACGGCCACCTTCACTTTCTTCGCCATATCTGCATATGACGATCGAGATCCGGTGGATGCTGGAGGGTTGGTCCTCATGGCCGCACGTGACGTGCTTGGACGTGTGTCCAAGCCTTCTGGGGCCTTGTTGGCCGGCGTTCCCATAGCTGCTGGCTTCTGCGCCTCTTAATGGCTGGTGTCGGTGCCACAGCTGCCTCTCTTGGCTCCTTCGCCTTCTTTATGGCCTCATCGGGAGCAAGTCCTTGTTGGAGGTACCGGAGGTACCATTTGACCCGTGAACCGCAAAGATTCCGCCGGTTCGGGTCATCCAACCCACCTGGTTCGCCCCTCGGTGGCAGGAATTGCTCCTTCTTCCTTGGGCGTTGTCCGCCCTGCCTAGTAATATAGAGATCGTCAAACTCTTTTGATCAGTGCTTAATGAAACCTAGGACAGCAAGTGCCAAGTCGAAGAAATATGCTTGTCAAATTTAAGCTTGAAATCTTAAAGGATACTCAAATCATCAACACATTCAAAGCGTTCCAGTGGCTTGCCATTTAGGAAATAATTAGTTAAAAAGGGCATTCATCTACAAAAAGACAACTTTGCACTTATCACTATTAAGGTTTAATAAGTAAACACGACATTAGACTTCAAATCTATTAGATAGTCAGCTTGAAGCCTCTGTCCAGTAAGTTAGACACAAGTAGTTAATAAATACAACTTATTGTCATCGGCATACATTAGTACCCCAGAATAACTTATAACGGACGGAAGGTAATTTATAAATAATGTGAATAGCAAAGCTTCATGCGGTACTCTGGAAGTAACCTGAATAGACTTTGAGACAGAACCTCAAAAGTAAACTTTCTGTGTTCTAGACAATAAATATTTTGAGATCCAAGTAATATGATTATTTGGAAATCCCAGAAGATAAAGCTTGTGAATTAGCAAAGGGTGACTTAAGGAATCAAAAGCCTTACTAAAATCAAACCTCCGTTTGCATTTTGTTCTGAATCCTTTGATAACAAAAGAGGTGAATTCTAAAAGGTTAGTGGTGGTAGATCTATATATCATGAGCCCATGTTGGCAGCGCGAAATCACCGATCTACAAAGATGTTGTAGTTGAGAAGTTATCAATTTCTCAAAAACCCTACGAATGGCGGACAATTTAGAAATACCACTTTATTTTTCAACGTTCGCTTTGGGCCCTTTTTAAGGATTAGGAAAGGAATATAACTCCACGGACAGTTCAAATAGTTTTAGCAAGGTCTTCAAAAGTCCATCAGCACAGTACCTAAGCACGCAGCTAGGTACCCCATCATTTTACGGTAAAATTTATATAAAATATAATACCCTTCAAGTCTTAAAGTAAAGAACTCTCAGTTATCATAGGTCCAAAAATGCAATTAGAACGATTGTCCAGATAACGATATGGCAAAACCACATGATGATTATGGGTACTGTAGGTAGATTGACAAAAATTCCGCACATAGATCGGCGATGGCCTGATCTGAGTCCGCAGTTTTTTTTTCGAAAAAGGTGCCGGTTGAAATTGTAAACTACAGTTTCTTAGGTAATCCTTTTAACATTTGCAATATATAACGGAGAAATTGGATCGTGCAATCAAGTAACGAGAGTAATCCAAAAAGAGCCAGTTCCCCTGAATTTCTGGAAAATTCTCGACTTTCGTTTTTTTTCCGCGTAAACCACTCAGTTTTATTAGACCTACATGGTTCACGAGCAGGAAAACACAAGTCAAATAAATCGTCCATAGTATACGAGAACCTACATTCCAAATTTGAAGTCTCTAGCTCTTATTCATTTTCAAAAACCATTTTACCCTTTTTATATAAATATATCAATTTGTAATTAAATGTTTTACTGGAGTTTGATGAAGGTTGCCCCCCGATGCTAACTGGTGAAAGATGATCCGGCTGGCTAGACGAAAATGTTTGGGCGGTGGCTTCCAACAAAGAATAACAAATTTTTTTTTGCTTGCCTTGATAATTTTCACTTCACTTTTTATTTCGTTTTAACTTCTTTCTGCTTCTGCGCAGGATCAGGGAAGATTCACAATTGCCTTTAATGTTAAGGTTTTAACTCTTACATTACAGCTGTTAGAGTGAAGTTTCCCTGTGTCAAGGAATGCCTGGATAATAAAAGTAATACTGAGTCCCACCAGCATTGTGTACTCAATCAGTGTTTATTCAAGACTGCTATTTTACAGTAAGAGTAGCAACTAATGAGAGACTTAACATAAGTATCGATGCACGATTGCATTGAATGTAAAATAACATAATTTTCAACAACAGCGCTAAGCGCACAGAGATGAGGCAAATTTAGAGAGATAATGTGGATCTTAAGTTAATTATGCTAAAATGACACTAGATGAAGCATAGCTCAAACTGCTTTTAACATATGTTGGATATGTAAGATAGACTATTTATATCGAGACACGCAAGGCTCTAAACTAAAGTATGTTCACAATTCATGATCAACTAACTTTCTTTGCTGCCGCCAACAACTTGATTAAAGGCACTGAGTTAATTTTAGTTAGCCGAAGTTCTAGTGATATGTACTTCGCCTAAAGATACATAAAAAACGAAAGTGAAGCTTGCCTTGTAATTGCGGTAGATATAAGATATTAACCCTTCTTTGGAAACTGTAGCTCTTAAATTGTGAAAGATATGGATGGGAGTTGGCGTGGTTGAGAAAAATTATAAAAAAGGTTCTTAATAATCTTCCTTTCAAGGTTGGTACTCCGAGGAGATTCTAACGACCTGGATGTTTTGAATACCGCCCATATTTTGATTGGCGGACATACAGCATGAAATATGGTATCATATCTTAAGAAAAACCGTCAACAAGATGTGCCTTGTAGTAGCCGTTCATTAATTTTATTTTTTGGTACACTTATTTAATATTCTTGGTCCACCATTAAATTTCTTGTTAGTACTTATTATACCCTTAACCAATTAAAAATGGGTAAAAAGGTTATAATGGTTTTGTGCAAATATATGTAGCAGGCATAAGGAAGCACCCCATAAAGTATATATATATTCTTAATCAGGATCAACAGCCGAGTTGATATAGCCCTGTCCCTCTGTCCGCCTGTCTGTCCGTCCGTCCGTTCGTCTGTCCGTCTGTATGAACACGCGGATCTCAGAGACTGTAAGAGCCAGCGACTTCAAATTTTGAATATAAGTTCTCGTGTACCAGGCGTAGATCAAGTTTGTATATATAAGATTGTAACCTTTCTTCGAAGTTTTGCTGTAGATCTGTAATTGCGGAAGATATGAAATTTTCGAGATATTGGGGGCGGAAGTGAGCGTGGTTAAAAAAATTATAGAGAATGTTTGTAATAATCTTCCTTCCAAGTTTGCTAACTGTAGCTATTAAATTGCGGGAGATATGACCATTTATAGGTTTCGGGGGTGGGAGTTCGCGCTTAGTAATATACATACCTTACAAGTTTGGAAGCTATAGCTCTGCAATTGCGGGCGTTTATCAGGGCGGGAGTGTGCGTGGTCCAACATTTTTCTTCAGATTTTTGAAGGGAGTTAGTAGTAATATACCTTTCAAATTTTGTGAGTTAAGCTTTCAAATTGCTTGAGATATACGGTGTTAGCGATTTTCACCAACAGGTGTATCGGCTTAGGTAGGTGTAGTGGGCGTGGCCATCCAATTTTCTATCGATCTTTTGGGGGAGTTGCGAGTAACATACTTTCAAAATTTGGTGACCAGCTTACTTATTATGGACGATATGCGCATTGTAAATTGGAGGAGGTTATCAGCAAATTATCTCCAAGTTTAGTTACTATAACTTTAAGATTTTCGGAGATATACGGAATTACCGACGTACACTTTCCGAAATATCGTCGGAACTGGCCGATCTTTGAAGGACCTCGCCAACAACCGACCAACCAAAATTGGTGACTGTATCCACAAAATTGTGAGAGATATGTGGATTTACCGATTTGCTAAAATCGAAAGTAGTAGGGAACTGGGAAGGAAGTGGTCTTGATTTTTAATTGCTTCATTATAGCACATTAATTATTGTTTTTGGATGGGGTAGTGACAGGTGTGTGACCTTTTTTAGATAAATGTGTGGTTTTCGATTACGTGCGAGACATTTATGATCGTAGGGTCTAGATTTATGGGTGACCCTTTTTATACTATTATACCAAAATGGTATAATAGTATATTGGTTTTGTGCAATGTCCGTCATGCTGTCTGTCCGTCTGTCCGTCTGTCCGTCCGTATGAACGCGCGTTCCTCCGACACCCTTTGAGATAGAGACTTGAAACTTGGAACGTATACTGTAAAGTACCCTCAAAAGTTAAAGTGTCTTGGGTTTGGACCTACGTCCACTAGGGAGCTAGAAAATCGATAAATTCGATTTTAGCAAATCGATAAATCCCCATATCTCTTACAATTTAATGGATACAGTCACCAATTTTGGTTGGTAGGTTGTTGGCGAGGTCCTTGAAAGATCGGCATATGCCACGCCCACATCCGACGCCCCCTTCACCCCCGCCCCTAAAATTTTCAAATGGCTATATCTTCCGCAGTTTTTGAGTAGGAAACGTCAAATTTAGTAGGTATATTACTGGTAGTCGCCTCTAAGAATCGATAACAAATTTGTGGTGCCACGCCCACACCTGCGCCTATAATCGACAATTCCGATTATTAATCGATAACTTCGTATATCTCCGAACATTTTAAAGATAGAGTAACCAATAACCGATAAAATATTGGATGGCCACGCCCACTCCACCTACCTAAACCGATACACCTCTTGGTGTAAATCGATAAACCCATATATCTCACGCAATTTGAAAACTTAAGTCACAAAATTTTAATGGTATATTGCTAGTAACACCCTTCATAAATGTGGAAAAAAAAATTTTGGACCACGCCCACTCCCGCCCACAAAAAACGATAAATGCCTGTATCTCCCGCAATTTAAGAGCTACAGTTTCCAAACTTAGAAGGTATATTACTGAGACCGAACTCCAAGATTTTTTTGGGACACGCCCACTCCCGCCCCCAAAACCGATAAACGCCCATATCCCCCGCAATTCAAGTATTTCGTAACTGTACACAAATTAAGGTATAATAGTATTCCGCTGTCGGTTACGTCCGACTGCAACGTTCTATCTTGTTTTTTATTAGTGGTTGGAATTGGGAGGAGGAGAATCACTCAGCAGCAGTTGTGTGTGCGTATGTGATTTAACCAGTAGGCTTGAATCAATTGAAAGATCAGCTAGCAGGTACCGCACAAGTGTGCAGGTATGAGTTGATTTTTATACCCTGAACCCATTAAAAATGGGTAAAAAGGGTATAATGGTTTTGTGCAAATGTATGTAACAGGCAGAAGGAAGCATCTGCGACCCCATAAAGTATATATATTCTTGATCAGGATCAATAGCCGAGTCGATCTAGCCCTGTCCGTCTGTCTGTCCGTCTGTCCGTCTGTATGAAAACGCGGATCTCAGAGACTATAAGAGCTAGAGACTTCAAATTTGGAATATAAGATCTCGTATACCAGGCGCAGATCAAGTTTGCGTTATTTTTATCGATAACTGCCTCAGTTTCTGAATTATCGATACATTTAGATTTTCGATAGCAGTAAATTCCACATATCTCTCACAATTTAATGGATACAGTCACCAATTTTGGTTGGTAGGTTGTTGGCGAGGTCCTTGAAAGATCGGCATGTGCCACGCCCACCTCCGACGCCTCCATCACCCCCGCCCCTAAAATTTTCAAATGGCTATATCTTCCGCAGTTTTTGAGTAGGGAACGTCAAATTTGGTAGGTATATTACTGGTAGCCGCCCTTAAGAACCGATAACAAATTTGTGGGGCCACGCCCACACCTGCGCCTATAATCGACAATTCCGATTGTAAATCGATAACTCCGTATATCTCCGAACATTTTAAAGATAGAGTAACCAAACTTGGAAGGCAATTTGCTGGTAACCTCCACCAAAGATTGGCATATTAATTTTTGGACCAAGCCCACATCCGCCGCCCCCAGGAACTTCGTCCCTAGAAATTTAAAATGCGCATATCTGCCGTAATTTGCAAGCTAGAGTCGCAAAATTTTGCAGGTATGTTACTGGTAACTCCCCCAAAGATCGATAAAAAAATTGGATGGCCACGCCCACTCCACCTACCTAAACCGATACACCTGTTGGTGTAAATCGATAAACCCATATATCTCGCGCAATTTGAAAACTTAAGTCACCAAATTTTAAAGGTATATTGCTAGTAACACCCTTCATAAATGTGGAAAAAAAATTTTGGACCACGCCCACTCCCGCCCACAAAAAACGAAAAATGCCTGTATCTCCCTCAATTTAAGAGCTACAGTTACCAAACTTAGAAGGTATATTACTAAGATCGAACTCCAAAATATTTTGGGCCACGCCCACTCCCGCCCACAAAAAACGATAAATGCCTGTATCTCCCGCAATTCAAGAGCTACAGTTACCAAACTTAGAAAGTATATTACTTAGATCGGGCCACGCCCACTCCAGCCCCCAAAAACGATAAACCTATAATGCATTTAAAGCTTGGTTCAGGGTATTTGGTAGTCGAGCTCACTCGACTACAGCGTTCTTACTTGTTTTAATTGTGGAAAGCAGTGGAAGAGCAGTTTTTCTTCTCTCACCATCTTTCTCATTGGCTAGAAATCATAGGACAACTCACACCTGAATGTTTTCCCACATCATAATTATAACATATTTTGGGGTAACTATTGTTAAGTAGGTACTACACACGTACTTCTGTCACGTGCTGCGTATACCCCTTGTCAAATGTTTGTTTATGCTTGCTAATTCGCACATAATCACCCGTGCCGAAAGTCAGCCTGGCTGGGGGCCCGAAAAATAGCCCAGTCGCTTACGGAGCATATCGGATACGGGGCGACCTCCGATATTAACTAGCCTTACCCGACATCGCGGCTCTCTGTGCAGGCGGTCCTTCCTTTCTCCGCAACTCGTGGGATTTAATTATGGATCCAGGAAATAATAAATAAATAACCGGAATGGAGAAATCCTAATAAAGCGGCGGCAGTGGCACCTAAGCCTGGCCAAAGCTTCATTAGACCTGACAAGGCAATCAAGCCGGGCCAGGGTCGGAAAGGAACCCCCCACGGTGTTGCCAGAGGTCGACGTTGAATCGCCCGGCTACACCTCAGATGACTCGACACTGACACGAGGCCTCGAGGCCTTGTGTCGGGAAATCGATCAGGATGAGTTGTCATTGTCCGATTATGATGACTGTGACATAACGGTGGTGGGGGCAAACTCTGTAGATGTCTCTAAGACTTCTACAAATTAACCTCCACCACTGCCTACTAAAAAGCGAAGTCGATGTTGCGTTAGTCCAAGAGCCCTGGATGGTTGGAGATAGGGTTTGCGGACTAAGCAACAAGGATTATAAGCTCATTAGAGCTCAGACCGAAGGTAAAACAAGAACCTGCATTTTAGCTAACAAACATCTCAACATATTTCTGCTCAACAATTTCAACAATTGCGACAACACGGCAGTAAGCCTGGAGCTACCCACAGCCCCAATAAGGCTTCTGTCGTCCTACATGGCTCATGACAGCCCGGATCAGCCACCCGATGACAAGGTCAAGTCCCTTGTCCAGGAGTGTGAGACGAAAAAAGTAGGCCTAATCATAGGCTGCGACGCCAACGCTCACCACACACAGTTGGGGAGCACAGACATAAATCTAAGGGGTGAGTCACTTTTGTCTTTAATAATAAGCTCAAATCTAGAGATTAGTAATGTAGGCAATGACCCAACCTTTATTATTAAGAACAGGAAAGAGGTCTTAGACCTCACCCTGGTTTAAAACTTCCTCAGTGAGCGGGTGACAGGATGGAACGTCTCAGAAGACCACTCCTTCTCCGACCACAGGTACATCGAGTTCAAGATTCTTCTCAACTCCTCTAAACCAGATAGCTTCCTTAATAAACTGGGATAAGTATAATCGTGTACTTAATCGCATTCTGCCCAAAAGCCCGCTGACAGGTCTGTAGCTAACCTGAATAAACTTACAGATACCTTTACCATGGCATGTTATAAAGCCCTCAGAGTAGCGTGCCCCACTACAAGGACCACGACTACGAAAAAGCCCCCATGGTGGTCATCTCAACTCAGTGTCCTCCGGAAGAGTTGCAGATCCCTTTTCAAGGCGGCAAAAGCTCGAAATGAAGACTAACAATGGTCTATCTATAAGTCTAGTCTGGCGGAATATAAAAAAGCCATTAGACAGGCAAAAAGAAGATCATGGAGAGACTTCTGCACAGAGATAGAATCAACCAGCGAAACCGCAAGCCTCAGGAAGATTTTATCCAAAACGAATCCCATCTTAGGTTATTTTAAGAGAGATGACAACTCTTGGTCCGACTCAAGTGAGGATTCCTTAGATATCCTCCTTAGGACCCATTTTCCAGGGTGTTCTAAGCAACCCTAAACAAATGACAGCTCTGGGTCAGGTGCAATTGCTTCAATGACACCTATCCTCAGCAAAGAAAATATACGATGGGCGATTAATAGCTTCAAGCCGTTAAAATCCCCAGGCCCCGATAATATATGCCCGGCTCAACTACAAAAGGCGGGCGACTTAGCCATAAACTGGCTACACACGATCTTTGGTGAAGTCTTCAAGACTGGACAAATTCCTCCTTCTTGGCTTAAATCAAAGATCACCTTTATTTCCAAGGCAGGGAAACCATCTCACACAAACGCAAAGGATTTCAGACACATCAGTCTAACATCCTTTCTACTCAAAACATTGAAGAGGTTTCTTCATCCTTATTTTCAAAGGAATTCACCTTAATAGCTTTCCTTGACATCGAAGGTGCTTTTAACAACGTCATCCCAGAGGCGATAACTGGAGCACTGACGAGTCTGGAGATAGACCCCGGTTTAGTGGGATTGATCAATCAATTGCTCACACGCAGGATTGTGACATCTACACTTGGATCGTCTACCCTTTCCAGATACGTCAGTAGAGGAACACCCCAAGGGGGACTCCGATCACCTCTCCTATAAAACCAAACAGTTAATAAGTTGCTACGCGACATGGAGGGGGTGGCTGCGAGACAGTCGCCCATGCGGATGACGTTGCCGTCATCTTCAGAGGAAAGTACCCTCAAACTTTATGTGACTTGATGACAGGAATACTAAAGATATTGTCATCTTGGGCAAGTAGTTGCGGTCTAAGTGTCAACACCACGAAAACCGAACTTGTGCTCTTTACCAGGAAATACAAAATTCCTCCCCTCGTCCCTGCAAGACCCTTTCCTTCAAATCTAGTGCCAACTTTTTAGGCTTGACACTGGACAGGAAACTGGACTGGAATTTAAACACTCAGACAAGGGCTCGAAAAGCAACAGTAGCCCTTTTTACCTGTAGGAAATCCATAGGACTCAGATGGGGTATGACCCCTTACATAGTCCGATGGATGTACCTATCCATTATTAGGCCCATTCTCCTATATGGCGTTGTAGTATGGTGGCCCTGCCTTAAAAAGCAAGCCACTATAAAACAACTAAACAAAGTTCAACGGATGGCTGAATTGTGTATCTCAGGAGCGCTTCGCTCCCCTCCTAATGAGACACTCGATGCCATCCTAGACATTCAAAACTTAGAAGTAGAAGGCCTCGAACAGGCAACTCTCACAGCTGTTAGACTTAGGGAATCCACATCATGGAAAACCCAAAACAAAGGCCATGCCTCCATTCTGATGGGGAGACCCGATATACCCATCAGAACGGACTACTGCACACCAGTAGTCCACCTCAACGCACCCTTTACCACCCTCTTCCCACAAAGGGAAGAATGGGCACACGGAACCCCTGGTCCATCAGCGACCGTAGAGTTCTATACAGACGGGTCTAAACTCGACAATCATGTAGGCGGGGGCGTCCAGCTTACCACTCGTCTATCCTTTAGTCTTCCGGAACACTGTAGTGTGTTACAAGCTGAAGTTATAGCCATACAGGAAGCACTAAATTGCCTGAAAAGGTCAAAAATTAGCCCCTTGAATGTTAATGTCTACGTTGAGAGCCAAGCGGCCATCAAATCCCTGAGTGCAATGTCAACAAACTCGACAACAGTAACATGCTGCCACAAATCTCTTCAAGAGATGGCAGAGCAGCATGCTATTAGCCTAATATGGGTGCCAGGGCACAGCAACATTGAAGGCAATTGCATAGCTGATGAGCTAGCTAGGAAAGGTACTTTGCTACCCCTCCTTACTGGAAAGGAAGGTGTAAGCATGCCCCTAGCTACCTGCAAGCTCATGATAAAAGAGTCCAATAGATGCAGGTCAAACGACAAATGGCGTAACGCCAACTGTAGTTGTATTGCTCGCCAAACATGGCCAAACTACAATAGCAAGCGCAGTAAAGAATTGTGCCTTCTAAACCGCAGTGATTGTTCCGCCGTGATCCGGGCCATTACAGGTCACTGGCTAGCGGGCTCTCACGCCTTTAGGCTTAATATCCCATTTAATGATTTCTGCAGGAGCTGCAGAGACGAGGAGGAAGTGGAATCTCCGGAACACTTCCTCTGTCTCTGCCCAGCTCTAGCAAAAAGACGGTCCACCTAACGCAGCTGGCGCACATTAGACCAGCCAAAATCGCAAAATACATAAATGCGACTGGTTGGTTCAACTGATCAAAATTTTTCCATGGGTTCTTCTCGGAGCAGGACTTAGATCCACGGCACCACAAGGTGTCATCAAAATTGGTCTATGTGTGCTGATCTTTTCAAATCGCAGCCATCAAACCTAACCTATTCACCCATTTCAACTAAGTCTGCTTACCAATGATCATCGATTCCCTTCATAAAACCTCTTCGACGTTTAAAATTTGTTCGTTCTTGTGCAGGTAATTCATCTATTAAATTCTTCCTTTTTATTTATTGATGTTCATATTTAGCTTTTCCTTAATTATTATATTATATTGTATAACATGCATAGCCTGCTTCCTTTCGAATAGTTCTGTCCGCAGAACATTTTTAATAAGTTTGTATTTAATACCAATGCTTTAAGCAATTTACATATACATTTCCACCAAATGGAAATTACTTTTCTTTTTATTCCACCCGTTTGAGTAATGTCCGAACTTGCTAACAGTCATACAGATTATAAATCTTAGCACACGTAAGATACATTATTTATGTATTTTATTATAGAACGCTACTGTTTATGACAAGATTCAACTCGTGTCATTTTGGCACACCTAAAATAGCATCCAAACCCTCTCAGTTTTCTCTCAGCGCACTCAGCGCTGTTAACACATGTAATATAATGCAATGTAATATGTTAACATAGTTAGTATAAGAAAACAGCTAGAAATGTAAAAATACAGTGAAGTTAATAAAATATGAAAGGTGAATACAACACCAACAACACAAAAACAAGTAGGATCGCTGTAGTCGAGTGAGCTCGACTACCATATACCCTGAACCAAGCTTTAAATGCATTATAGGTTTATCGTTTTTGGGGGCTGGAGTGGGCGTGGCCCGATCTTAGTAATATACCTTCTAAGTTTGGTAACTGTAGCTCTTGAATTGCGGGAGATACAGGCATTTATCGTTTTTTGTGGGTGGGAGTGGGCGTGGCCCAAAATATTTTGGAGTTCGATCTTAGTAATATACCTTCTAAGTTTGGTAACTGTAGCTCTTAAATTGAGGGAGATACAGGCATTTTTCGTTTTTTGTGGGCGGGAGTGGGCGTGGTCCAAATTTTTTTTTCCACATTTATGAAGGGTGTTACTAGCGATATACCTTTAAAATTTGGTGACTTAAGTTTTCAAATTGCGCGAGATATATGGGTTTATCGATTTACACGAACAGGTGTATCGGTTTAGGTAGGTGGAGTGGGCGTGGCCATCCAATTTTTTATCGATCTTTGGGGAAGTTACCAGTAACATACCTGCAAAATTTTGCGACTCTAGCTTGCAAATTACGGCAGATATGCGCATTTTAAATTTCTAGGGACGAAGTTCCTGGGGCGGCGATGGCGTGGGGGCGGCGGATGTGGGCGTGGTCCAAAAATTGGTATGCCAATTTTTGGAGGAGGTTACCAGCAAATTGCCTTCCAAGTTTGGTTACTCTGTCTTTAAAATGTTCGGAGATATACGGAGTTATCGATTTACAATCGGAATTGTCGATTATAGGCACAGGTGTGGGCGTGGCACCACAAATTTGTTATAGGTTCTTAAAGGCGAATACCAGTAATATACCTACCAAATTTGACGTACCCTACTCAAAAACTGCGGAAGATATAGCCATTTGAAAATTTTAGGGGCGGGGGTGGTGGGGGCGTCGGAGGTGGGCGTGGCACATGCCGATCTTTCAAGGACCTCGCCAACAACCTACCAACCAAAATTGGTGACTGTATCCATTAAATTGTGAGAGATATGTGGAATTTACTGCTATCGAAAATCTAAATGTATCGATAATTCAGAAACTGAGGCAGTTATCGATAAAAATAACGCAAACTTGATCTGCGCCTGGTATACGAGATCTTATATTCCAAATTTGAAGTCTCTAGCTCTTATAGTCTCTGAGATCCGTTGTTTCATACAGACGGACAGACGGACAGACGGACAGACAGACGGACAGGGCTAGATCGACTCGGCTATTGATCCTGATCAAGAATATATATACTTTATGGGGTCGGAGATGCTTCCTTCTGCCTGTTACATACATTTGCACAAAACCATTATACCCTTTTTACCCATTTTTAATGGGTTCAGGGTATAATTATCCATTTTGTGCACTGTCCGGAAAGTCTTTTCAGTATGGAGATTTCGTATGGGATTTTGTACATTTTAGCCAGCAGACTGGGGAAAATATTTTATTAGTAAGCATAGTGAAAAGAAATCTAAAAAATTTGGATCAGATCCATTAGAGGATAGCTTAAGGAACATAATAGTGTCAATGAAATCACATATATTGAACCACCTGCTCAATGTACATAAGGGTACATGAAAATGGGCAAACAATAGCTGCTTTTCAGTACTAATTATTGGAACTTTTTATTTTACCTTGCAAATTGATATGTAAATTGCGCAGGGGGCTTATTTAATGTGGTTTCATTGAAACTGTTATATTCCTTAAGCTATCCTCTAATGGATCTGATCCAAATTTTTTAGATTTCTTTTCACTATGCTTACTAATAAAATATTTTCCCCAGTCTGCTGGCTAAAATGTACAAAATCCCATACGAAATCTCCATACTGAAAAGACTTTCCGGACAGTGCACAAAATGGATAATTTTAGTTTTTAAAATTTCACAATAAACCAAATATATGAATATTATTAATTTAAATGTTAAGTAGTTAATAAATATCCAATTAATAGTAGAAAAATACTTAAATAATTAAAAGTCAATAATAACATACATTTTTTGGCATAAGAACTTAGAAAATACAATTTTTTTGCAATACGAAAACACTTTCTGGACTAACTGTATGTAAGTTTTGCCGGCGCGTCATATATACATACTTACATACATATATACATACTTACATACATAAACATAAATACTTACATACATAAACATACATACATAAGCTGAACACATACAAAATCAAAGCAATAATAAATTGGCCGAACATACAAACACAAAGAGATAAACGGCATAGCTCAAACAAATAATTAAATAACTTCAATGCAAACATATGTATGTATGTATGTAAACATCTAAATCCACAATTGCGACGGCAAAGAAGACACATATATTCAACATACATAACAAATATTTAAAGTACTTACAATTTAATAATAATTGCTGCCGTCCACTATATTTCCACATTGTGCGAAATAAATTAACATATGTTTGTAAAAACAGTAACGAACCTTTTAGTTCAGTGGTTAAAGCTGAGCTAAAACTCAGCCGAGCTGTGGATTCGTGCAACAAATTTGTATTCGTTGCGTTTGCGAGAATTAACAACACCAATATATTTAATTGTGATAATTATTGCGTTTTATTTGTATTTGCACTTTATTTTAAAAAAACTATGCAGCGAAACTCCTCGTCACTCGCAGTGTCACTTTGGTCTTTACGTTGGATCTGTCACAATCACCTGTTCGCTTGAATCTGTCCGGCTCTGCCGGGACTAAAATTCTCGCGTAGCAAGGATCTTATTTCGTCACCAATTTCAGGACCTCAGTGTCCTGTGCGATCTGTGTGGATTGAGTGATGCGATGTATCACTCAAATGCCGATGCTTCACTTTCACTTTGCTGCTGCTGTGTGGTTTTGGTTTCATTGTGTTCACTTGCTCTGTTGACTTGCGCTGGACTCCTTCTGCTTCTGACGCTTGACTTCACTACTCACTTCGCAATGCAATTCCACGCGCCGTGCTGCGACGCTCCTTATATAGGTCAGCCAGTGACCTTTTGTCGGGACTGTACCGAGGTGGCGTGATCTTTTGGTAATTTTCCACTGCCATTTGCTGGCGCCAACCATTGTGTGCCGCTGGTGTGAGTATAGATGGTAGTATTGCACCCGCAATACTGTTCCCACACCAACGGTACATATCCTCATGGATATGTGTGTCAGACACGCTCAAATGGCTGACTACCTGCGCTAGAAAGGGGGGGACGAAAGAGAGCGAACTGCATCGGGGCCGGATTTCCGCCTGATCGACAGTTGCTGTAAGGGGCGCATATACCATGGCTCCTCACACTCCCCCCTTTCTTCTGCAGTGGGAAGCTTCCAGTTTCCCACAGGAACGATCATCTGCAATTACAAGAGATTAGTTCGCAGAGTTCCAGCTCCGCTGGGACCCGCGCAAGGACCTGGGTCTGACGTGCTGCGACCAGTAACCGTCGTGCCAATGTCCACTTACTTGACGTGGTTGCTGCTGTTCTTTTAGCCTTGTCATCACTCTCCATATTGCTCACGCAACCGCGCAAGTGTAAGAGAGTGATCCCCTATGCACCCTGTGTGCATGCATTTGCACAAAATTGCAAACGTTATTGTTGCTCCTCCCATCGGTCGCGCACCCGCACAAAGCGTACGAGAGTCAACAACGGCGAGGTCTGCAACTTGTTCGTACATAGTAAAATCCGTGGTTGGTGCTCTCTCTCTACATCGTTAGCGCACCCGCGCAAAAGGTGAGAGAGGCAATCCCGGTGCACTCTGCATGCATACCTTTGTTGTTGTTGCGCTCCCAAGCGTTCGCGCACTCGCGCTAAACGTCAGAGAGGCAACGACGGTTCCTTTGGCATATGTTTCAACACACTCTTTGTTGCTGTCATTCTCTCCCTCGTTCGCGCAACCGCGCTAAACGTGGAAGATAGACAACAGTGCACTCTTGCCAATGCTCGCTCAAGATGCATTTTGTTGTTGTTGCGCTCCCCAGCGTTCGCGCACTCGCGCTAAACGTGAGAGAGCCAACACCGGTGACTTCGGCATTCGTTTCCAACACACACTTCGTTGTTGTTGCGCTCTCAGCGTTCGCGCACTCGCGCTAAACGTGAGAGCCATCACCGGTGCATTCGGCATTTGTTGGTCCAAAGTGCACTTTGTTGTTGTCATTCTCTCCCACGTTCGCGCACCCGCGCTAAACGTGAGAGAGCCAACAGTGCACTCTTGCAAATGCTCGCTCGAAATGCATTTGTTGTTGTTGCGCTCCCCAGCGTTCCCGCACTCGCGCTAAACGTGAGAGAGCCCAACAACGGTGCGCTCTTTGTGCGGGCTTCGGCCCTCGTGTGTGTGTGTGTGTGTTCCGCCAACGGTGCTGCGCAATGAGTTTGGGCTGGCCGTTGAACTCTTCGTTCGTTCGTTGAACTTAGATTCCGCAAACATCGCATGCACTCGAGAGTTGGTCATGGTCGAGTTTTCTCGGCTGGCCATTTCTCCGGCTCTCGGGTGCATTGCCAAATGCGTGAACTTTCGCTCACTTCGCCGTGCTGTTCTTTTTGTTGTTGTTTGATCTCGGCCGCTTCAGGGCTCTGTTTTGTTTGTTTTGATTTATATGCAGGGCTCTTTATACCCTGAACCCATTAAAAATGGGTAAAAAGGGTATAATGGTTTTGTGCAAATGTATGTAACAGGCAGAAGGAAGCATCTCCGACCCCATAAAGTATATATATTCTTGATCAGGATCAATAGCCGAGTCGATCTAGCCCTGTCCGTCTGTCTGTCCGTCTGTCCGTCTGTCCGTCTGTATGAAACAACGGATCTCAGAGACTATAAGAGCTAGAGACTTCAAATTTGGAATATAAGATCTCGTATACCAGGCGCAGATCAAGTTTGCGTTATTTTATCGATAACTGCCTCAGTTTCTGAATTATCGATACATTTAGATTTTCGATAGCAGTAAATTCCACATATCTCTCACAATTTAATGGATACAGTCACCAATTTTGGTTGGTAGGTTGTTGGCGAGGTCCTTGAAAGATCGGCATGTGCCACGCCCACCTCCGACGCCCCCATCACCCCCGCCCCTAAAATTTTCAAGTGGCTATATCTTCCGCAGTTTTTGAGTAGGGAACGTCAAATTTGGTAGGTATATTACTGGTAGTTGCCTTTAAGAACCGATAACAAATTTGTGGTGCCACGCCCACACCTGCGCCTATAATCGACAATTCCGATTGTAAATCGATAACTCCCTATATCTCCGAACATTTTAAAGATAGAGTAACCAAACTTGGAAGGCAATTTGCTGGTAACCTCCTCCAAAGATTGGCATACCAATTTTTGGACCACGCCCACATCCGCCGCCCCCAGGAACTTCATCCCTAGAAATTTAAAATGCGCATATCTGCCGTAATTTGCAAGCTAGAGTCGCAAAATTTTGCAGGTATGTTACTGGTAACTCCCCCAAAGATCGATAAAAAAATTGGATGGCCACGCCCACTCCACCTACCTAAACCGATACACCTGTTGGTGTAAATCGATAAACCCATATATCTCGCGCAATTTAAAAACTTAAGTCACCAAATTTTAAAGGTATATTACTAGTAACACCCTTCATAAATGTGGAAAAAAAATTTTGGACCACGCCCACTCCCGTCCACAAAAAACGAAAAATGCCTGTATCTCCCGCAATTTAAGAGCTACAGTTACCAAACTTAGAAGGTATATTACTAAGATCGAACTCCAAAATATTTTGGGCCACGCCCACTCCCGCCCACAAAAAACGATAAATGCCTGTATCTCCCGCAATTCAAGAGCTACAGTTACCAAACTTAGAAGGTATATTACTAAGATCGGGCCACGCCCACTCCAGCCCCCAAAAACGATAAACCTATAATGCATTTAAAGCTTGGTTCAGGGTATATGGTAGTCGAGCTCACTCGACTACAGCGTTCTTACTTGTTTTAGTTTTTAAAATTTCACAATAAACCAAATATATGAATATTATTAATTTAAATGTTAAGTAGTTAATAAATATCCAATTAATAGTAGAAAAATACTTAAATAATTAAAAGTCAATAATAACATACATTTTTTGGCATAAGAACTTAGAAAATACAATTTTTTTGCAATACGAAAACACTTTCTGGACTAACTGTATATGTAAGAGGTTAGCTAAATAATTATTTCAATTTATTTTTATTTATTATTTATATTTTATAGGTTGTCGGCATTCATATGGAATTGGAGGCTAGCAATACACTGTAAGTATATGCGAAAAATAAATAAACTTGCGCCGAAAAATTTGTTAATATATTATTATTTAGTGCACAGGCTACCAGTTAATAGTGGATAAATCAAGCTGAACGTTTGACCTGCACACTCATACACATATGTACATGAAATCAGCCGTGTATTTTGAATAATTTAATTTAATTTAATTTTTACATAGTATTTAAGGAATTGCTTTATTATAATTTGTTTGTATATACATATGTATGTACAGAGATTAAACAATTTGTTGTGTATTTTGGATCTGTCAGTGTGTGTGTGTTGTATACATTAGGACTATGAGCAATTTGGACTTTGCTCTTGGAAAAAAGATGGAGACTCTGACGAAAATTTACACTGTACAACTTTGTCGGATTACAAAAGTAGGAGGCCGGAAAATGGCATACATAATATATATGTATGTATAGGAGTGTTTTCCTGTGATGCTGATTGTCCACCGATGCTTGCTGGAGGAGCGTGATCCGTGATGACGAGATGAGATGAGATGTGATGAAAAGATGATCCCGTCATGACGATGATGAAATGATGAATCCGGCTCGAAGGACCAAATGATGTAGTGGAGCGGCCAATTTGTTTTCCCAGGAAAAACTTCTCTTTTTATACTATTATACCAAAATGGTATAATTATACTATTATACCAAAATGGTATAATAGTATATTGGTTTTGTGCAATGTCCGTCATGCTGTCTGTCCGTATGTCCGTCTGTATGAACGCGCGTTCCTCCGACACCCTTTGAGATAGAGACTTGAAACTTGGAACGTATACTGGAAAGTACCCTCAAAAGTTAAAGTGTCTTGGGTTGTACCTACGTCCACTAGGGAGCTAGCAAATCGATAAATCCCCATATCTCTCACAATTTAATGGATACAGTCACCAATTTTGGTTGGTAGGTTGTTGGCGAGGTCCTTGAAAGATCGGCATGTGCCACGCCCACCTCCGACGCCCCCACCACCCCCGCCCCTAAAATTTTCAAATGGCTATATCTTCCGCAGTTTTTGAGTAGGGTACGTCAAATTTGGTAGGTATATTACTGGTATTCGCCTTTAAGAACCTATAACAAATTTGTGGTGCCACGCCCACACCTGTGCCTATAATCGACAATTCCGATTGTAAATCGATAACTCCGTATATCTCCGAACATTTTAAAGACAGAGTAACCAAACTTGGAAGGCAATTTGCTGGTAACCTCCTCCAAAAATTGGCATACCAATTTTTGGACCACGCCCACATCCGCCGCCCCCAGGAACTTCGTCCCTAGAAATTTAAAATGCGCATATCTGCCGTAATTTGCAAGCTAGAGTCGCAAAATTTTGCAGGTATGTTACTGGTAACTTCCCCAAAGATCGATAAAAAATTGGATGGCGACGCCCACTCCACCTACCTAAACCGATACACCTGTTCGTGTAAATCGATAAACCCATATATCTCGCGCAATTTGAAAACTTAAGTCACCAAATTTTAAAGGGATATCGCTAGTAACACCCTTCATAAATGTGGAAAAAAAAATTTGGACCACGCCCACTCCCGCCCACAAAAAACGAAAAATGCCTGTATCTCCCTCAATTTAAGAGCTACAGTTACCAAACTTAGAAGGTATATTACTAAGATCGAACTCCAAAATATTTTGGGCCACGCCCACTCCCACCCACAAAAAACGATAAATGCCTGTATCTCCCGCAATTCAAGAGCTACAGTTACCAAACTTAGAAGGTATATTACTAAGATCGGGCCACGCCCACTCCAGCCCCCAAAAACGATAAACCTATAATGCATTTAAAGCTTGGTTCAGGGTATATGGTAGTCGAGCTCACTCGACTACAGCGATCCTACTTGTTTTTGTTTGTTTTGATTAATATGCAATTATAAATGAGCAATGAGCTGCGCGACGAGTGAAGTCTATTGTTCGAGCAAGCTGAAGAAAACACGTTTTAATGTTGAAACTCATTAACATCTAACAATATTCAATAAAGTATTAAACCTACCCATATTTTGGGGGCTCGTCCGGGAGTTGAACGAATAAAACCAGAAAAGATAATTGAGAAGTGGATTAAATCTAAAAACAAATTTTGGTGCAAAATCGACGAAGGAGTGTGCATTAAATCGACGAAGAAGTGGACTAAATTTAAAAACAAATTTTGGTGCAAAATCGACGAAGGAGTGTGCATTAAATCGACGAAAATAGTGCGCATTAAAACGACGGAGAAATTAAATTAAATCGACGAAGGAAATTAACTGACGTAAAGATGCCAAATTTAAATGATTTAATTGAAAACAATTCAACTATGACGAAAAGAGCGAAAAATATGAAGCAAAACTAGAGTACATACAAGAAAAACTGTCGGACCATGATCTTGTATCAATTTGCGACATATTGGACATAAGTTACAAAGTTGAAAATGTGCCGTTACATATTTTTCGTAACTTACAAGCCGGTCAAATGCTGCAACATACCGATGAAGACGAAAGCAGCGACGCAGACGAGAGCCGCGACAATGACGAAGGCAGCGATAATGACAAAGGCAACGAGAACGAAGAAAACGCAACGGGACGAAGCCTCGCTTATAATCGGCAGACAAAGAAAACAACACGAGGATTAACGGACGCAGTGCATAATAGCGAACAAGAAATTGCAAACGATGTACAGTCACCGCGTTTCGCTATGAATTTTCGTGACGTAGAAGAATGCATCAGAGTTTTCGACGGTAGCTATGAAATTGCTGTGGAAGTCTGAATAACGGAATTCGAAGAACAAGCGTTGCTTATGTGTTGGAGTGATATACAAAAACTAATTTTCGCTAAAAAGTCACTGAGAGGAATTGCCAAGTTCTTTGTGTTGAGTGAGAAACATTTGAATTCGTGGCAAACGTTGAAAAAGGCCTTATTGAGTGAATTTAAGTCGCAAATGTCAAGCAAACAAATACACACGCAATTGAGTGAAAGCAAACGCCATAGTAATGAAACTGTTTTTGAGTATTACTACAGAATGAAAGATATTGCTTCTCGTGGAAAAGTTGAAGACGACGCACTAATGCAATAAGTAATCGATGGAATTGACCAACTTTCAGTGAATAAATCTATTCTATATGGAGCAAAAAACATGAATGATTTTAAAAACAAACTGAAAGACTACGAAAAAATGAGTGCAAATGCGAAGAGAGAGAAATTCAATAAAATGGAAAATATGCAAGCCGTTCAGATTGGAAAGAAAGCAAACTATTGTTTCAATTGTGGTGAAAACGGAAAGTTTTCAAACAATTGTGAAAACAAACACAAAGGAAAAAAATGTTTTAAGTGTGAGCAATTCGGACATATTTCACAAAATTGCAAAAATGACGTCAAAGAAGAAACAAATATGCGCCGTATAAAAACCTACATTCAAGCAACAGCAAAAGAAGTTCGCGTAAATAACATTAAGTGTTTAGCATTGTTTGATACTGGCAATAAATTTAATTTGATTCGCAACGATCTGTATAAAAAACTAAGCCTGCCAAAATTAAGACAGTAACGTGCATTTAGTCGGTTTCGGAAACATTAATAACTCCAATAAAACCAATAGGACAATTCGAAATTACTGTGAATATTGATGAAAACTATTATGTGTTGAACTTTCACGTGGTGCCTTTCACGTGGAGCCAACATTACCTTGATTATTGGAGAAGAGCTATGTCTTCAGGCAGAAATATCGTTTAATCACAAGGGTGTGGGTGTCCGCAAATACGAAAGTGAAAATAATGAAAATGACAAAAACTTCGAAACAAACATAATGCAAATCAACGTGGTAAATGAAAATGATCTATTCAATATAAACAATGAAACCAGTGACTTAATAAAAAATGAGGTTCGCAAAATGATTGAGAACTATAAGCCGGAAAAATCAAATAAGTACATGGAAGCCGAGGATCGCTCGACGCGCACCAAGACTGAATATGCGGTGCTACAGGCGCGCTACCACATGCTGGAGAAGCAGTACAGAGAGTCGGAGTTGCGTGCCGAGGAGCGTTTGGCCGAGAAGCGTCATCGCGAAATGTTGGAATGTGTGAAACGCGAAGCCTCGCTCCAGAATAAGAATTGCCAGATGAAGATCAAAGCCACCAAAATCGAGGCGAATGTACTGCGCGACGAGGTGCAGCGATTGCGTGTTTTTTGCGATAAGCAGGCCAACGATTTGCATCGCACCGAGGATCAGCTGGAGCTGGCACACGTTCAAATTGCCGCCCTGCAACAGAAATACGATGAGCAGCTGCAAACGCAATGCCAGCACAAAAAGAAAAAGAAATCCACCGAGGAGCTAATGCTTGAGTTGAGTCACGAATTTAAGCGTACCAGCGAGAAGAACGGGGCACGAGCCATGCCCACCACACCGTGTGAATTATTAGTTGGAGTCAAGATGAGCGTAAAGGATGACCATCAACTAAACGAAGCCCGAGATGATCTACAAAAAAAAGAGAAGATATTGAAACTACAAGCCGAAAAGAAGAACACATACAATTTACGACGCAAGGCAACTAGAAAATACAACGTTGGAGACTTAGTCGCGATCAAAAGAACACAATTCGGGAGTGGACTCAAACTGAAGCCAAAGTTTTTGGGCCCCTACGAGATTGTCAAGGTAAAGCACAACAACGCCTATGATGTCACAAAAATCTGTAGCTCTGAGGGTCCGAAGAATTCGTCAACGTGTGCCGAATATCTAAAGCCCTGGTCGACGCCTGAAGATGATGATAACGAAGATGCATTCGGGGCGAATGCATTGTCAGTATGGCCGAATGTGGGTTGGTTTGTGGTTTCTGAGACCAACGCCAACAACAACGACGAACATGAAGAACAGTAACAACGACGATCCCTAGACAACAACGATGCCGAGACGACGAAGAGCAACGAGAGCGAATTCGCAAGACAGCGAATCCGATCGAGGAAGACAGACGACGACGACGACGATGACGTGACGACGACAAGGGAGTTGCGTATGAACCTTTCAGAGAGGAAGTCGAGTGAGCTGCGCGACAAGTGAGTCTATTGTTCGAGCAAGCTGAAGAAAACAAGTTTTAATGTTGAAACTCATTAACATCTAACAATATTCAATAAAGTATTAAACCTACCCATATGTATATAATATTATTATTTTTTTTTTTATTGTTTGGCTGACTCACCTGTCTCTATCCCGTCGCTGTGCGGTTTCAGGTCGCCTATGTGCGCTTGTCCGCGAGGCTCTTCAATTTGCAGATCACCGGTGTTGGCAAATCCACAATTTGATACGGGCCTCCGCATCTCGGCGCCAGCTTTGCTGCGAATCCTGCTGCAACATTCGACAGGTGGTGTTGCCATATTTTCTCTCCGACTGTGGGTCTCCATGGTCTGCGCCGAAGGTTATGGTGCCTTGCTCGGTCCTGAGCCGCCTATTGACTCTGCTTATACTTTTGACATATTTCGCATTGTTTAGCATATGCTCGTACGTCTCTATATAAGCCCAGCCAATAGTAGAGCGCTGCTATTCAGGCTTTCCTGCTACCCGTATGGACTACGGCGGCGGAGAAGTGGTTTTCTTGCATGATTTGACTTCTCTTCCCGGTAGGCACACACAGTTTCCAAGCTGCTGCATCCTCAGTTCCAGCTGTATGCGGGATGTGCCTATACAGGTTTCCAGACTCTTCATAGTAATCTGGATACTTCCTGGGGTTTTATTGATGTCCCTTCGCAACTTTTGGATCCATTTGCACTTCCGTTTGGCTTGATCCATTGCGTCTTCCACCATCGAAAATCTTTTGAATGTGTCCTTCAGGGGCTTCAATACGCCAACAGCCGCTACTTTCTCCGGATGTATTGGTGTAACGACTGTCGTGGCTATGGATAATCTCTCCTCGTGGTGTTTTTGTATCCCGCTTTTTGGTATGTTCACCATGAAGCCTGCACACTCTATGATGCCAGACAAGAAGTCCCAGCCAAGAACAAGATCGATGTTGACTCCTGGCAGTATCAGCAGAGCAATCTCCATGCTGCTCCGTCCCAGTCTGACGTTCACCTCGATCTGCTCTCGAATTCCGCTTCTTCGGCCATCTGCCATGCGCACTCGCCGTTTGGTTGCGCTTCGTCGGCCTACGCTGATCAGCTACTCGTGGCCCCTGTATCAATCATAGCCTTGTACTGACAGTTGCCGATCTCTACGGTAGCTGTCAGTTGCGCACCTTCGGCCTGTAGGCTGCCGATGAGCGTCTTGTGGCGTGTCCTGTTTGGCTTCCGCTCATCCCTTGGTGGTGCACGCCGGTCTCTGTTTCCCGACGGACAACATACTGACGTACGAACTCCAAGACGCCCACATATCCAACAGAATTACAGCATAGGATTTGTACACTATATTGCTTCGGCTTCTCGGCTCTCGGCTTCTGCTCGCTCCTCCACCATTACCATACATCGTGGATGATTTTGCCTCTGAGCGGGTTCCATATGGTCATATTTCGCTTCCTTGCGTTGTCGTGGTGGTTCCCTGCGTCTTTGCCGTGGATTGTTACAATACTGCTGCGGCTGCTCCATGTGGCTGTGCTGTGGTGTGTTGTAACTGTGCTGCTCCATGCGGCTCTGCAGTCTCAGCTTTTCCCTGTCGGCTTCGAGTTCCTCGAACGCTTCGGCCAAATACATCAATTCATTCAAATTATTAAATTGGTTTGGCCTGGCGAATGCTCGTAAGTCTGGGAGGCTGTTGTTGTATATCCTGTTAAGCTGCGTTTCCGCTGAATATTGCAGTGCAGACCACTCAACTTGTTCCAGAAATTTCACAGGCTTTGTTGTTCCGTCGAAACGGAAGTTCCATTCACGGTTGGTGCCATTTGCTCGTGTATGGACACTCTCCTCTGTGGCTGTGGTGTGGACGCTGCTCCCCAAATAGAGTGATTGGCGTCTCTAGCGCGCGCTGCTGCGCTTGTTGCCGGGATGCTGAGATGTGCGACATCCACAAATAACGGCTCTCTCGCATCCGCAACTTCGATTTCTCTGGCAGGGTATTGTCTGCCATGAGTCTCTATCCTCGCACTGTATGGCAACCTGTTCTCCATATTTATTTTTTTGTTTGTTATTATAATATTTTCACAATAAATATATTTATTCAATTCTCGCAAGGCCCACGTTGGGCGCCAGTTTTAACGAACCTTTTAGTTCGGTGGTTAAAGCTGAGCTAAAACTCAGCCGAGCTGTGGATTCGTGCAACAAATTTGTATTCGTTGCGTTTGCGAGAATTAACAACACCAATATATTTAATTGTGATAATTATTGCGTTTTATTTGTATTTGCACTTTATTTTAAAAAACTATGCAGCGAAACTCCTCGGCACTCGCAGTGTCACTTTGGTCTTTACGTTGGATCTGTCACAATCACCTGTTCGCTTGAATCTGTCCGGCTCCGCCGGGACTAAAATTCTCGCGTGGCAAGGATCTTATTTCGTCACCAATTTCAGGACCTCAGTGTCCTGTGCGATCTGTGTGGATTGAGTGATGCGATGTATCACTCAAATGCCGATGCTTCACTTTCACTTTGCTGCTGCTGTGTGGTTTTGGTTTCACTGTGTTCACTTGCTCTGTTGACTTGCGCTGGACTCCTTCTGCTTCTGACGCTTGACTTCACTGCCCACTTCGCAATGCAATTCCTCGCGCCGTGCTGCGACGCTCCTTATATAGGTCAGCCAGTGACCTTTTGTCGGGACTGTACCGAGGTGGCGTGATCTCTTCGGTGGCGTGATCTTTTGGTAATTTTCCACTGCCATTTGCTGGCGCCACCCATTGTCTGCCGCTGGTGTGAGTATAGATGGCAGTATTGCACCCACAATACTGCTCCCACACCAACGGTACATATCCTCATGGATATTTGTGTCAGACACGCTCAAATGTCTGACTACCTGCGCTAGAAAGGGAGAGGACGAAAGAGAGCGAATTTGCAGCAACTGCATCGGGGCCGAATTTCCGCCTGATCGACAGTTGCTGTGAGGGGCGCATATACCATGGCTCCTCACAAAACATATTTTCTTCTTTTTGCTTTGCACACAATTAATAAGCACTGATCGCCAATCCAGGGCTGCAGTGTCTTGTGTTCCACAACCAACGTTTCGTCGAAACAATATTATAACTTAATAGACAATTGAATGTGGCTTGTATTTTCTGATTTAATTATTTTATTTTGTAATTGATTAAACAATAAAAAATTAATAATAAGATATAATAACACATATTAGGAAATATAGGCACTTTTATATTTGTATCCATTTTATTTTTTGTCCCACAAAAAATTAATAAATAAATAAACGCAAGCAATAAATTTAATAATAGTATTACGAGAACAAGTGCCTGTTCCGCAATTCCCATCGTTCCACGTTTGCAAAATAAAGGAATTTCATTGCGAATCCTATGCCTTTAGCCAAATAGTTTTTTTTTCGGTTAACCGTGAGAACATAGAATGTCCACGGAGCCAAATCCACAAGAGAAACAAGTAAGAACGCTGTAGTCGAGTGAGCTCGACTACCATATACCCTGAACCAAGCTTTAAATGCATTATAGGTTTATCGTTTTTGGGGGGTGGAGTGGGCGTGGCCCGATCTTAGTAATATACCTTCTAAGTTTGATAACTGTAGCTCTTGAATTGCGGGAGATACAGGCATTTATCGTTTTTTGTGGGCGGGAGTGGGCGTGGCCCAAAATATTTTGGAGTTCGATCTTAGTAATATACCTTCTAAGTTTGGTAGCTGTAGCTCTTAAATTGCGGGAGATACAGGCATTTTTCGTTTTTTGTGGGCGGGAGTGGGCGTGGTCCAAAATTTTTTTTCCACATTTATGAAGGGTGTTACTAGCAATATACCTTTAAAATTTGGTGACTTAAGTTTTCAAATTGCGCAAGATATATGGGTTTATCGATTTACTCCAACAGGTGTATTAGGTAGGCTTGCAAATTAGGGCAGATATGCGCATTTTAAATTTCTAGGGACGAAGTTCCTGGGGGCGGCGGATGTGGGCGTGGTCCAAAAATTGGTATGCCAATCTTTGGAGGAGGTTACCAGCAAATTGCCTTCCAAGTTTGGTTACTCTATCTTTAAAATGTTCGGAGATATAGGGAGCTATCGATTTACAATCGGAATTGTCGATTATAGGCGCAGGTGTGGGCGTGGCACAACAAATTTGTTATCGGTTCTTAAGGGCGACTACCAGTAATATACCTACCAAATTTGAAGTTCCCTACTCAAAAACTGCGGAAGATATAGCCATTTGAAAATTTTAGGGGCGGGGGTGATGGGGGCGTCGGAGGTGGGCGTGGCACATGCCAATCTCTCAAGGACCTCGCCAACAACCTACCAACCAAAATTGGTGACTGTATCCATTAAATTGTGAGAGATATGTGGAATTTACTGCTATCAGAAATCTAAATGTATCGATAATTCAGAAACTGAGGCAGTTATCGATAAAATATTCGAACTTGATCTGCGCCTGGTATACGAGATCTTATATTCTAAATTGGAAGTCTGTAGCTCTTATATTCTCTGAGATCCGCGTGTTCATACAGACGGACAGACAGACAGACGGACAGACGGACAGACAGACGGACAGGGCTAGATCGACTCGGCTATTGATCCTGATCAAGAATATATATACTTTATGGGGTCGGAGATGCTTCCTTCTGCCTGTTACATACATTTGCACAAAACCATTATACCCCTTTTACCCATTTTTAATGGGTTCAGGGTATAAAAACATTTGAATATTCCATCCGTTTCTGGTGTCAGAAGTGCCTCTTCGTCTCCGATTCCCACGGCGAAGCGAATTTCCTCCTCACAAGTCACACGCACTAAGAGTGAATCTTCTCTCCTCTTCCAAAGTCACCACAAGTGAATTTATCTCCGTGACGGATAAACTGAGTCAATTTGAAACACGATTGACTAATCCTGCTGCGGACGAGCCAACTTTGTATACCCTGAAGGTCCTCCGTGATCATGTAAAGACTTTATGTAAAAAGGTCGAAAAGGAATATGAATCATGCTCACGAACATTGAATCAAGGGGGTTCCAGTGGCGATGTCCCAGCCATGGAAGCAAAATACGATCACTGCTATTAAGTTTACGAAAGATGTACTGCGCAATTAAGCGAGCGAATCGAACAAGAAACAGCAGTGAATCGACAATCCATGCCAGCTCCACCCATGTCTCACCTCTCCCGAGGTTGTAGCCTGCCACCAGTCGACACAGAGGTTTTCAATGGAGATTACTTAAAATGGCCTACTTTTCGAGATCTCACCCCAGTAGAGAAACTGTTTCACTTGAACGCTAAAACTGGTGGTGAGGCCAAGTCGATCGTCGCAAAGTCACCGCTCACCCATGAAGGATTCGCTTCTGCATGGCGAGCTCTTTGTGAACGTTTCGAAAACAAGCGGCTTCTGGTGAACAGCCAGCTTAAGATCCTTTTCAACCTGCCGGTGATCACAGTCGAGACTGGAACTTCCCTAAAGGAATTCCAATGCACCATCCAATACCTTTGAAACCAAGGTAACCTCCAAGGCGCAGACTTGCAACATCTGTAAGAAAGCGAACCATCCAATTCGGCTATGCCCACGTTTCCTGCAACTGGGTATCCCAGAACGAGCAGCATTTATTAAGCAACAACAACTCTGTATGAACTGTTTCGCTAGAGGTCATCAGATCAAAGACTGCACCAGTTTACATAACTGTTATACGTGCAAAGGCCGCCACAATACACTCCTACATAGAGGCGGCCCTCCTACAACAACCTCTACGCCAGTTCGTTCGACCCAAGGTGTTTTGAACAGTCTAAATCCAAATCAAAATATACAAATGTTCAAAACTACTTTACTACAAGGTGTACTTCTCGGAACAGCGATAGTAAATGTGTGCCATTTGGGATCCAAATTTAAAGCACGAGCTCTGATTGACTCAGGCTCAGAAGCCACATTCATATGCCGACGGTTGTTTAACAAAATTAAACTCCCATTCCAGCCCATCCAGGCTCAAGTCTCTGGGCTCAATCAGGCGATTGCAGCTCAGCCTCAAAAACTTTGCCAGTTCCACATTGGCTCTCACATTGGATTCAATTTGAAACTTCGGCATATGTCCTTCCAGAATTGGCAGGGAATCTTCCATCCTACACAATCCCACAAAGCTCTCTACAAAACCTGCCAATCCTTCCACTAGCTGACCCATCCTTCTTTCGCAGCTCGCAGATAGATGTCCTAATAGGAGCGGATATCATTCCGTCCATATTATTAGGCGGATCCCATCCTAATATCTGTGAGACTCTGCTTGGTCAAGAGACTATATTCGGGTGGATCCTCACAGGCCCCATCACAAATGTTCCATCCAACAAAATCTCTTCCTTCCTCACACAAGTTTCGGTAAGTGCCGAAGTTAAGCTTGACAAGCTTCTCACAAAATTCTGGGAGGTGGAGGATCTTCCAGTAAAGCTGATGAAGGACTCCGACTCGGTTTGTGAGAAGAATTTTGTTGATACGACAACAAGGAACGAGAACGGCAGATACGTGGTAACTCTACCATTTCGTACTCCTAATCACATAGCCTTAGGACATTCCAGCTCCTTAGCACTTGCTCAATTGCTAAGAAATGAAAGCCGCTTGGAGACAAACGACTCCCTCAAAGAGCAATACGATTCAGTGATTCAGGAATACATAGATTTACGGCATATGCGACGAGTCCCTCCAAATGATAGTGCAAACAACTATTATCTTCCACATCATGCGGTCTTCAAACTGGAAAGTACGACCACCAAAGTTCGAGTTGTGTTCAACGCATCGAACCCAATCACAAATCGCCACAGCCTGAATGATATCCTTCATCCAGGACCTGTTCTCCAATCCGATCTAACAGTCCAGATCCTGAAGTGGCGATTCTTTCGCTATGTCTTCAACGCCGACATCACCAAGATGTATCGACAAATTCTTGTCCATCACAAGCACACACCCTTTCAGAGAATTATCTTTCGCAATAAGAACCAAAAGCTGTGCGATTACGAACTGAAGACCGTCACTTTCGGAGTGAAATGCGCTCCCTTCCTCGCCATACGTGTTCTTCACCAACTTGCTCACGATGTGAACTCCAACTTCCCCCTGGCTAGCGACATCATTTCCAATTAGATGTACGTCGATGACGTTTTGGCAGGGGCACATACCAAATCACGAGCAGTTGCATGCATTGCAGAGCTGACCACTGCTCTTGAGACGGCTGGCTTCCCTCCCCGAAAGTGGACCTCTAATTCAAGGGAAGTGCTTATGGACATCCCAACGGATCATCTACTATGTGAGGGCTTCCTAGAAATAGAAGACGCAAGTACGGCAAAAACACTTGGGATAAAAAGGCAAGCTACTTCCGATGACTTCTTTTTCGTGCCTACCGAGCTGGAAGCAAAAGAGTCATTCACAAAACGAGAGGTCCTGTCACAAATCGCCAGACTTTTCGATCCAGCAGGTTGGCTTGCCCCTTCCATTATCCAAACAAAAATATTCATGCAACAGATTTGGCTAAAAGATGTTGACTGGGGCGAGCCCTTGCCAAATGACCTCCTATTAATTTGGCAAGCGTTTCTCACCAATTATCCAGATGGTGCTGCAATCTATGTGCGTATCGAGACCGACGACAAGGTCTCAACTCATCCCAGAAATCCCAGTAAAATCCCAGTCATTATTATTGTCGCATATCCTTGCACATTTTCCGTTCACCAATTCATAAGCTTGTCATTTTTTTCCGTTCCAGCCATAAAATTTTCGCCTTTTAAACGCCATCACGCAAATCCACCACGACGTCGAATCACCCAACTTCCAACTCTTTCCGTTGCCGAGTATGCAGAGGTGTTCACGCGTTGCGCAAGTGCCAGAGGTTCCTGCGTTTGACTGCCGAGAAGCGGTTGAGAGCAGTGCTCGTAAATCATTACTGCCCAAACTGTCTGTCCCATCAGCACTCATAGGGTACCTGCCGAAGTTGTGCGTCCTGGTGATCAGGTGCAAAGGTGTCGGCGCCAAGATGGAGAAAACCGCACTTCGCCAGCTTGTCGCTCATCTCCAGCAAGGAGATCCGTGTCACCGAGATTCAACTCGTGTCATTTTGGCACAACTAACATAGCATCCAAACCCTCTCAGTTTTCTCTCAGCGCACTCAGCGCTGTTAACACATGTAATATAATGCAATGTATTATGTTAACATAGTTAGTATAAGAACACAGCTAGAAGTGTAAAAATACAGTGAAGTTAATAAAATAAGAAAGGTGAATACAACACCAACAACACAAAAAAAAAAAACAAGTAAGAACGCTGTAGTCGAGTGAGCTCGACTACCATATGCCCTGAACCAAGCCTTAAATGCATTATAGGTTTATCGGTTTTGGGGGCTGGAGTGGGCGTGGCCCGATCTTAGTAATATACCTTGTAAGTTTGGTAACTGTAGCTCTTGAATGGCGGGAGATACAGGCATTTTTCGATTTTTGTGGGCGGGAGTGGGCGTGGTCCAAAATTTTTTTTCCACATTTATGAAGGGTGTTACTAGCAATATACTTTTAAAATTTGGTGACTTAAGTTTTCAAATTGCGTGAGATATATGGGCTTATCGATTTATATATATTTGGACGTTGAAGTACTAACGAGCAGTACATTCAAGTGGCCCAACGATACCAAGCTCGTGCTTGTTAACGCGCGGACCCAGGCGAAAGCAGCCCCCACCTAACACAACCGACCG
Source organism: Drosophila infuscata (assembly GCA_035042205.1). NCBI lineage: Eukaryota > Metazoa > Arthropoda > Insecta > Diptera > Drosophilidae > Drosophila > Drosophila infuscata. Next base: position 31,950 of record JAWNLR010000946.1, on the reverse strand, counting down.
AGGGGTGACCGCACGAGTTACTGATACGAAGATCGCGAATTGGAAGAAAGATGACACAACAAAACATTTTTAATTACATTAATAGGGGAATTGCAATTAATTAAAGGGAAAAGCATATTATAATTAGTACATAAAATTCTAAATGGATTATATAAAGCATAATTCGAACTACAAGTTTGAAGAAAGGTGGGTAGAAAGTTCCTTGTATTTCTGATCGGAACTGTAAAATTTATTTGGCTAATTAACTCCGAAGAATCAATCTCACCATTTATAAGCTTGTGTAAAAAGATTACGCCAAGCATTGTTCTACGATCGGAAAGTGAAGGAAGATTTATTAATATAAGTCTACTACGGTAGGAAGGTAAACTAAAATTAGTAGTCCAGTTTAGACGTCTAAGTGCAAATAAAAGAAATTGCTTTTGCACGGATTCTATTCTGTCCTGATGAACCTTGTAATTGGGTGACCATGTACAAGACCCATATTCAAGAATAGGACGCACAAGAGACATATAAAGAGTTTTAGTGATATAGGGATCGTCAAATTCTTTTGACCAGCGCTTAATGAAACCTAGGACACCAAGTGCCTGATTAGCAGTCGCAGAAATATGCTTGTCAAACTTAAGCTTGGGATCTCAAAGGATACCCAAATCATCAACACATTCTATGCGTTCCAGTGGTTTGCCATTAAGGAAATAAATAAGTAAAATAGGCATACGCCTATAAAAGGACATGACTTTGCATTTATCACAATTAAGATTTAATAAATTAAAACGACACCAGGCTTCAAAACTATCTAAGTCAGCTTGAAGCCTCTGTGCAGTAAGAGAGTCAGTAGTTGATAAACACAACTTAACGTCATCGGCGTACATCAGTACCCGAGAATAACTTATAACGCACGGAAGGTCATTTATAAATAAAGTAAATAACAAGGGACCAAGGTGACTTCCTTGTGGTACTCCGGAAGTAACCTGAACAGACTTTGAAATAAAACCTCTAAAGAAAACTCTCTGTGTTCTTGATAGTAAATATTTTGAGATCCAATTAATCAGATTATTTGGAAAACCCAGAAGATAAAGCTTGTGAATTAGCAAAGGGTGATTCACAGAATCAAAAGCCTTACTGAAATCAGTATAAACAACATCCGTTTGCACTTTGTTCTGAAAACCTTTGATAACAAAAGAGGTGAATTCTAATAAGTTAGTGGTTGTAGATCTATATTTCATGAACCCATGTTGACAGGGTGAAATCAAAGATCTACAAAAATGTTGAAGTTGAGAAGTTATCAATTTCTCAAAAACTTTAGGAATGGCAGACAATTTAGAGATACCTCTATATTTTTGAACATTTGATTTGTTTCCCTTTTTAAGGAGAGGGATAATAAACGATTCTTTCCAAATATTAGGAAAAGAGCTTAACTCCACGGACAATTCAAAAAGTTTTAGCAATGGCTTCAAAAGACCATCGGCACAGTACCTTAGCACACAGCCAGGTACCCCATCAGGTCCCGGTAAAAATACTGGCTTAATACCCTTCAAGTCCCTAAGTAAAGTGCTCTCAGTTATCACAGGTTCAAAAATGCAATTAGAGCGACTGACCGGATAAGGATATGGCAAAACCACCTGATGATTATGGGTACTATAGGTAGATTGAAAAAATTCCGCAAATAGATCGGCAATGGCCTGATCAGAGTCTGCAGTCTTTTTTTTCAAAAAATACAGTAGAAGGATGTGCTGTTGAACAACGCTTAGTGTTGACAAAATCATAGAAATGTTTAGGATCCCGCTGAAACTGTAAACTAAAGTTTCTTAGGTAATCCTTATAGCATTTGTCATTTATAACAGAGAAATTGGATTGTGCAATCAAATAACGAGAGTAATCCAAGGAAGAGCCAGTTTCCCTGAATTTCTTGAACATTCTCGACTTTCGATTTTTTAAATTGATCAATTCCCGAGTAAACCACACAGGTTTATTAGACCTACATGGCTCACGATCAGGAACACACAAGTCAAATAAATCGTCCAGAGTTTTGTAAAAGATATTGATTGCTCCATCCATGTCCTCACAACTATAAAGCTGGGACCAGTCAGTCTGCAATAAGAGTCGAGTTAATTTAACAAAATCGGTTTTCCGAAACTGACGAACTCGCCCTGATAGCTTGTTATACTGACTTGATACCTTAGTGGGCAAATCAAACAGCACTTCCAGAGTAGGGTGATAGGGATCTTCAGGATAGGACATGGGTTCGGAACGGGAAAGACAGAAAAAAGAGGGATCCATGACAAAAACAAGATCAAGCATCTTATCCAGCGAATTTGGGATAGCATTGATTTGACTCAAAGATATTCCAAACAAACCATCGAGAAACTCACTCTGAGTCGCAGGCATCAAGACACTTGAGTCTGGACAAGAAGTCCATGTAGTTCCAGTGAGATTAAAATCACCAAGAACTACAAGAAAGTCACGATCAGAAAGTTTAGTAGAAACATCTAATATAGCATCTAAATGAACAGATATATGGAGCTATCCGAACACGGTGGTATCCAACACCATTTACACACAATTTAACAACAATGAACTCAATATCTATAGAATTATCTGTCATTATCTTCTGTTACTAACTCAGAAGATAACTCAGCATCGATAGCAATAAGTACACCTCCGCCTCGACGGAGATTGCGATCTTTTCTATAGATAGTGAATCCATTAGATAAAATTTCGGAACTTAAAATGTCGGGCTTTAACCAGGTTTCGGAAAAGGCAACGACATGATAAGGAAAAGAAATACTGTTTAAATATAAATTTGTTAGTTTACTACCCAAACCTCTTACATTTTGATAGCCAAATAAGAGAGAGCTGGTTAGTTTTTTGTGCTATCAGAAACGACACCAACAGATGTATCGGTTTATGTAGGTGGAGTGGGCGTGGCCATCCAATTTTTTTTTATCGATTTTTGGGGAAGTTACCAGTAGCATACCTGCAAAATTTTGCGACTCCAGCTTGCAAATTACGGCAGATATGCTCATTTTAAATTTCTAGGGACGAAGTTCCTGGGCGCGGCGGATGTAGGCGTGGTCCAAATATTGGTATGCCAATCATTGGAGGAGGCTACCAGCAAATTACCTTCCAAGTTTGGTTACTCTATCTTTAAAATGTTCGGAGATATACGGAGTTATCGATTAATAATCGGAATTGTCGATTATAGGCGCAGGTGTGGGCGTGGCACCACAAATTTGTTATCGATTCTTAGAGGCGACTACCAGTAATATACCTACCAAATTTGACGTTCCCTACTCAAAAACTGCGGAAGATATAGCCATTTGAAAATTTTAGGGGTGGGGGTGAAGGGGGCGTCGGAGGTGGGCGTGGCATATGCCGATCTTTCAAGGACCTCGCCAACAACCTACTAACCAAAATTGGTGACTGTATTCATTAAATTGTAAGAGATATGGGGATTTATCGATTTGCTAAAAACTAATTTATCGATTTTCTAGCTCCCTAGTGGACGTAGGTCCAAACCCAAGACACTTTAACTTTTGAGGGTACTTTCCAGTATACGTTCCAAGTTTCAAGTCTCTATCTCAAAGGGTGTCGGAGGAACGCGCGTTCATACAGACGGACAGACAGCATGACGGACATTGCACAAAACCAATATACTATTATACCATTTTGGTATAATAGTATAATTATACCATTTTGGTATAATAGTATAAAAAGAGAAGTTTTTCCTGGGAAAACAAATTGGCCGCTCCACTACATCATTTGGTCCTTCGAACCGGATTCATCCGGATACATCATTCATCATCTTCATCACATGACAATCAGCATAACAGGAAAACACTTAAGTACAACTCCTATATATATATATATAGTGACATATCCAGATCATGCTGATCTTGCATGTCTACACTCACACCATACGCACATCACGCTTGCATTATCACGCTTAGCAACGCAGAAAAGAATTCGAGCCACACCCTCACGCCACATTCGAAAGTTATGACAGCTGGACGATAAAACCAGAAATCTGAGGTTAAGGAAACGATCGAGACATCATAAAAACCCAAAGTCCATAAAAATCAAAGTCCACGATGCAGCCAAATGCAATTATGAAAAAATGATGAAATTATCACGTACATATGGCGAACAAAGAACTAAGAACAAAGAACTCCCTTTGTAAACAAAAAACGAGCGAATACAGAGTTTTCCTTGTAAGCAAAAACACAGAATAAGTTGAGTATTGATTTGTACACCAAACAGCGCAGTCATAAGTTTTACTTAGAGCACTCGATTTTGTGAAGTTTATAATTAATATATCCATTGTTAAACATAAGCAGTTATTTGAATAAAGAATTAATTTTTTTTTATCAAATCTGTCGATGTAAAACATTTAATTGGCGCAGCCGGTAGGATACTCGAAAATCCTTACAACTGTGTAACGTCGTGAAAACGTATTAGTGTTACGCATAAGTTTTTAGTATCCGCAAAAGGGCCTCGCGATCCGTGAAAAATTTTTCTTTGAAAGAAAAGTAAAAATACCGCGAAATAACAACGGAGAAGAATTTTTTTGTGTAAATAATCATTTTTTTTTTGTGTGTGAATAAAATTTTTTTTGTGAAAAACAACAAACCAACAAACAACGACGAAGGAGAAATTTTAAGAAAAATATTCAATAATAATAAAAAATAAATCAACAAACAAAGATGCAGGAAGCAGTACTGAGTCAGGCGCTTGGACAGATCCGTCAAATACCAAGTTTCGGAGGTGAAACGGACGAGCTAGGAGCATTCATTGGAAGGATTGACCACGTCACAGAGCTGTTCCCAACAACAGATAGCAGGCAAAAACTTATAATATATGGAGCGATACAGATGCAGCTACACGGAGAGGCGCTGAAGGTTTCACTTCGCTACATACCAGGAGATTGGGCAGCACTTCGAACAGTATTAATCACAGCCTTTAAAAAACAAACACCATTCGAAGAATTATTGAGGAGAGTTTATAATACATTCTACGGAGGAAGCATCCGTAAGTTTCTCGAAGAACTCGAGCAAAAATCATTTATAATATTAAACAAGTTAGTGATAGAAAACAACACTGACGATAAAGCCTTATATTCTAAAGCATTAAGTAATACAGTAAGAGATGTAATACATAAAAGATTACCAGACAGATTATATATGCAGGTAGCCAGATATGACATATCATCAACTGAAAAACTCAAAACAGTAGTACAAGAATTAGGTTTGTACGAAGATCGTACACCAGAAAAACCAAGAAACATAAACCCACAATATAATAAGAATAATAATAAAAATTATCAAAAACCCCAACAAAATTATAATAATTACCAAAACCAAAAACCCCAACATCATTATAACAACTATCAAAATCCGAAACCCCAACAAAATTATAATCCAAATTATAACACAAATTATTATCCAAGAAATCAACAGAATTACAACTATAGGAATCAACAATCAAGTAACGATCAATTATATAACGAATTTCAACAAAAACTTAACCAGGGTAGAATGCAAGATCCCATTAACTATCAAACAAACCAAAATAATCAAAGTACTAGTAGACCACCTAGCCAACTAGTAAAAAGACAAAGACCAAGCAACAGTGGGCAGTCCAGAATGGAATGGGCAGAAAATTTTCATCAAGTAGCCTCGGACAGAAACACAGAACCCCATTCATAAACATAATCATGAATAATATAAAATTACGATGCCTGGTAGACACAGGATCATCAATTAATATAATGAAAACAAACTTCTTAAATTATAATACCACAGCAAAAAATATTACTTGCCAAACTATAAGTGGGGAAGCAAATCTAAAAGCAAGCATTTCACTAGCACCAAGTAAACTTTGTCCGACTGATCAGAAATTCTACATACATAATTTTTCCAAAAATTTTGATATCCTCTTAGGCCGAACGTTCCTTAAGGATTGTAATTGTATGATCAACTACGAGGAAGAGTTTGTTGAATTAAGTGATTATAGGTTTTATTTTAAATATGATACTGAAGATAAAGAAGAAGATAAAGAAAATAATAACGAAAAACCGTCAGAAGTAAAAGATGAACATGTAATGTATGCATTAGAAAATGAATTAAATGAAGGAAATCAATACCGTTTAGAACATCTAAACCAAGAAGAAACAAGTAAGAACGCTGTAGTCGAGTGAGCTCGACTACCATTTACCCTGAACCAAGCTTTAAATGCATTATAGGTCTATCGTTTTTGGGGGCTGGAGTGGGCGTGGCCCGATCTTAGTAATATACCTTCTAAGTTTGGTAACTGTAGCTCTTGAATTGCGGGAGATACAAACATTTATCGTTTTTTGTGGGCGGGAGTGGGCGTGGCTCAAAATATTTTGGAATTCGGTCTCAGTAATATACCTTGTAAGTTTGGAAACTGTAGCTCTTAAATTGCGGGAGATACAGGCATTTATCGTTTTTTGTGGGCGGGAGTGGGCGTGGTCCAAAATTTTTCTTCCACATTTATGAAGGGTGTTACTAGTAATATACCTTTAAAATTTGGTCACTTAAGTTTTCAAATTGCGCGAGATATATGGGTTTATCGATTTACACCAACTGGTGTATCGGTTTAGGTAGGTGGAGTAAGCGTGGCCATCCAATTTTTTTATCGATCTTTGGGGGAGTTACCAGTAACATACCTGCAAAATTTTGCGACTCTAGCTTGCAAATTACGGCAGATATGCGCATTTTAAATTTCTAGGGATGAAGTTCCTGGGGGCGGCGGATGTGGGCGTGGTCCAAAAATTGGTATGCCAATCTTTGGAGGAGGTTACCAGCAAATTGTCTTCCAAGTTTGGTTACTCTATCTTTAAAATGTTCGGAGATATAGGGAGTTATCGATTTACAATCAGAATTGTCGATTATAGGCGCAGGTGTGGGCGGGGCACCACAAATTTGTTATCGGTTCTTAAGGGCGACTACCAGTAATATACCTACCAAATTTGACGTTCCCTACTCTAAAACTGCGGAAGATATAGCCATTTGAAAATTTTAGGGGCGGGGGTGATGGGGGCGTCGGAGGTGGGCGTGGCACATGCCGATCTTTCAAGGACCTCGCCAACAACCTACCAACCAAAATTGGTGACTGTATCCATTAAATTGTGAGAGATATGTGGAATTTACTGCTATCAGAAATCTTAATGTATCGATAATTCAGAAACTGAGGCAGTTATCGATAAAATATTCGAACTTGATCTGCGCCTGGTATACGAGATCTTATATTCCAAATTTGAAGTCTGTAGCTCTTATAGTCTCTGAGATCCGCGTGTTCATACAGACGGACAGACAGACAGACGGACAGACGGACAGACAGACGGACAGGGCTAGATCGACTCGGCTATTTATCCTGATCAAGAATATATATACTTTATGGGGTCGGAGATGCTTCCTTCTGCCTGTTACATACATTTGCACAAAACCATTATACCCTTTTTACCCATTTTTAATGGGTTCAGGGTATAAAAACCGCACTAAAAAGGATTTTGTTTGAATTTGACGATATACAGTATGGAGAGAGTGACAATTTGACTTTCACAAATACAGTAAAACACGTTATCAATACAAAAGATGAAAACCCTTGCTATAGGAAACCTTATAGATATCCACAAAGTTACGATGAAGAAGTTAATAAACAAATGAAAGAAATGATACAACAAGGTATCATTAGACCATCAAATTCACCATACTGTTCCCCAATATGGATAGTACCGAAAAAGGAGGACGCATCAGGTCAGAAAAAATATAGGATAGTAGTGGATTATCGTAGTCTTAACGAAAAGACAATTAGCAATAGATTTAGCTAAAGGATTTCATCAGATTCAAATGGATAAAAAATCAATCGCCAAAACAGCATTCTCTACTAAAACAGGTCATTACGAATATACTCGAATGCCATTCGGTTTGAAAAACACCCCAGCAGCCTTTCAACGTTGCATGAACAATATTCTAGGAGATTTAATATACAAAAACTGTTTAGTATACATGGATGATATAATCGTGTATTCCACTTCATTGGAAGAACACGTATTGTCATTGATAAAGGTTTTTAAAAAGCTCAGAGAAGCAAATTTAAAACTACAACTAGACAAGTGCGAATTCATGAAGAAAGAAACTGAATTCTTAGGGCACATAATAACTACAGAAGGAATAAAACCGAACCCTATCAAAATTAAAGCCGTGAAAGAATTTCCAATACCTAAAACCCCGAAAGAAATTAAACGATTCCTAGGTTTGTGTGGATTTTATAGGAAGTTCATACCAAACTTTGCTAAGGTAGTAAAGCCAATGACATTAAAACTAAAGAAGGGAGAAAAAATAAATATAAAAGAAACCACATATATAGAAGCATTCGAAAAACTTAAATTACTCATAATGTCCGATCCGATATTAAGATATCCAGACTTCAGCAGGAAATTTTCACTTACGACCGACGCCAGTAATTACGCATTAGGAGCAGTTTTATCACAAGAACATAAACCAATATGTTATGCGAGCAGAACTTTGAATGAACATGAAATAAAGTACTCAGCAATAGAAAAGGAATTATTAGCAATAATATAGGCAACGAAAAATTTCAGATCATACCTATTTGGCAGAAATTTCGAAATACTTAGCGATCCCAAACCCCTTATATGGCTGAACAACATAAAAGAACCAAACATGAAGCTACAAAGATGGAAGATACGACTAAACGAATTCGATTATGAAATTAAATATATACCAGGAAAAGAAAATCACGTAGCCGATGCACTTTCAAGAATTAAAACAGAAGAAAATAATGTAATAGAAAATTTTATGGAAAATACACAAGATAGTGTAGTAGCAACAATACACAGTGCAAGTGAAGATAATCAAAACTGCAAAGAGGGCATTATTAAAAGTATTCAATGAAATGGGAAAACCCATAGAAATTAAAGCAGACAAAGACTCAGCGTTCATGAGTGCAGCATTGAAAATTTGGTTAGAATCAGAAAATGTAAAAATTGATATCACGACAAGTAAGAACGGAATATCAGATGTGGAACGATTTCATAAAACAATAAACGAAAAATTAAGAATAGTTTCTTCGGATACAAACGAAGAGAATAAATTAACAAAATTTGAAATAATAATATACACATATAATCACAAAACAATTCATAACACTACTGGTTGAACACCAGCAGACATCTTTATCTATGCCGGATCACCAGCATATAATACACAATTAAATAAAATAAAAAAGATTAATAAGTTAAATGAGAAAAGGAAAACCTATGAAATTGACACGAACTATAGGGAAATGCCACTTGTAAAATCAAAAATAACAAACCCTTTTAAGAAAACAGGTGCCATAAAACAGTTGGATAGCAAACATTTTGAGGAAACAAATAGAGGGAGGAAAATAATTCATTATAAAACAAAATTTAAGAAGAAAAAGATAATAAATAAAAATAAATATAATAACAATTTCAGGTCAACTACGGAAGATTCATCTACCGATCAACCTGCTAATGATAATAACGCTAATGACAACAATAACATTAAGTAATGCACAAAATATAGAAGTTAATCAAGTTAAAGCACGAAATGGATACATGTTATTTAAAACTGGTTCATTAAATATACCATCCAATTATGAATATCATTGCTTAAAAGTAAATTTAACAAAAACAGAATTAACCGCAGAAAGTTTAATAGCTCAAACGCAGGACTTTAATGTATTACCCCAAATAGAATACTTAGTACAAAAACTTGAAAGAGAAATGAATGGAATAAAAATTATAAAAAGACAAAAAAGAGGACTATTGAATATAGTAGGAAAAGGTTATAAATATTTATTTGGAACACTTACAGGAGATGATAAAAATGAACTTACTGAAAAGATAGAAGATTTAGAGGCAAATAGCGTACAAATAAATGTGTTGAACGGTTTGTTAGGCCGTCCTGTTGAGACGAGTTGTAAATTCGAACTCAAAGGTTGAACGGTTTGTAAGGCCGTCCTGTTGAGACGAGTTGTAAATTCGAACTGTTTTTATTGCTTAAAAACCTAGCCTTATATAGCTAAGAATATTGGTCTTAGTTCTACTTGCTGCACAAAAATGCAGTGTACAGTTATGACCCATACAAGGGTTGTTTTCTTACAGATACAATTCAATCTATTTTTACTTATCTTAAACTCAAGTGGATGCAGCTGTCGCCTGAGTTCTTGCTATGGCTTAAGCTAGTGTTTATTCTAGAATATGTTTACATATATATCTTAGTATGCCAGTGTTCATTTTTGAACATTCTGCCAAGGGCCGGCCGAGTGTCGGCGTTATTTATTTAATTATTATTAGGCCCGATAAACTGTATGGCATGTTATCTTCTTTTTATTGTGTTTTATCTTATAATGTATATTATTATAATTATAGCTAAAATTATAGTTATTCCTAAAGACACATGACTTGATAAATGATGAAAATGTAATTCCTTTAACTCTAATTTATTTTCCTTAATTTCCTTCAATTCCTTAAGCTCTTTTGTATGATTCGTAGGATGACCTAATGGATTCCACACTACTTCTGGAACTTCTCTAAACATTCCTATGTATGGTGTTACAATTTCAAGTTGATTTTTTGAGTACCTATCAAAATGTGCCACTAGAATTTTGTCCTCATCCTGTGCATCCTGCGCTAAGTGAAAATATTCCCTTTTCTGGTAGGTCTATTAACTCTTGTTGAGCACTGCCACATTGCAGGTTAGCCCTTGTGTTTATTGGTACTTTAAATATCCAACTATTTTTCTTTTCCAGCTCAACCCAGTATGTCTTAGACCTAGATGCTGTTCTGTAAACACAGTTAGCAGGTTTATTTGGCCTGAAAGGGGTAATTTCGCAAGAATCGTCATTAGCGTTACTCCAAGGCCAACTTCCTATGCAAATCCTTTTATTGGATTGCCAACTATGGCAACTGTTTATGGTTGCTTCCGTCATTAAGTGATAGGAATCAATTTCGAAGTTGTACACTAAGTATTCTGCCTTAACATGTGTAGTTATGACTTGGTCAGCATGATCGATTGGGATCGGAATAATTTTATATAGCTTTGAAGGATTTCTACTAAATAAAGGAATTTTTGTATTTATTATTAACTTTTTGTCAATAAATATTCCTCTTGCCGTCATTAATTTATAAATTTCTTTAAGCTCAGCGTTTTTTCCTGGAAGTACAAATGTTTCCGGTAATCTTTCTTTGATCTTTATTATTTCGCTTTGTAATTGATGGGGCTTTAATATATTTGGATTAAGTCTGCCATGATTAATGTCAATCAGAAGAATTATAATTCCTGTTTGAATCTTTTCACATTCCTCAATAAGTGAGCTTAGCTGCTTTGTAATCATGAAGAAGTTGATTGATTCCTTGTACACAAAATAACTTTCTTTTAGCAGTTCTGTCATATTTTCTATTCTTTTGCTCATCATATCGAAGTTTATATTTATTTCATCCGTAGATTTCTTTAATATATTTACTGTCGAATCTACTATTGAAGTTTGTTTTTTAATTAAATCGACTGTTTTATGTTGATTGTCCACTAGATTTCTCATGTTTTGTTCCATCTGAGTTCTATCGTCTGCATCAATAACACCGAACAACATGTGATGCAATGACCCAACAAAATCAAAAGGTGAACGCTTACGGCGCGATCTCTCTCTTGTCATAAAAAGCTTATTATTTTCCTTTAGTTCAATTATTTGTTTTTCTGTGTTGTTTAGAATTAAGTTGCATTGATCTTCAAAGTCAAGAAGCTTTTCACATACAACTCTCATTCTCCCGATTAGAATACTACCCTTTTCTATCATTTCAAAATAGGAATCCATTTTGTAAAATATAACTAAATCCCATGAGGATGATACTATTTCGACTTCTCCCATAGGATCCAGATATATTGCTGCTGAGTTATTTAAGTTTTCGACTGCCCACTTTCTTTTTCTTTCTGGAAGTGACGATGCGTTTGATAATTGACAACACAGCATTAGTAATATCATAGCTATCATAAGCCCGACTTTTGGAACTCTACAGCTTTTCCTAGTACTACGTTCTTCTTTTTCAATACCCTGGATACCTTCTAGAGGACATATTTTATGAATTGGTCTTGTAGTCGACCCTTCTTGGACTTTTATTTTAACCACCCTTACTTTTTCATCCTTTCCTTTGTGAACGTGTTCAACTTTACCTAATGGCCATCTGGCTGGGTGGCAGTTTTCATCTTTGATCAATACTATCTGACCTTCTTTTATATTCTTTATATCTTGCTTCCATTTATATCTTTGTTGTAGTGTATGTAAGTACTCCTATTTCCATTTTTGCCAGAAATCTCTTTTCATTTTTTGAATTAATTTCCATCTATCAAGATTTCCTATTTTCTCTTCTGTAATGGCTTCCACAGCTCCTAGCGTTGGTCTTCCAATTAAAAAATGGCCTGGAGTCAGTACTTCGTTGTCATCTATATCGTCTGCAGATGTATACAGTGGTCTTGAATTCAAAACTGCCTCTATTTGACATAACAATGTCGACATTTCTTCGAATGTTAATTGAGAGTCTCCAATTACCCGTTTCAAATGGTATTTAACTGATTTTACTCCAGCCTCCCAAATACTTCCGAAGTGAGGTCCTGCCGGGGGAATAAAATGCCACTCAATCTTCTCTTTTTCCAATATCGGAATAATTTTTAGGTTCTTATTTATCGCCTTTCTAAATTCTTCTTTTAATTTCCTTGATGCACCCACAAAGTTGGTGCCATTGTCAGAATATACATTTGCACATTTTCCTCTCCTTGCTAAAAATCGTCTGAATGCAGCTAGAAATGCATCTGAAGTGAAATCGCTAACAACTTCTAAATGTATTGCTTTTGTCGCCATGCAAATAAATACTGCTATGTACCCTTTATATGCCTTTTGTCCTCGGTTCTTAGAACATTTTATATTGTAAGGGCCTGCATAGTCTATACCTGTATTTAAAAGTCCCCTATGCAAGGTTTCTTTATGTGATTTTTTTATTATAAGATAAGATAAATGACATTTATCTAAAATAATTGGATGTTTCACAGCAAATGTAGAACTAGAGTTTTGTAATCTACCACCTACTCGATGCACTCCATCTGGATCTAAGAAAGGGCGTAAACTCAATATTCTGCTTTTGATTTCAATTTGCTTTTTGTGTGTCAAATATTTTATTTCCGTTTTAAACTGAATAGCTTGCTGTTGCCGTATTATAATCTTATTTGCTTTCTTAAGTTATTTTGCTGTGAGATATGAGGGGTATGATTTCTTATAAATTTTAATCCCGATAAACCTCAGTATATATGATACTATTCTTTCTAGTTTTTGTATGCATGAATACTTTTTTAATAACGAATTTATCCGGTTTTCTCCTAAATTAGTTATTATTATATGCAAGCTTATTTGTTTGTCATTCATTTTTTCTTTGGGCCATGTTTCCTTGTTTTCAGTTAACCATTTAGGCCCTTTCCACCAATTCTCATAATTAATTAATTTACTAGCACAAATTCCTCTAGATGCTATATCTGCTGGATTATCTTCAGACTGTACATAATTCCATTCTATGTATGATAGTTTGCGTATTTCGAATGTTCTTCGTCTGAAAAATGTATCTTTGCTAACCCCATTTTTTATCCAAGCTAGCGTTATTGTGGAATCACTCCATGCATAAGTTTCTGATATCCCTTCCATTGTCTCTTTAATTTTCTATCGCCATCCTAACGGGTCATAGATTTTAGCTAAAGTAGATAGTATTTTCCGTTTATTTACTTTAGTGTCACTTTCAGAATTTATCTTAAATTTAAACTCATCATTAAGTGGTTCCCATCGCAGTCCTAATGCTTTAACTGTCTCGTTTTCTTCAATACTAAGTGTTTTCATTCCTGCATTTCCTAGCTCTTTATTGTCCTTAATTGGTATGGTAACTACGTATTTCCCCTCTTGCTCTTTTTTCGTTGTTTGAATAAAATTTTGTTCGCATGTTTCTTTCTCAATGTCTTCTAATTCCTCATCTTCTAACTTTCTAAATCTTTCTAAATCAATGTTTTGAATGGCTGTTGCGACGACTGCATTGTTACTTTTGGACTTTGCACAACCTGAAACTATCCAACCCAATTCAGTATTTTGACCTAGCAGTCCACCCATTTTTACTACTCCTTTTTTTAGAATATGCGTATATAAATCTGCACCAATAATGACATCTATACGATCTGATTTATAAAATTTGGGATCAGCTAACTTATAGCTATCCCATTTTGTCATATCAATATTAAGTGCCTTAACTGGTAAGGCCTTCATTAATTTTGGCAATACAATTGCCTCCACTTTAAAGGATTTTTTATCTAAATTTCGAGGTTTCATTTCTAACTTTACTTTATATTTAGATGTACTACCTTCTGAACCTACACCAGTAATTTCAGTGAACTTCTTTATCCTAGGTAGCTTTAGAATTTGGAGTGCTTCTTCAGAAATTATAGTGCTTTGAGACCCACTATCTACGAGCGCTCTTAACTTCTCATAACCTCCATTTTTTTATTTTATTTCTATGATTGCTGTTGCTAATAGTGCCTTTTCTTTAGTGATACATGTATTTACATTTTCTCGTTTTTCGGTATTAATGTGAATCATTGTGTTATGCGCTCTTTTGCAAAATGCACAAAACTCTTCGTTAATGCATTGTTTGTTTGTAGAATGTTTTAAACACCTTATGCAAATGCGTTCATTTTTAACTCTTTCAAGTCTATTGAATGAAGTCATATTTTTAAATTTTCCACAATTAAATATATTATGTCCCGTTACCTTGCAAATCGGACAATATTCTTTAAAATTGCTAAACGGTTTTTTAGCTATTGTTTTGGTAACTTCTTGTAGAGAACTTAATGAGCTGAGTCTTTGCTCTAGGTAATCTAATACGTCGGTTAAGTTTTGAATATCTTTTGTCTTTTTGACATGATTTTCAAATTCTTGCAACGTTTCTTTATTAAATTTCCTTAATATTATGTGCGCGAATACGCAATCAACTTCTTCACTTAAATTTGATTTTAATTTAATGATGTGTATTGACTCATTAATGGAATCAATAAAAAATTTTAAGTGGCTGGCTGAGTCGTTATTTGGATATGTTAATTCAATTAAGCGATTCAACTGCTGTGAAAATATTTTGCGTTTGTTTTCATAACGCTTTGTTAGCAATTCCCAAGCGGAATTGTAATTTTCGGCGCCTCCTGTTAGCAAGTGAGACACCATGCTCCTAGCTTCTGCTCTTAATGCATTTTTTAAATAGCTAAACTTAAGAGATAGATTAATGTCCTCTCTTTTATGAACTATTTCATGGAATAACTCTGAAAATAGGTCCCATTCTTTTTCTAAGCCTGAAAATGTGTGTACCTCTAATTTTGGCAATTCCGGTAATTCTTCTTTCTCCAGAATTACCTTATCTGTGTTTTGTCCTAACACACTGAGCATTATTTCCACGTCTACTTTCAATTCCTCTACTTCTTTGACAATGTTTAAGTTGCTCTCAACTTGTTGAATGTCGTGTGACGCCTTGTCCCACAGATATTTAATTTTCCTTAATCTTATTGGGAAGATTCCCTCTTCTTTGTTTTTTATCTCTTCCTCAACTTCTTTTAATATTTTTCGTAATGGGCTTATAATATCCCTAAATTTTTCATTATCATCTTCTTTCTCTGGTGTCTGATTCGATGAATTCCCACTTGCTTGTACTGCAGCTTTTGTTTTTTATTGAAGTACTCCTATTTTCATTAATTGACCATTATTAGTAACTAACTGTGTTTTAATATCTTCTAATTCTTCTACCTTGACTTTGCTGACATCCTGCTCTATCCTATTGAGCCTACTTATTAGAGCTGCCTGCTTTTTTAGCGTGTCTATTTTTTTGTCCGAAAACATTACGATTAAAATTTCTTAGACTTAATTGATTAAAATTAATTCTTATCTTTTTATCCGCGAAGATTGCTTCCCACGGTGCCGTTGCTTGTTCCCGCGACGTTTTGTTGTTTCTTTGTTGTTGTTTTGCTCCAACGACGACACTGCGAAGATTGCTTCCCGCGATGCTTCTGCTTCCTCCTGTGACGTTTTGTTGCTGCTTTGCTCCCGCGATGACACCAACGACGACACTTCGAAGATTGCTTCCCGCGATGCTTCCAACGACGACACTTTTTCACTTCTTTTTTTTTTTTAAATTCGATATTTCGGCTTCGAAAACGCCATATAATTTTTGTTTAAACAATCTTTTTTTTTTTTTGTTTAACACTCGATGCCTCTTACCACTGGTGGGGGAGAACAATGTATTTTTTTTTTTAAATTCGATATTTCGGCTTCGAAAACGCCATATAATTTATTTGTTTAAAAAATTTTTTTTTTTTTTAACAAAAAATTTTTATACATACGATGCCTCTTACCACTGGTGGGGGAGAACAAAGTATTTATTTTTCAACAACCTGTAGCTGTTTCTTCACAGACGTCCAGGTGCTGGTTTTATCGCTCTGAGTCTCTTACCACTGGTGGGGGAAAACTGCAGAGTGTCTCGAAGAACCAAATGTTGAACGGTTTGTAAGGCCGTCCTGTTGAGACGAGTTGTAAATTCGTGAGACGAGTTGTAAATTCGAACTGTTTTTATTGCTTAAAATCCTAGCCTTATATAGCTAACAATATTGGTCTTAATTCTACTTGCTGCACAAAAATGCAGTGTACAGTTGACCCATACAAGGGTTGTTTTCTTACAGATACAATTCAATCTATTTTTACTTATCTTAAACTCAAGTGGATGCAGCTGTCGCCTGAGTTCTTGCTATGGCTTAAGCTAGTGTTTATTCTAGAATATGTTTACATATATATCTTAGTATGCCAGTGTTCATTTTTGAACATTCTGCCAAGGGCCGGCCGAGTGTCGGCGTTATTTATTTAATTATTATTAGGCCCGATAAACTGTATGGCATGTTATCTTCTTTTTATTGTGTTTTATCTTATAATGTATATTATTATAATTATAGCTAAAATTATAGTTATTCCTAAAGACACATGACTTGATAAATGATGAAAATGTAATTCCTTTAACTCTAATTTATTTTCCTTAATTTCCTTCAATTCCTTAAGCTCTTTTGTATGATTCGTAGGATGACCTAATGGATTCCACACTACTTCTGGAACTTCTCTAAACATTCCTATGTATGGTGTTACAATTTCAAGTTGATTTTTTGAGTACCTATCAAAATGTGCCACTAGAATTTTGTCCTCATCCTGTGCATCCTGCGCTAAGTGAAAATATTCCCTTTTCTGGTAGGTCTATTAACTCCTGTTGAGCACTGCCACATTGCAGGTTAGCCCTTGTGTTTATTGGTACTTTAAATATCCAACTATTTTTCTTTTCCAGCTCAACCCAGTATGTCTTAGACCTAGATGCTGTTCTGTAAACACAGTTAGCAGGTTTATTTGGCCTGAAAGGGGTAATTTCGCAAGAATCGTCATTAGCGTTACTCCAAGGCCAACTTCCTTCGCAAATCCTTTTATTGGATTGCCAACTATGGCAACTGTTTAGGGTTGCTTCCGTCATTAAGTGATAGGAATCAATTTCGAAGTTGTACACTAAGTATTCTGCCTTAACATGTGTAGTTATGACTTGGTCAGCATGATCGATTGGGATCGGAATAATTTTATATAGCTTTGAAGGATTTCTACTAAATAAAGGAATTTTTGTATTTATTATTAACTTTTTGTCAATAAATATTCCTCTTGCCGTCATTAATTTATAAATTTCTTTAAGCTCAGCGTTTTTTCCTGGAAGTACAAATGTTTCCGGTAATCTTTCTTTGATCTTTATTATTTCGCTTTGTAATTGATGGGGCTTTAATATATTTGGATTAAGTCTGCCATGATTAATGTCAATCAGAAGACTTATAATTCCTGTTTGAATCTTTTCACATTCCTCAATAAGTGAGCTTAGCTGCTTTGTAACCATGAAGAAGTTGATTGATTCCTTGTACACAAAATAACTTTCTTTTAGCAGTTCTGTCATATTTTCTATTCTTTTGCTCATCATATCGAAGTTTATATTTATTTCATCCGTAGATTTCTTTAATATATTTACTGTCGAATCTACTATTGAAGTTTGTTTTTTAATTAAATCGACTGTTTTATGTTGATTGTCCACTAGATTTCTCATGTTTTGTTCCATCTGAGTTCTATCGTCTGCATCCATAACACCGAACAACATGTGATGCAATGACCCAACAAAATCAAATGGTGAACGTTTACGGCGCGATCTCTCTCTTGTCATAAAAAGCTTATTATTTTCCTTTAGTTCAATTATTTGTTTTTCTGTGTTGTTTAGAATTAAGTTGCATTGATCTTCAAAGTCAAGAAGCTTTTCACATACAACTCTCATTTTCCCGATTAGAATACTACCTTTTTCTATCATTTCAAAATAGGGATCCATTTTGTAAAATATAACTAAATCCCATGAGGATGATACTATTTCGACTTCTCCCATAGGATCCAGATATATTGCTGCTGAGTTATTTAAGTTTTCGACTGCCCACTTTCTTTTTCTTTCTGGAAGTGACGATGCGTTTGATAATTGACAACACAGCATTAGTAATATCATAGCTATCATAAGCCCGACTTTTGGAACTCTACAGCTTTTCCTAGTACTACGTTCTTCTTTTTCAATACCCTGGATACCTTCTAGAGGACATATTTTATGAATTGGTCTTGTAGTCGACCCTTCTTGGACTTTTATTTTAACCACCCTTACTTTTTCATCCTTTCCTTTGTGAACGTGTTCAACTTTACCTAATGGCCATCTGGCTGGGTGGCAGTTTTCATCTTTGATCAATACTATCTGACCTTCTTTTATATTCTTTATATCTTGCTTCCATTTATATCTTTGTTGTAGTGTATGTAAGTACTCCTATTTCCATTTTTGCCAGAAATCTCTTTTCATTTTTTGAATTAATTTCCATCTATCAAGATTTCCTATTTTCTCTTCTGTAATGGCTTCCACAGCTCCTAGCGTTGGTCTTCCAATTAAAAAATGGCCTGGAGTCAGTACTTCGTTGTCATCTATATCGTCTGCAGATGTATACAGTGGTCTTGAATTCAAAACTGCCTCTATTTGACATAACAATGTCGACATTTCTTCGAATGTTAATTGAGAGTCTCCAATTACCCGTTTCAAATGGTATTTAACTGATTTTACTCCAGCCTCCCAAATACTTCCGAAGTGAGGTCCTGCCGGGGGAATAAAATGCCACTCAATCTTCTCTTTTTCCAATATCGGAATAATTTTTAGGTTCTTATTTATCGCCTTTCTAAATTCTTCTTTTAATTTCCTTGATGCACCCACAAAGTTGGTGCCATTGTCAGAATATACATTTGCACATTTTCCTCTCCTTGCTAAAAATCGTCTGAATGCAGCTAGAAATGCATCTGAAGTGAAATCGCTAACAACTTCTAAATGTATTGCTTTTGTCGCCATGCAAATAAATACTGCTATGTACCCTTTATATGCCTTTTGTCCTCGGTTCTTAGAACATTTTATATTGTAAGGGCCTGCATAGTCTATACCTGTATTTAAAAGTCCCCTATGCAAGGTTTCTTTATGTGATTTTTTTATTATAAGATAAGATAAATGACATTTATCTAAAATAATTGGATGTTTCACAGCAAATGTAGAACTAGAGTTTTGTAATCTACCACCTACTCGATGCACTCCATCTGGATCTAAGAAAGGGCGTAAACTCAATATTCTGCTTTTGATTTCAATTTGCTTTTTGTGTGTCAAATATTTTATTTCCGTTTTAAACTGAATAGCTTGCTGTTGCCGTATTATAATCTTATTTGCTTTCTTAAGTTATTTTGCTGTGAGATATGAGGGGTATGATTTCTTATAAATTTTAATCCCGATAAACCTCAGTATATATGATACTATTCTTTCTAGTTTTTGTATGCATGAATACTTTTTTAATAACGAATTTATCCGGTTTTCTCCTAAATTAGTTATTATTATATGCAAGCTTATTTGTTTGTCATTCATTTTTTCTTTGGGCCATGTTTCCTTGTTTTCAGTTAACCATTTAGGCCCTTTCCACCAATTCTCATAATTAATTAATTTACTAGCACAAATTCCTCTAGATGCTATATCTGCTGGATTATCTTCAGACTGTACATAATTCCATTCTATGTATGATAGTTTGCGTATTTCGAATGTTCTTCGTCTGAAAAATGTATCTTTGCTAACCCCATTTTTTATCCAAGCTAGCGTTATTGTGGAATCACTCCATGCATAAGTTTCTGATATCCCTTCCATTGTCTCTTTAATTTTCTGTCGCCATCCTAACGGGTCATAGATTTTAGCTAAAGTAGATAGTATTTTCCGTTTATTTACTTTAGTGTCACTTTCAGAATTTATCTTAAATTTAAACTCATCATTAAGTGGTTCCCATTGCAGTCCTAATGCTTTAACTGTCTCGTTTTCTTCAATACTAAGTGTTTTCATTCCTGCATTTCCTAGCTCTTTATTGTCCTTAATTGGTATGGTAACTACGTATTTCCCCTCTTGCTCTTTTTTCGTTGTTTGAATAAAATTTTGTTCGCATGTTTCTTTCTCAATGTCTTCTAATTCCTCATCTTCTAACTTTCTAAATCTTTCTAAATCAATGTTTTGAATGGCTGTTGCGACGACTGCATTGTTACTTTTGGACTTTGCACAACCTGAAACTATCCAACCCAATTCAGTATTTTGACCTAGCAGTCCACCCATTTTTACTACTCCTTTTTTTAGAATATGCGTATATAAATCTGCACCAATAATGACATCTATACGATCTGATTTATAAAATTTGGGATCAGCTAACTTATAGCTATCCCATTTTGTCATATCAATATTAAGTGCCTTAACTGGTAAGGCCTTCATTAATTTTGGCAATACAATTGCCTCCACTTTAAAGGATTTTTTATCTAAATTTCGAGGTTTCATTTCTAACTTTACTTTATATTTAGATGTACTACCTTCTGAACCTACACCAGTAATTTCAGTGAACTTCTTTATCCTAGGTAGCTTTAGAATTTGGAGTGCTTCTTCAGAAATTATAGTGCTTTGAGACCCACTATCTACGAGCGCTCTTAACTTCTCATAACCTCCATTTTTTTATTTTATTTCTATGATTGCTGTTGCTAATAGTGCCTTTTCTTTAGTGATACATGTATTTACATTTTCTCGTTTTTCGGTATTAATGTGAATCATTGTGTTATGCGCTCTTTTGCAAAATGCACAAAACTCTTCGTTAATGCATTGTTTGTTTGTAGAATGTTTTAAACACCTTATGCAAATGCGTTCATTTTTAACTCTTTCAAGTCTATTGAATGAAGTCATATTTTTAAATTTTCCACAATTAAATATATTATGTCCCGTTACCTTGCAAATCGGACAATATTCTTTAAAATTGCTAAACGGTTTTTTAGCTATTGTTTTGGTAACTTCTTGTAGAGAACTTAATGAGCTGAGTCTTTGCTCTAGGTAATCTAATACGTCGGTTAAGTTTTGAATATCTTTTGTCTTTTTGACATGATTTTCAAATTCTTGCAACGTTTCTTTATTAAATTTCCTTAATATTATGTGCGCGAATACGCAATCAACTTCTTCACTTAAATTTGATTTTAATTTAATGATGTGTATTGACTCATTAATGGAATCAATAAAAAATTTTAAGTGGCTGGCTGAGTCGTTATTTGGATATGTTAATTCAATTAAGCGATTCAACTGCTGTGAAAATATTTTGCGTTTGTTTTCATAACGCTTTGTTAGCAATTCCCAAGCGGAATTGTAATTTTCGGCGCCTCCTGTTAGCAAGTGAGACACCATGCTCCTAGCTTCTGCTCTTAATGCATTTTTTAAATAGCTAAACTTAAGAGATAGATTAATGTCCTCTCTTTTATGAACTATTTCATGGAATAACTCTGAAAATAGGTCCCATTCTTTTTCTAAGCCTGAAAATGTGTGTACCTCTAATTTTGGCAATTCCGGTAATTCTTCTTTCTCCAGAATTACCTTATCTGTGTTTTGTCCTAACACACTGAGCATTATTTCCACGTCTACTTTCAATTCCTCTACTTCTTTGACAATGTTTAAGTTGCTCTCAACTTGTTGAATGTCGTGTGACGCCTTGTCCCACAGATATTTAATTTTCCTTAATCTTATTGGGAAAATTCCCTCTTCTTTGTTTTTTATCTCTTCCTCAACTTCTTTTAATATTTTTCGTAATGGGCTTATAATATCCCTAAATTTTTCATTATCATCTTCTTTCTCTGGTGTCTGATTCGATGAATTCCCACTTGCTTGTACTGCAGCTTTTTGCAGCAGTTTATTCACTGTCTGCATGGCTTGGTCAAAATGTTTTTTATTGAAGTAATCGTGATCGATTACTCCTATTTTCATTAATTGACCATTATTAGTAACTAACTGTGTTTTAATATCTTCTAATTCTTCTACCTTGACTTTGCTGACATCCTGCTCTATCCTATTGAGCCTACTTATTAGAGCTGCCTGCTTTTTTAGCGTGTCTATTTTTTTGGCCGAAAACATTACGATTAAAATTTCTTAGACTTAATTGATTAAAATTAATTCTTATCTTTTTATCCGCGAAGATTGCTTCCCACGGTGCCGTTGCTTGTTCCCGCGACGTTTTGTTGTTTCTTTGTTGTTGTTTTGCTCCAACGACGACACTGCGAAGATTGCTTCCCGCGATGCTTCTGCTTCCTCCTGTGACGTTTTGTTGCTGCTTTGCTCCCGCGATGACACCAACGACGACACTTCGAAGATTGCTTCCCGCGATGCTTCCAACGACGACACTTTTTCACTTCTTTTTTTTTTTTTTAAATTCGATATTTCGGCTTCGAAAACGCCATATAATTTTTGTTTAAACAATCTTTTTTTTTTTTTGTTTAACACTCGATGCCTCTTACCACTGGTGGGGGAGAACAATGTATTTTTTTTTTTAAATTCGATATTTCGGCTTCGAAAACGCCATATAATTTATTTGTTTAAAAAATTTTTTTTTTTTTTAACAAAAAATTTTTATACATACGATGCCTCTTACCACTGGTGGGGGAGAACAAAGTATTTATTTTTCAACAACCTGTAGCTGTTTCTTCACAGACGTCCAGGTGCTGGTTTTATCGCTCTGAGTCTCTTACCACTGGTGGGAGAAAACTGCAGAGTGTCTCGAAGAACCAAATGTTGAACGGTTTGTAAGGCCGTCCTGTTGAGACGAGTTGTAAATTCGAACTGTTTTTATTGCTTAAAATCCTAGCCTTATATAGCTAACAATATTGGTCTTAGTTCTACTTGCTGCACAAAAATGCAGTGTACAGTTATGACCCATACAAGGGTTGTTTTCTTACAGATACAATTCAATCTATTTTTACTTATCTTAAACTCAAGTGGATGCAGCTGTCGCCTGAGTTCTTGCTATGGCTTAAGCTAGTGTTTATTCTAGAATATGTTTACATATATATCTTAGTATGCCAGTGTTCATTTTTGAACAAAATGAATTAAACAAAATAATCGAAGCAACCAATCACGGGATAGACATAATGAATAAAATGACAGAAGCAAAAGATCAAAATAAAAGATTAAGTTTATTAATACTCAATTTACAGCAATTTACAGAATATATTGAAGATATCGAAATGGGAATGCAACTAACTAGGTTAGGAATTTTTAATCCGAAATTACTAAAACATGATCATTTATTGAATGTTGATTCAGAAAAACTACTAAATATTAAAACATCAACTTGGATAAAATTAGAATCAAACGAAATCATTATTATATCGCATATACAAAAAGTTTTAGTACAAGAAAATTTATATTCGATAATACCATACCCCGATGAAGAAAATAACATTTTAACTGAAAATATAAAAAACAAATATTACATACATGAGAATAAAACATATTCAACAAATAAAAATATGATTATAACAAACAAATGTATTATTGGCATATTAAAACAAACACAAGTAGAATGTAAGTACACAAAAACAAGAAAGAATTATGAAATAAATTTTATAGAACCGAATGTAATTTTAACTTGGAACTTACCTAAAACAACACTTGAACAAAACTGTATTCCACAAAAAATTAAAATATCAGGAAACAATATTATAAAAGCAACAAATTGTAATGTACAATTAGAAGATATACAAATTTCAAATGTACTTTCAGATTTTACGCAATCAATTTATATCTGTAATAATGTAACAAAGACAGAACCAATAGAATTGTTGCGAACTAAAGAACTAATAAGAAGCCATGAAAAAACAAATAATACATTATTAACCTTAAGCTTAACATCAATAGCCATATTGACAATAATAATAATAAGTTATTTTCTGTTAAAATATAAGAAAATACCAAGGCAAATAACAATAAGATACAAGAAAAGCTCGACAACAGAAGTACCCAACGAAATTGAAGATAAAACAGCTACAGAAAGTACACATAACTTAAGAATATACCCCACGTTAAACGCTTGAGGACAAGCTAAGATTTAAAGGGCGGGGAAGTGACATATCCAGATCATGCTGATCTTGCATGTCTACACTCACACCATACGCACATCACGCTTGCATTATCACGCTTAGCAACGCAGAAAAGAATTCGAGCCACACCCTCACGCCACATTCGAAAGTTATGACAGCTGGACGATAAAACCAGAAATCTGAGGTTAAGGAAACGATCGAGACATCATAAAAACCCAAAGTCCATAAAAATCAAAGTCCACGATGCAGCCAAATGCAATTATGAAAAAATGATGAAATTATCACGTACATATGGCGAACAAAGAACTAAGAACAAAGAACTCCCTTTGTAAACAAAAAACGAGCGAATACAGAGTTTTCCTTGTAAGCAAAAACAGAATAAGTTGAGTATTGATTTGTACACCAAACAGCGCAGTCATAAGTTTTACTTAGAGCACTCGATTTTGTGAAGTTTATAATTAATATATCCATTGTTAAAAATAAGCAGTTATTTGAATAATGAATTAATTTTTTTTATCAAACCTGTCGATGCAAAACATTTAATTATATATATCCATTATATATGCCATTTTCCGGCCTCTTACAGTGTAAATTTTCGTCAGAGTCTCCATCTTTTTTCCAAGAGCAAAGTCCAAATTGCTCATAGTCCTAATGTATACAACACACACACACTGACAGATCCAAAATACACAACAAATTGTTTAATCTCTGTACATACATATGTATATACAAACAAATTTTAATAAAGCAATTCCTTAAATACTATGTAAAAATTAAATTAAATTAATTAAATTAAATTATTCAAAATACACGGCTGATTTCATGTACATATGTGTATGAGTGTGCAGGTCAAACGTTCAGCTTGATTTATCCACTATTAACAGCTGGTAGCCTGTGCACTAAGAAAATAATAATATATTAAAAATTTTTCGGCGCAAGTTCATTTATTTTTCGCATATCCTTACAGTGTATTGCTAGCCTCCAATTCCATATGAATGCCGACAACCTATAAAATATAAATAATAAATAAAAATAAATTGAAATAATTATTTAGCTAACCTCTTACATATATGTAAGTTTTGCCGGCGCGTCATATATACATACTTACATACATATATACATACTTACATACATAAACATAAATACTTACATACATAAACATACATACATACATACATAAACTAAACACATACAAAATCAAAGCAATAATAAATTGGCCGAACATACAAACACAAAGAGATAAACGGCATAGCTCAAACCAATAATTAAATAACTTCAATGCAAACATATGTATGTATGTATGTAAACATCTAAATCCACATTAGCGACGGCAAAGAAGACACATATATTCAACATACATAACAAATATTTAAAGTACTTACAATTTAATAATAATTGCTGCAGTCCACTATATTTCCACATTGTGCGAAATAAATTAACATATGTTTGTAAAAACTCTAACGAACCTTTAAGTTCAGTGGTTAAAGCTGAGCTAAAACTCAGCCGAGCTGTGGATTCGTGCAACAAATTTGTATTCGTTGCGCTTGCGAGAATTAACAACACCAATATATTTAATTGTGATAATTATTGCGTTTTATTTGTATTTGCACTTTATTTTAAAAAACTATGCAGCGAAACTCCTCGGCACTCGCAGTGTCACTTTTGGTCTTTACGTTGGATCTGTCACAATCACCTGTTCGCTTGAATCTGTCCGGCTACGCCGGGACTAAAATTCTCGCGTGGCAAGGATTTTGTTTCGTCACCAATTTCAGGACCTCAGTGTCCTGTGCGATCTGTGTGGATTGAGTGATGCGATGTATCACTCAAATGCCGATGCTTCACTTTCACTTTGCTGCTGCTGTGTGGTTTTGGTTTCACTGTGTTCACTTGGTCTGTTGTCTGGCGCTGCACTCCTTCTGCTTCTGACGCTTGACTTCACTGCCCACTTCGCAATGCAATTCCTCGCGCCGTGCTGCGATGCTCCCTATATAGGTCAGCCAGTGACCTTTTGTCGGGACTGTACCGAGGTGGCGTGATCTCAACGGGACGAAGCCTCGTTTATAATCGGCAGACAAAGAAAACAACACGAGGATTAACGGACGCAGTGCATAATAGCGAACAAGAAATTGCAAACGATGTACAGTCACCGCGTTTCGCTATGAATTTTCGTGACGTAGAAGAATGCATCAGAGTTTTCGACGGTAGCTATGAAATTGCTGTGGAAGTCTGAATAACGGAATTCGAAGAACAAGCGTTGCTTATGTGTTGGAGTGATATACAAAAACTAATTTTCGGTAAAAAGTCACTGGGGGGAATTGCCAAGTTCTTTGTGTTGAGTGAGAAACATTTGAATTCGTGGCAAACGTTGAAAAAGGCCTTATTGAGTGAATTTAAGTCGCAAATGTCAAGCAAACAAATACACACGCAATTGAGTGAAAGCAAACGCCATAGTAATGAAACTGTTTATGAGTATTACTACAGAATGAAAGATATTGCTTCTCGTGGAAAAGTTGAAGACGACGCACTAATGCAATAAGTAATCGATGGAATTGACCAACTTTCAGTGAATAAATCTATTCTATATGGAGCAAAAAACATGAATGATTTTAAAAACAAACTGAAAGACTACGAAAAAATGAGTGCAAATGCGAAGAGAGAGAAATTCAATAAAATGGAAAATATGCAAGCCGTTCAGATTGGAAAGAAAGCAAACTATTGTTTCAATTGTGGTGAAAACGGAAAGTTTTCAAACAATTGTGAAAACAAACACAAAGGAAAAAAATGTTTTAAGTGTGAGCAATTCGGACATATTTCACAAAATTGCAAAAATGACGTCAAAGAAGAAACAAATATGCGCCGTATAAAAACCTACATTCAAGCAACAGCAAAAGAAGTTCGCGTAAATAACATTAAGTGTTTAGCATTGTTTGATACTGGCAATAAATTTAATTTGATTCGCAACGATCTGTATAAAAAACTAAGCCTGCCAAAATTAAGACAGTAACGTGCATTTAGTCGGTTTCGGAAACATTAATAACTCCAATAAAACCAATAGGACAATTCGAAATTACTGTGAATATTGATGAAAACTATTATGTGTTGAACTTTCACGTGGTGCCTTTCACGTGGAGCCAACATTACCTTGATTATTGGAGAAGAGCTATGTCTTCAGGCAGAAATATCGTTTAATCACAAGGGTGTGGGTGTCCGCAAATACGAAAGTGAAAATAATGAAAATGACAAAAACTTCGAAACAAACATAATGCAAATCAACGTGGTAAATGAAAATGATCTATTCAATATAAACAATGAAACCAGTGACTTAATAAAAAATGAGGTTCGCAAAATGATTGAGAACTATAAGCCGGAAAAATCAAATAAGTACATGGAAGCCGAGGATCGCTCGACGCGCACCAAGACTGAATATGCGGTGCTACAGGCGCGCTACCACATGCTGGAGAAGCAGTACAGAGAGTCGGAGTTGCGTGCCGAGGAGCGTTTGGCCGAGAAGCGTCATCGCGAAATGTTGGAATGTGTGAAACGCGAAGCCTCGCTCCAGAATAAGAATTGCCAGATGAAGATCAAAGCCACCAAAATCGAGGCGAATGTACTGCGCGACGAGGTGCAGCGATTGCGTGTTTTTTGCGATAAGCAGGCCAACGATTTGCATCGCACCGAGGATCAGCTGGAGCTGGCACACGTTCAAATTGCCGCCCTGCAACAGAAATATGATGAGCAGCTGCAAACGCAATGCCAGCACAAAAAGAAAAAGAAATCCACCGAGGAGCTAATGCTTGAGCTGAGTCACGAATTTAAGCGTACCAGCGAGAAGAACGGGGCACGAGCCATGCCCACCACACCGTGTGAATTATTAGTTGGAGTCAAGATGAGCGTAAAGGATGACCATCAACTAAACGAAGCCCGAGATGATCTACAAAAAAAAGAGAAGATATTGAAACTACAAACCGAAAAGAAGAACACATACAATTTACGACGCAAGGCAACTAGAAAATACAACGTTGGAGACTTAGTCGCGATCAAAAGAACACAATTCGGGAGTGGACTCAAACTGAAGCCAAAGTTTTTGGGCCCCTACGAGATTGTCAAGGTAAAGCACAACAACGCCTATGATGTCACAAAAATCTGTAGCTCTGAGGGTCCGAAGAATTCGTCAACGTGTGCCGAATATCTAAAGCCCTGGTCGACGCCTGAAGATGATGATAACGAAGATGCATTCGGGGCGAATGCATTGTCAGTATGGCCGAATGTGGGTTGGTTTGTGGTTTCTGAGACCAACGCCAACAACAACGACGAACATGAAGAACAGTAACAACGACGATCCCTAGACAACAACGATGCCGAGACGACGAAGAGCAACGAGAGCGAATTCGCAAGACAGCGAATCCGATCGAGGAAGACAGACGACGACGACGACGATGACGTGACGACGACAAGGGAGTTGCGTATGAACCTTTCAGAGAGGAAGTCGAGTGAGCTGCGCGACAAGTGAGTCTATTGTTCGAGCAAGCTGAAGAAAACACGTTTTAATGTTGAAACTCATTAACATCTAACAATATTCAATAAAGTATTAAACCTACCCATATGTATATAATATTATTATTTATTTTTTTTATTGTTTGGCTGACTCACCTGTCTCTATCCCGTCGCTGTGCGGTTTCAGGTCGCCTATGTGCGCTGTTTTTATCCGCTTGTCCGCGAGGCTCTTCAATTTGCAGATCACCGGTGTTGGCAAATCCACAATTTGATACGGGCCTCCGCATCTCGGCGCCAGCTTTGCTGCGAATCCTGCTGCAACATTCGACAGGTGGTGTTGCCATACTTTCTCTCCGACTGTGGGTCTCCATGGTCTGCGCCGAAGGTTATGGTGCCTTGCTCGGTCCTGAGCCGCCTATTGACTCTGCTTATACTTTTGACATATTTCGCATTGTTTAGCATATGCTCGTACGTCTCTATATAAGCCCAGCCAATAGTAGAGCGCTGCTATTCAGGCTTTCCTGCTACCCGTATGGACTACGGCGGCGGAGAAGTGGTTTTCTTGCATGATTTGACTTCTCTTCCCGGTAGGCACACACAGTTTCCAAGCTGCTGCATCCTCAGTTCCAGCTGTATGCGGGATGTGCCTATACAGGTTTCCAGACTCTTCATAGTAATCTGGATACTTCCTGGGGTTTTATTGATGTCCCTTCGCAACTTTTGGATCCATTTGCACTTCCGTTTGGCTTGATCCATTGCGTCTTCCACCATCGAAAATCTTTTGAATGTGTCCTTCAGGGGCTTCAATACGCCAACAGCCGCTACTTTCTCCGGATGTATTGGTGTAACGACTGTCGTGGCTATGGATAATCTCTCCTCGTGGTGTTTTTGTATCCCGCTTTTTGGTATGTTCACCATGAAGCCTGCACACTCTATGATGCCAGACAAGAAGTCCCAGCCAAGAACAAGATCGATGTTGACTCCTGGCAGTATCAGCAGAGCAATCTCCATGCTGCTCCGTCCCAGTCTGACGTTCACCTCGATCTGCTCTCGAATTCCGCTTCTTCGGCCATCTGCCATGCGCACTCGCCGTTTGGTTGCGCTTCGTCGGCCTACGCTGATCAGCTACTCGTGGCCCCTGTATCAATCATAGCCTTGTACTGACAGTTGCCGATCTCTACGGTAGCTGTCAGTTGCGCACCTTCGGCCTGTAGGCTGCCGATGAGCGTCTTGTGGCGTGTCCTGTTTGGCTTCCGCTCATCCCTTGGTGGTGCACGCCGGTCTCTGTTTCCCGACGGACAACATACTGACGTACGAACTCCAAGACGCCCACATATCCAACAGAATTCCAGCATAGGATTTGTACACTATATTGCTTCGGCTTCTCGGCTCTCGGCTTCTGCTCGCTCCTCCACCATTACCATACATCGTGGATGATTTTGCCTCCGAGCGGGTTCCATATGGTCATATTTCGCTTCCTTGCGTTGTCGTGGTGGTTCCCTGCGTCGTTGCCGTGGATTGTTACAATACTGCTGCGGCTGCTCCATGTGGCTGTGCTGTGGTGTGTTGTAACTGTGCTGCTCCATGCGGCTCTGCAGTCTCAGCTTTTCCCTGTCGGCTTCGAGTTCCTCGAACGCCTATTAAATTGGTTTGGCCTGGCGAACGCTCGTAAGTCTGGGAGGCTGTTGTTGTATATCCTGTTAAGCTGCGTTTCCGCTGAATATTGCAGTGCAGACCACTTAACTTGTTCCAGAAATTCCACAGGCTTTGTTGTTCCGTCGAAACGGAAGTTCCATTCACGGTTGGTGCCATTTGCTCGTGTATGGACACTCTCCTCTGTGGCTGTGGTGTGGACGCTGCTCCCCAAATAGAGTGATTGGCGTCTCTAGCGCGCGCTGCTGCGCTTGTTGCCGGGATGCTGAGATGTGCGACATCCACAAATAACGGCTCTCTCGCATCCGCAACTTCGATTTCTCTGGCAGGGTATTGTCTGCAATGAGTCTCTATCCTCGCACTGTATGGCAACCTGTTCTCCATATTTATTTTTTTGTTTGTTATTATAATATTTTCACAATAAATATATTTATTCAATTCTCGCAAGGCCCACGTTGGGCGCCAGTTTTAACGAATCTTTTAGTTCGGTGGTTAAAGCTGAGCTAAAACTCAGCCGAGCTGTGGATTCGTGCAACAAATTTGTATTCGTTGCGTTTGCGAGAATTAACAACACCAATATATTTAATTGTGATAATTATTGCGTTTTATTTGTATTTGCACTTTATTTTAAAAAACTATGCAGCGAAACTCCTCGGCACTCGCAGTGTCACTTTGGTCTTTACGTTGGATCTGTCACAATCACCTGTTCGCTTGAATCTGTCCGGCTCCGCCGGGACTAAAATTCTCGCGTGGCAAGGATCTTATTTCGTCACCAATTTCAGGACCTCAGTGTCCTGTGCGATCTGTGTGGATTGAGTGATGCGATGTATCACTCAAATGCCGATGCCTCACTTTCACTTTGCTGCTGCTGTGTGGTTTTGGGTTCACTGTGTTCTCTTGCTCTGTTGACTTGCGCTGCTTCACTGCCCACTTCGCAATGCAATTCCTCGCGCCGTGCTGCGACGCTCCTTATATAGGTCAGCCAGTGACCTTTTGTCGGGACTGTACCGAGGTGGCGTGATCTCTTCGGTGGCGTGATCTTTTGGTAATTTTCCACTGCCATTTGCTGGCGCCACCCATTGTCTGCCGCTGGTGTGAGTATAGATGGCAGTATTGCACCCACAATACTGCTCCCACACCAACGGTACATATCCTCATGGATATTTGTGTCAGACACGC
>JAWNLR010000945.1:0-72577 GCA_035042205.1 Drosophila infuscata | reverse complement strand
GCTTGCAGCCCCAATCGCCCAGTGTCTAGCAACAAATTTAAAGTGTTATAAAGTTTAAACAAGGAAACAAATTCAAAATGTTTAAATGCCAATTTGTTTAATGTTATATGACATTTGAAAAACAAACTTTAGTTTTTATTTAAATATTAATTAATTAATTAAAATTAGTCAAAAACTGAAAACATAAGACAAAATACATATGCAGCTCAGTTCGCCCAGTCTTAAAAAAGTTACATATTTGGCGTATAAAAGCTTAAATAAGGATGTTAATACTTAATATGATATTCTTTAGCCTTTACAACTTCCCTTAATCTATTATTCATGGAAGATACCAGCTTCCAGATAGTTTCTGGGCTGATCCTGCTCCACTCCTCCAGCAGAGCATTTTTGAGATCTTGTTTGCTGGATATCTAGTAATTCCGGATGTTATTTTCCAGCAGAGCCCACAAATTTTCAATAATATTTAAGTCTGGAGACTGTGCCGGTGGAATCATCACGTGGGGGCAGTTCAATCTAAGCCAGGACTGTGCTATTCCGGCCTTATGCTTGGGGTCGTTGTCGAGGCAGATCCGGAAAGTACGTCGGTTTCCAGCTTCTCCGCACTTTGGAGTAAATTTTCCTTTACTATATCAAAGTACACATTCTTGTCCATTGTTGTTTCAAAAATCACAAAATTTCCGACACCGGCTGCCGAGATAGATGCCCCTACCAGGACACTTCCTCCGCAGTGCTTGACTGTTGCGTTTAAGTTTTTGGGACTCAGCTCAGTATTGGAGTGTCGCCACCCATAATTCCGTCCGTCCGCGCCAAAAATGTTGATTTTGTACTCAAATTCAAATATGACTATGTTCCAGAACTCGAAATCCTTGTCCAAGTGGATTTTGGCGAACGTCATCCTATACCCTCTATTTTTTGCGCTTGGAAATTTCGTTTTCCGTTGCTCTCGGGCATTAAAGTCATGGTTACGCAAAACCAGTAGCACAGTTTTCGCACTGAACTTTTTCCTTATTTCATCCTGCATCTATGAAGTTAGTTTTTAAGCCGATAGCTTAAGATATCGCCTTATTTTCTTGATGATCCTTGGCTCGTCCTGCTTGGTGAAAATCGGATTTGGTGCCATTCCGCCCTTGTCCTCTGTCCAATTTTCGTCCACGAAACTCCAAATGATGTAGAATACAGTTGAGGTGTTTAGATTGACCATTTTAGCTACTTGGCGATATAAATATCCGATTTTTAAGTGTTCCAGGATGAGTTTCCTTTGCTCAATGGTAGTCAGTTTGCCCATGATCCTTGTGGGCTTGTTGCACCCGAATTGCAGGAAAAAACTAAACTGACTATGGAGGATTGGTCTATTAAAACCGAAAATATTCAACCTGACAAAAAAATTCCGGGTTTTATGGCACCCAGGTGTCCATAATGTAACTGGGCGAAATAACGTGCATACCTAAAAAGAGGTACTTTCTTACATAACCCTACCTAGCAGGTGGAAACACCACAGTTTATTAGGGTCATATATTAATTTTGGTGGTCAATAAATGTACCTACCATGGGTCTTTGGAATTTTTGAAAAATATTCAATAATGAGTTTATGGCAGGCAAATGAAATTGTTGTTAGACACTGGGCGATTGGGGCTGCAAGCCACTGTATGTACAGTGACAACAAGCTTATTTAGGACAGTGTCTAGCAAAAATTTTAGGGTACTATAAAGTTTAAACAAGGAAAAAAACGAAAAATGTTTAAATGCCAATTTGTTTAATGGTATATCACATTTGAAAAAGGAACTTTAGTTTTTATAAAAACATTAATTAATAATTAAAATTAGTCTAAAACTGAAAACATATCCAAAATACATTTGCAAGCTTAGTTCGGACAGTCTTAAAAAAGTTACATATTTGGCGTATAAAAACTTAAATAAGGATGTTAATACTTAGTATGATATCCTTTATCCTTAACAACTTCGCTTAACCTATTTTTCATGGAAGATACCAGCTTCCGGGTAGTTTCTGGGCTTATCTTGCTCCACTCCTCCAGCAGAACATTTTTGAGATCTTATTTGCGGGATATCTTGTGATTCCGGATGTTATTTTCCAGCAGAGCCCACAAATTTTCAATAACATTTAAGTCTGGAGGCTGGGCCGGTGAAATTATGATGTGGGGACAGTTCCAGATAAGCCAGGACTGTACTATTCCTGACTTATGCTTGGGGTCGTTGTCCTGGTCGATCCGGAAAGTACTTCGGTTTCCAGCCTCTCGGCACTTTGGAAATTTTCCTTTGGTATATCGAAGTACACATTCCTGTCCATTGTTGTTTCAATTATCACCAAATTTCCGACACCGGCTGCCGAGATAGATGCCCATACCAAAACATTTCTTCCGCCGTGCTTGACTGTTGCCTTTAAGTTTTTGGGACTCAGCTCAGTATTGAAGTGTCGCCACATATAATTCCATCCGTCCTGGCAAAAAATGTTGAATTTGTACTCATATTGACTGTGTTCCAGAACTCCAAATCCTTGTCCAAGTGGATTTTGACGAACGTCATCCTAGACCATCTATTTTTTGCTTTTACAAATTTCATTTTCTGTGGTACTCGGGCCTTAAAGTCATGGTTGCGCAGAACTTGGAGCACAGTTTCCATACTGAACTTTTTCCTTATTTCATCCTGCACCTATTGAGTCAGTTTTTGAGCCGATAGCTTAAGATTTCCCCTTGAAATCTTGATGATCCCCGGCTCGTCCTGCTTGGTGAAAATCGGGTTTGGTGCCATACCGTCCTTGTCCTCTGCACGATTTTCGTCGACGAAACTCCAAATGATGTATAATACAGTTGAGGAGTTTAGATTGACCATTTTAGCTATTTGGCGATATGAATATCCAATTTTTAAGTGCTCCAGAACGATTTCCCGTTGCTCAATGGTAGTCCGTTTGCCCATAGTCCTTGTTGGCTTGTTGCGCACGAGGTGCAGGATATAACTAATTTGACTACGAAGGATTGGTCTATTTATACTGAAAAAATTCAACTTTAGGTAGAAAAATCCGGGTTTTATGGCACCCAGGTGTCCATAATGTAACCGTCCGAAATAACCTTTCATCCTAAATAGCGGTCCTTTTTTACGTAACCCGACCTAACGGGTGGGGAAATCCCAGTTTATTAGGGTCATATATTCATTTCGGTGGTCAATACATGTACCTGCCATGGGTCTTTGGAATTTTTGAAAAATAATGTATAATTATTTTATGGCAGGCAATAAACATTTTTGCTAGACACTGTCCAAAATAAGCTAGACGCCACTGTATATGCAAGTTAACAACAGAGACTACTCCCCGCCTCGGATGCTTCCACGAAGGCGGCGGCGTTGGCGTCGGCAGAGCCGCACTCTCTCGTGTGAAATGCCGATGTAACGGTTCTTCGCGACGATCACCCCAGCGACAGCGGCTCTCGTAGGCTAGCATTAGTTAAGTTATAAGTTAGTTCTAAATTGACTGCTGAAGAGGCGAGATGCCCTTCAGAGAGTAAACGCTCAAATTCAATAAAAACTCATTTTGTGCTTATTTCGCAATCTTAGATTCTTGATCAAACTCGCGATCATCCATTGATTCGCACGCGTAATAACAAACGTATTACGAGATCAAATAACCGAACATAAAATAAAAGATTTATGTAGCGGAATAATTTACAGCTCCCACGCTAGACAAATTGCAGTGATCCATACGAACACCAATGCAAATACACGCGCAGCTAAAAACTCTCCAAAGTCGGCGCAGAGAGAAAGACGAATTAGAAGGAAGAAAGAGATAAAGAAGCTGACCACGTGTTCTCCGCAGTAGCGCCAGCAGCTACTAAAATTACACCAACACCAATACCAATAACAGAAACAGAAACATCCGAGCACCAAATCAAAATAGTGTGTAACGGAAATAGAACAATAATAAAATAATTGGCGCCCAACTAAGGAAAAAATATAACTGAACCCCACACCGTGCGTGTTTAAACAAAAAAAAAAAAACAATAAAAAGTATAATTACAGACCAAAGTGTGTGAAAAAAAAAAAAAACAAAGACAATTCCCAGCTAAAAGCGTATGTTAAAAAACAAAACAAAAACAAAAAATAAGAAACAAAGAAGGAAAGCAGAAATTCATCAAATATAAAGTAAAAATACAAGACATCAGAAAGACAACGAGGGACGAGAAGAACTCACCGCCGCGGGAACATCGAAGGACGAGAACTTGCCGCCGCTGCTAATTTAATGAAAATCATGTAAGTGGTAGGGTTAGCGAAATATCGATCTTGGGCAAAGGAAAAGAAAAAAAAATATAAACAGATAGGCACCCCTTAGCACCCCTTACGTGTAAAATAAAAAACAATAAACAAAAGATTTTTTGTTCAATTAATATTCGGCTTTATGAGCGACGAGTGCTCAGACAACGACAGCGACGACAGTGTTTACCTGCGTCTAGCGAGCGGCATCGAGAGCATTGCAATTTTCGATAGAGAGTTAGGTGATAGAGAACTACAGTCCCGACATAACAACGAACAGACCACGAACATGGACTCAGCACAGTTACGCACGATTATAGACGCCGCACTGGCAGTCCAAGCCGACATATTCCAACAGAGAGAACAGGCGCAAGCCGAGAATTACAGACTAAGGGAGCAAGCCTTGAGGGAAGAAATCAAGGCTCAGTTCGACGGCTTGAACCGTCAACCGCACAACTTAAAAGTGTCCACACCGCAGATTCACGTATTTCAAGACATAGAAATAATAGATGGTGTCGCGTGTGATATACCATTGGACATAGTAAAGAGCTTGCCCGAATTCCAGGGCACGCAGGAATCATACGTAGCCTGGCGACAGGCTGCCATCAACACATACAAAATTTTCGAAAAGTTCAACGGAAGCGCGCGGCATTACCAAGCCGTTGTCATGATCCGTAACAAAGTAAAGGGCCCTGCTGACGCATCCTTAGCGTCGTTTAACACCGCCCTAAACTTTGAGGCCATTATCGCTAGACTAGACTTTATGTTTAGCGACAAGCGCCCAATTCACATCATAGAGCAGGAGATGGGTACCCTCAGGCAGGGGAGCCTATCCTTGTTAGAATACTATGACGAAGTAGAAAAAAAACTCACCTTGTTGACCAACAAGGTTAACATGTCATACGAAAAGGGGTTAGCAAGTGGCTTGTGCGAAAAGTTCAGGGGTGATGCCCTACGGGTATTCATTTCAGGGCTAAGAAAAAATTTGACCGACGTACTGTTTGCCGCGCACCCACCTGATCTGCCCTCGGCTTTAGCGTTGGCTCAGGAAGTGCAAGCAAACCATGACAGGTACA
This sequence comes from Drosophila infuscata, assembly GCA_035042205.1. NCBI lineage: Eukaryota > Metazoa > Arthropoda > Insecta > Diptera > Drosophilidae > Drosophila > Drosophila infuscata. Next base: position 67,245 of record JAWNLR010000945.1, on the reverse strand, counting down.
ATTTTGCGACGAACTACGCTAGGAGCACGGAAGACAGGTCGCGACAATCGGAAAGCCAAATGCCAAGAAGAAGATTTAGTAACCAGAACGGCCAGCCTGAGCAAAATAAAAGTCCATTTTTCAAGCAGGGGGGCAAAGGTCAGTTCCAACAGAACTACTCTAAAAGACCCAACGACGAGAAACCAGAGCCTATGGTAGTGGACCCGTCCTCGTCCAGATTCAAGCAGAGGACAAACTACCAGAAGTCCTTCGGCCCAGGCAAAAGCAACCAATACGAAGGAAGACCAAGTAATTCGGACCGAATGACAGGATCAACGAGGCAGAGAGTGGACCACGTTACGGCAAGCACCAATCGGACCACCACAGGCTACGACCAAGCGGCCTACGAGGCCGTTGCTGAAATAAAAGACCAGACAGAATCGGACGGCGACGCAACGACATAAATTTTTTAGGGGAAGATCCCTGCTACCATTCATATGGCGCAGAGTAGCGGGGAAAAGCGTCAAATTACTCATCGACACGGGTGCGTCAAAAAATTATATTAAGCCACACAAATGGCTCCCAAACGTCAGCCCGGTAAACGCCCCGTTCACGATTCACTCCATCCATGGGTCAAATGACATTTCTCACAAGTGCCAGTTGCCACTGTTTGGAGTGAATACCACCTTTTTTATATTAAAAACCTTAAGCACCTTTGACGGAATTATCGGTTTCGACCTGCTAACGCAGGCGGGCGCGTCACTCGACTTAAAAAAAAGCGAACTAAAGTTCGGCGCCATATCCGAAAAAATACAGCACCACAGTTGTGCTAGTGTTAACCTTACCCAAACAATGGGTACGGATGCTCCACCCGAAGTGAGAGAAAAATTCTTAAAAATGCTAAACAGCAATAAAAAGGCATTTGCGCACTCTAACGAGTCGCTGCCCTACAACACGGCTGTCGTTGCCACAATTCGGACAACAGACAATGAGCCGATATATTCTAAACTATACCCATATCCGATGGGTGTAGCCGATTTCGTTGCCACAGAAGTACAGAGTTTACTGAAAGACGGCATCATTAAGAAATCGAGATCGCCATATAATAACCCTATATGGGTCGTCGACAAAAAGGGTGTCGACGAAGATGGCAGGAAAAAGAAACGTCTAGTAATAGACTTTCGAAAACTCAACCAGAAAACAGTTGCTGACAAGTACCCAATGCCAAACATTTCCATGATACTGGCAAATCTGGGGAAAGCCAGGTATTTCACAACACTAGACCTGAAATCGGGCTACCACCAAATATGTTTGGCGGAGCGAGACCGAGAAAAGACGTCCTTTTCTGTGAATGGGGGAAAATACGAATTTTGTCGACTTCCCTTCGGCCTAAAGAACGCAGGTAGCATTTTCCAAAGGGCAATTGACGACGTTTTACGTGAGCAGATTGGCAAAACTTGCTATGTTTACGTGGATGACGTCATCATATTTTCAAGCAATGAAACCGAACATGTCCAGCATGTCGATTGGGTGCTTAAGAGTCTGCACGACGCTAACATGAGGATCTCACAGGAAAAATCTAAATTTTTCCAAACAAGTGTCGAATATCTCGGTTTCATTGTGACGAACAATGGCGCCAGAACTGACCCCGAGAAAGTGAGAGCAATCCAACATTATGTTGAGCCACAGTCCCTTTTTGCTGTCAGATCATTCCTAGGGAGCTACTACAGATGCTTTGTGAAAGACTTCGCATCTGTAGCAAAGCCCCTTACAGACATCCTCAAGGGTGACAACGGGTCTGTAAGTAAATATAAATCAAAAAAAATATCTATTCAGCTTAACGAAGTGCAACGCAACGCGTTTGAAAAACTTCGAAGCATACTTGCGTCGGAGGACGTAATTCTTATGTACCCTGACTATAAAAAACCCTTTGACCTGACTACTGACGCCTCAGCATACGGCATCGGAGCGGTCCTGTCCCAAGCCGGTCGCCCCATAACGATGATATCCAGGACACTCAAGGACTGCGAAGTTAATTACGCAACCAACGAGCGGGAACTGCTGGCCATAGTGTGGGCCCTAGCAAAACTCCGCCAATACCTGTACGGAGCAAGGGACATCAATATCTACACGGATCACCAGCCCCTTACCTTCGCGGTCTCGGAGGGAAATCCCAACGCGAAGATCAAACGCTGGAAGGCACGCATCGACGAAGTAGGCGCCCACATGTTCTACAAACCCGGAAAGGAGAATCATGTTGCAGACGCCTTGTCCCGTCAGAGCATTAATGCGCTTGAGAACAACGCCGATTCCGATGTGGCCACTATCCATAGCGAGGCATCCCTAACGTACACGATCGAATCCACAGAGAAACCGGCAAACTGTTTCAGGAACCAGATGGTCCTGGAAGCAGCAAAATTCCCATTAAAACAGAACTTCATTTTATTTGGAGAGAAAACACGCCATGTAATCAACTTCACCGACTACACTTCCCTCATCAACCAAATCAAGGTTGCAGTCAACCCAAACGTGGTGAATGCAATCCACTGTGACCTCCATACCCTAGCACAGATACAACACGAACTGGTAAAGTGCTTCCCAACCACAAAATTCTGGCATTGCAAATTCCTCGTCACCGACATCTTCGATCACAATGAGAGAAGAGAGATCATAACGACAGAACATAATCGCGCTCATAGAGCAGCACAGGAGAACGTTAAGCAGGTCCTGTCAGACTACTACTTCCCAAAAATGACTAAAATCGCGATCGAGGTAGTCCTAAATTGCAAAATCTGCTCGCAAGCGAAGTATGACAGGCACCCAAAAAAACAGGAACTTGGAAAAACACCAGTTCCCTCGTCCGTAGGGGAAATGCTACACATCGACATCTTCTCTACTGACAAAAAATATTTCTTGACGTGTGTAGACAAACTCTCAAAGTTCGCGGTAACACAGCACATATCTTCAAGAACCATTGAGGATATAAAAACACCCCTCTTGGTGCTAATGAACATCTTTCCACAAGCAAAACAGGTCTACTGCGACAACGAACCCACGTTCAAGTCCGAGACCATCACTGCTCTATTAAATAATTTCGGCGTCAACGTCGTCCACGCCCCACCACTCCACAGTACTTCGAATGGCCAAGTAGAGCGTTTTCATAGCACCCTACTAGAAATAGCAAGGTGCATCATGCTACAAAGGGGGATAGAGAACACAGTTGACCTCATCCTCCAAGCCACAACGGAATACAATAGGTCGGTACACTCCGTTACCAACAAAAAACCTTGCGAAGTATTATACGACGCAACACCGAAATTGCGCCAAGAGATCACCGACAAGATCCAAAAGGCCCAAATAACGCAAAACAACAGATTCAACCAAGGAAGACAGAACAGGGTCTTCGAGGTTGGAGAAAGGGTCCTTCTAAAGACAAATAGGAGATTGGGCAACAAGCTCACCCCATTGTGTCGTGAGAAAAGGATAGAAGCCGACTTGGGGACAACGGTTCTTATTGGAGGGAGGGTGGTCCACAAGGATAACCTCCGATAAAAACGTCAGACACACCACCAATCCGACAAGTTATTGACTGATGACGGACTTGACAGACAGTTATTAACGCAAAGACACAAAAGCAAATAAATCAGCTCACAGACGCGGTAAACATCTTGTTGAAGACCGCAAAAAGCAATCTTGTCGGCACGGCTCACCTTGTTGAAAAGAAGCCGAATGTTGGTCGCAGAAACTAATAATGTCCTACTCACGATAACCCTCCCGAATTAAATACAGTAAATCCCAGCCTTCTTGACCATGCCGATCTAGAATCTATATTCGCTAACCAGATCACTAGTATCCTAGGTATATCTAATATTAAGATTTTACAACCTGTAAATATAATCCATTTTATTATTGAGTATCCTAAAAGTAAGAATCACTATAAGAAAATCAACCTGTACCCAAGGGCTTTATTCGGGAGGCGTGGCACATTGCCAAACACAACCTAGCCACCTCGACCCCATAACCATAGTGACGACGGTGTCATCATCATCAACGACCGACCGGCGACTATCAGCGCAGATGGCGGCGATGAAACCACAGTCGTCGGAACAAACCTCGTCACATTCAACCACCAAGGCACAAGTGGCCTTCGGCCTCGGGCTAGATTTGTGCGCTCTGATCTGCAGCTTGGTGTCCGTCGCACAATTCATCAAGAGGCAACACGACGCCCGCCAACTAGAAGATCTGGTCGGAAGCCTTAATGCGATCAGGGACGATCGCACTTGAGAGGGGGAGTAGTTAACAACAGAGTACTACTCCCCGCCTCGGATGCTTCCACGAAGGCGGCGGCGTTGGCGTCGGCAGAGCCGCACTCTCTCGTGTGAAATGCCGATGTAACGGTTCTTCGCGACGATCACCCCAGCGACAGCGGCTCTCGTAGGCTAGCATTAGTTAAGTTATAAGTTAGTTCTAAATTGACTGCTGAAGAGGCGAGATGCCCTTCAGAGAGTAAACGCTCAAATTCAATAAAAACTCATTTTGTGCTTATTTCGCAATCTTAGATTCTTGATCAAACTCGCGATCATCCATTGATTCGCACGCGTAATAACAAACGTATTACGAGATCAAATAACCGAACATAAAATAAAAGATTTATGTAGCGGAATAATTTACAGCTCCCACGCTAGACAAATTGCAGTGATCCATACGAACACCAATGCAAATACACGCGCAGCTAAAAACTCTCCAAAGTCGGCGCAGAGAGAAAGACGAATTAGAAGGAAGAAAGAGATAAAGAAGCTGACCACGTGTTCTGTACAGTACAGTAGCGCCAGCAGCTACTGAAATTACACCAACACCAATACCAATAACAGAAACATCCGAGCATCAGATAAAAGTACAGTAGCGCCAGCAGCTACTAAAATTACACCAACACCAATACCAATAACAGAAACAGAAACATCCGAGCACCAAATCAAAATAGTGTGTAACGGAAATAGAACAATAATAAAATAATTTGCACGTGTTTGCAGCCATTCAGTTCGGGCATTTGAGTGCAAATCATTTTAAAGGGAAATTTGCCAATAAAACTAGAATATATTTAACAACTGGGTTAAGGGTATATCGTAGCCGAGTTAACTCGATTACAGCATCTTACTTATTATTTTTATATACACACATACTCGTATATATATATTTTTGTTTAATTTTTATTTTTTTTTTTTGGTTACTTGCTAGGTTTGTTTTTATTTTCACGTGAGTTTTTACGTGCGGTCTCGTTATGCCCGTAATTATGCTTACCGGAAATGTTTAGAGCCGAAAGAAAGGTATGCCGCAATAACTTTAACGGGCAGCGTGGCACTTAAAATACATTAAAATAAAAGTGGCACGCTGACAAATGCCGACACACAACACACGCGCTGATCCTTTAAGTAACCAATGCGATTACTCGATTTTTATTGTTTGTCATTTGTTTTGGTTTTTCTCCACTCATTTCTTTTTTGCCTTTGTTGGCTTGTTCGTTTGTTTCGAAGTTACAAGTTACAAGGTTTTGCGCTTCGGCGCAGTAAAATTCAGGTAACAAACATGGAAAAAGAAAAGCTGAGCATTGCGTACAAGCTGCTGGGGGACTACTCTGCCAATTGGGCTGACATTGCAGGACGAAGTCTCAGCATTTTTTACCCGCTTAGACGAAATTAACTTCGCAGCTCTGCTTGCGACCGTCTGTCTGTCTGTCCGTCTGTTTTTCTGGCTGCCTGATTGTCTGCCTTACGTTTATGTTGTCTGAATGTCTTTCGATGGAGGCTCGGCAATGTCACATTTTGTGTGCTTAATGCAAGAGTTATATATATAAATGCAGAGAACGGTAACATCAATTAAATCTTCGTTTTACAACCAACACAACCAAGTATTGAGATTGTATTCTGTGAATCTAAGTCTAGTTTAAATCTATCGGCTTGCTTTTGGTATTATATACACACCCCCAAAACCATTGTTTCTTCAATTTACCAAGATTACGAATGTATTCTTTTTTATTTCCACAGGTTTGTGGTTAGGAAGGTTATTATAATTGAATGGGTTTGAGTTAGCTAAAGAATCTAAAATATTTTACAGATAGATTGAATCAGTGACTACTGAAATATAAAAAAAATAAAATTATAACAAAATTACTATTTGCCGTATAAGTAACTATCTAGAATGTATGAAAATTGTAATGAATTAAGATATTCCACATCCATAAAGTTGTAAGCACATAAATAATTTTTCTGAAATATAAAACTGCAAAAAAAATATATCTAAATAACAATTAGCCAAAAGGCTATAACAAAAAGATTTTAAATTCACAACTTAAAGTTTGCGTATAATTCTATTACTATTCATTTTACTATTTTACATATATTTTTGTTTGTTTGTTTCCTCTAAGTTTGTTTTTTCTACTTTTTTCTTTTTAGTCGTACATTAAAATAAAATTCGAAAATTTTGTACCTGAAACTTTGTGCCTTGCTTTCCTGGATAATTATAATAATAATAATAAAAGAACATTTAAAATAGTAAGGTATAGATACAGCTATGATTAAGTTGAACTACAGATCCGTAATCCCCTGAAAGCATTTTTGAAAAAAGTACTCATTGCTCTTTGGGAGTAAGCTTTGCTTTTATAATGTGGCATTTGCATTTGCATATTGTGGCAAAGTGTAATGTTGCCGTTAATGGATGATTTAAAAATGCATAGCTCAGCTATGCACACAACACGTGTGTTTCGCATTTTGCAACACACACATTTTGTGTGGGCTTGACAGGAATTGTGAGAGAAACTTCACTCCAACCGGCTCGACCAAGGACGAAATTTAATAAACGGAAACCATAAATGCCTGCAAAACTGGAGGGCAAACTAAGAGAACAACACAAATAGGAAAACAGCCCCGAGCTCCACTCCAACCATTGGGGAGCATTCGGCTTTTCTATTTTGTAGAATGCTTGAAAAGCTCAAATCATGAGATACAAAAATTGAATCCAATTGCAGAAACATTTGCTTCCCACCAGTGTATTTCGAGTGGTCGTCTAATCAAACGGATGGCAAATGGAAACTTATGGCATTGTCTGTTGGCAGTTGGCATTTGGCATTTTCAAAGCCGTTAAGCTCTCAAGTGGCATCACAATAGTCACTTCGGTGCCGTCGCTCAGTTAGCCAGTCGAGCCATTAATTAACCTCAGCAATTAACTTTTGTTCTTTGTCTGCCAACTTAATATTCACAATTTATTTGGTTTTGTTCCTCATAGACCCGTATTGTTTTTGGTCATCGAGTGCTCGGATCGGAGTGTAATAACCTTTTAAATACATTTAATGCCCGTAAATATTCCACCTGACTTTCCACGCCGTGTTGTTATTTTATTTGCTGTCAACGGTTCTTACATAATTTATTATTAATCATTTTCGCGGCCAGGATATGACCTGGAACTATAGGGAACTAGCAATACATTAATCAAACTTGCGAATTCTAAGACGCAGCAAAGAAAATTTAAAACTATAGACATTGGATCTGTTACGATTTAAGTACTTTCAAAATTTAAACACAGCTTAAATTTAGTTATAAAAATTAACACGGGGTAAGAAACACCATTTACATTAATTTAGCTATACTTTTAAGATATAGTCAAACCAGATCGTTAACAACGACGTGGCAATTATAATTTTTTTTAAATAAATCTCAAAACAAGTTGTACTTCGTACTTATTCATTGTAGTATAAATAGATAAAATTTAATCTTGTGTTTTAATAAATAAAATGTATAAAAATATAATTTAAATGTATTATAAATATATAATCAATACACAGTATCTAATATCAAGGTGCTGCAGAATACAAACAGCTGGGTTCAGGGTATACCCGAGTCGAGCTCTCTCAACTATAACACTCTTAGTTGTAATTTTCTGTGTATCTTGTCTTTGCATTTTGGAGCTACCTTATAATCAATCTCCTTGGTGCAAATTCTATCAATCAACGTGCAGTGTGCTATTCTGTATGTATAAGTCCAATGCTCGAGGACACAAAACTAATTAACACAACGTATGAATGCCCATAGCTATCATCAATTGTTGAAGCGACTATAGCACATAGAATACAATTAAAAATCCGTTTGGCAACATAAAAATACCATTAAATCTTAGCCGATTATCCTATTGGGCTTTGTGTGAGTGTTTTGTTAGTTTGAATCTATGTATGTGCGTATGTGTGTGTGTATGTGTGTAAATGTCTCTGCTGTGTATGCTAAAATATCCCAAGTATGGTGCTCTAATATGAGTACACAGATGTTTGGATAAGTTCTGAGGTTAGGGGCCTTGGTCTAATACACCCAAAGTGCTTCTTGGCCAAGGATATGAACATTTATCAGTTTTGTCCATTTTATTGCTGTTGTTGTTGTTATTGCAGTTTTTACATAGCTTTGTGGTTGGCTCTAAACAGACATCGCCTCCTTATGGCCATAATGATTATTTTGTGGATTATTCCTTGATACTTTTCTCAGTATGTGCTATGCTTATGTTTATTGGCATTGTTAATATTTGTTTTCGTAGCATTGTTGGTTTGAGCTGCCCAAACTGTCCTAAAGGCGTACTTTGCGGCTTGTGTAGCAGCTGTTCGCATTTTATTTAAAACGCAAACATTTTGCTAAGGCGACGAAACGTAAAATATTGCCAGTTCATAAAAGTTGCTCTCCCTTTTGCCTCTTTCAAAATAGGCAACGCAATTCGTTAGCTGACCTTATGAGATACCAATCATAAACTTGTCTTGTACGTATTTGCGTTTCCCAGAAAAGTGTATATTTTTGTACCCTATTCTGTCCAAAATAGGCAAGCAAAATAAGTGCAAAATTAGAGACTGCTCTTAAGAGCTTTCACAACGTTTTTACGTATACCAAAAGCAATCATATTTCCATCACTATATATTTGATTATTTGTTTAAGAGTGCTTGACTTGTAGATACCCTAGTTACAGCTTGTATGTGTGTAAAAGTCAAGCACACTCAAAACAAAAACAAGTAAGAACGCTGTAGTCGAGTGAGCTCGACTACCATATACCCTGAACCAAGCTTTAAATGCATTATAAGTTTATCGTTTTTGGGGGCTGGAGTGGGCGTGGCCCGATCTTAGTAATATACCTTCTAAGTTTGGTAACTGTAGCTCTTGAATTGCGGGAGATACAGGCATTTATTGTTTTTTGTGGGCGGGAGTGGGCGTGGCCTAAAATATTTTGGAGTTCGATCTTAGTAATATACCTTCTAAGTTTGGTAACTGTAGCTCTTAAATTGCGGGAGATACAGGCATTTATCGTTTTTTGTGGGCGGGGTCCAAAATTTTTTTTCCACATTTATGAAGGGTGTTACTAGCAATATACCTTTAAAATTTGGTGACTTAAGTTTTCAAATTGCGTGAGATATATGGGTTTATCGATTTATCGGTTTAGGTAGGTGGAGTGGGCGTGGCCATCCAATTTTTTTATCGATCTTTTGGGGGAGTTACCAGTAACAAACCTGCAAAATTTTGCGACTCTAGCTTGCAAATTACGGCAGATATGCGCATTTTAAATTTCTAAGGACGAAGTTCCTGGGGGCGGCGGATGTGGGCGTGGTCCAAAAATTGGTATGCCAATCTTTGGAGGAGGTTACCAGCAAATAAACTTCCAAGTTTGGTTACTCTATCTTTAAAATGTTCGGAGATATACGGAGTTATCGATTTACAATCGGAATTGTCGATTATGGGCGAAGGTGTGGGCGTGGCACCACAAATTTATTATCGGTTCTTAAGGGCGACTATCAGTAATATACCTACCAAATTTGACGTTCCCTACTAAAAAACTGCGGAAGATATAGCCATTTGAAAATTTTTGGGGCGGGGGTGATGTGTGCGTCGGAGGTGGGCGTGGCACATGCCGATCTTTCAAGGACCTCGCCAACCAATATTGGTGACTGTATCCATTAAATTGTGAGAGATATGTGGAATTTATTGCTTTCGAAAATCTAAATGTATCGATAATTCAGTAACTGAGGCAGTTATCGATAAAATAACGCAAACTTGATCTGCGCCTGGTATCTTATATTCCAAATTTGAAGTCTCTAGCTTTTATAGTCTCTGAGATCCGCGTGTTCATACAGACGGACAGACGGTCAGACGGACAGACGGACGGACAGGGCTATATCGACTCGGCTATTGATCCTGATCAAGAATATATGTATATACTTTATGGGGTCGGAGATGCTTCCTTCTGCATACATACATTTGCACAAAACCATTATACCCTTTTTACCCATTTTTAAAGGGTTCAGGGTATAATAATCACAATGCTTATTGATTTTATAGAATACAAATATCAAATAAATAACAAATTCTTGGAAGCTGTCTCAGCGAAAAAATTTACAAATTTCACAGATTTAAATCAAAATATTTCAAATATTTGTATGAATGCAAAATTAATTTCATCTTTTAATAGATGTTAGAGAAAAATCGTAATTAATTCAGGAATATCCCAAAACGAATGTAAAATGTATTTAATTTATTTTATTTTATTCATTTTGAATTTGTAGCATTATTCAGAATATGTTGACGATAGCCGTAAGTATAACTTTAAATTAATATATTAAATTTTGTGCAGTCAAAATACAAGCAACATTTTATTTTATTTTTTCATTTCATATGTCCAAATGGATTTAAATTGAAGATAAATAAAATATTAAATGGGAGAAGTTGAAATTAAAATTGAAAATTAGTGAAATATTAATATAAGGAATATAATAAATACAACTGGGGTATTAAAACGTGAAACGGTCCGATAAGCCATCAAAAAACAAGATACATTTTCAATATGTCTGTTGCTGACATTTTTCTTATACAGCGATACATTTTTAATCCCGACAGCATTCAAAACAATAAATAAAAACTCTTGAATTGCCAAAAACATATTTGAATTATGAACAGAATATATACCATATATAATTCAAACATTACAGGATCGCCTATAATTTGGAAGCTTTCGAGCAACTCTCCCAAACTTGACGCTACACTTAATGGTTACGCGGGGATTGTAAATCCGCTGGTGGTCATCTAAAATGTGGCATGCTGATTAGCAGTCATAGCAATTGCTGTATAATTACAATTTCAGTTCGCGTTGCTATGGTAACAGCCACAATTTTCTTTGCTATTTCATTACATTGCCCTTTGGTTTGCAGCTTACACATTCGCACATACATACATGTGCATCTGAATGTAAGCAATATAACACCACGTGCCGTATGCCACACAGTTACATATACAAGCCATATTCTGCTGCAGTTGCAGACAGCAAACTATTAAAGGCCACTTCAGAGCAAATCTGCATGCCGGCACAGCCCCCTTCCCTCAAACTGTTGTCTATCTTTTGGGGCTGACTGTTTGTCTGTCTGTCTGTCTGCATGTCCACTGACTCCCCTGCTTTTCGTCTGATTACTTAAAATTTCAGGTACGTGCGCGGTCGACGTGTGTGCCACACCTGCCACAGTCGCCAGAATCAGGCTAGTATCGCAGTTACGGAGCAAGAAACAATGGCGAACTGGCGAACTACGAAATTTAATGTTTTATTCCTACACAGTTGGCCGCGCTACCGTACACGTAATAACAGTCGGCACACGTCGAGCACGCGATGCCAACGTGGTGCGGCCTTCCAACCAGATGAAGTTAATGGCAACGCCAACCCCAACAACTAGTCTGGCCAACAGCGATGCAACCTGCATTTAAAATGGCTTAAACAGACAGCAAAATAATCGAATAACAAGCAAAATTACAAGAGCAATACCCAATGCCCATAAATAGTCCATCAACAAATGTTAGACAAGAAACTATCTGTTTAATATCAGTGACCTTTTAACTTGATAAGATTTTTGTTTGTTCTACATGCGAATTGATTTGATTAAGAAAACTATGCGGCTGTCACGCAACCATCTCGGACTGAGTAGGAAAAGTTTTCGGCAGGAGACAAAAGTCAAAGTCCAAATTGGAGTTTTGTCGTCATCGTTTCTCGAAGTGTTTTTACACCTCCCGTGCCAATTAGTGTCATTAGTGCTACGTTGTTGTTGTTGTTGCTTTTGTTATTGTTGCTGCCGCAGGCAGAAGTAGTTGGTTTTGCTTTTGTTGCTGCTCTCGACATACACATAGCATGCAAAGCCCTTTTCATGTTCCATATGCACAAGTGACAAACCACCGACGCAATCAGTCGTTCATTTGTATTATTATACCGTTTAACAGTTAAATTTGTTAAATACGCTGGAATTACAAGTTTAATGTTAAGCATATATTTATATATTTGTAAGCAAAATAAGAATTACACCCTTTTCATTTCATTTTATGCTTTTCAAAAAGAGAATTTGGACCTAAGAGTCATTTAAAGTTCAGTCTTACATAACAAGGTTGATAAAATTTTGTATTTAAAAATTAATAAATATTAATATATAGATAATTAATATATAAAAAATATAAATGTAAATGTAAATGTAAATGTAAATGTAAATGTAAATGTAAATGTAAATGTAAATGTAAATGTAAATGTAAATGTAAATGTAAATGTAAATGTAAATGTAAATGTAAATGTAAATGTAAATGTAAATGTAAATGTAAATGTAAATGTAAATGTAAATGTAAATGTAAATGTAAATGTAAATGTAAATGTAAATGTAAATGTAAATGTAAATGTAAATGTAAATGTAAATGTAAATATAAATGTAAATGTAAATGTAAATGTAAATGTAAATGTAAATGTAAATGTAAATGTAAATGTAAATGTAAATGTAAATGTAAATGTAAATGTAAATGTAAATGTAAATGTAAATGTAAATGTAAATGTAAATGTAAATGTAAATGTAAATGTAAATGTAAATGTAAATGTAAATGTAAATGTAAATGTAAATGTAAATGTAAATGTAAATGTAAATGTAAATGTAAATGTAAATGTAAATGCAAATGTAAATGTAAATGTAAATGTAAATGTAAATGTAAATGTAAATGTAAATGTAAATGTAAATGTAAATGTAAATGTAAATGTAAATGTAAATGTAAATGTAAATGTAAATGTAAATGTAAATGTAAATGTAAATGTAAATGTAAATGTAAATGTAAATGTAAATGTAAATGTAAATGTAAATGTAAATGTAAATGTAAATGTAAATGTAAATGTAAATGTAAATGTAAATGTAAATGTAAATGTAAATGTAAATGTAAATGTAAATGTAAATGTAAATGTAAATGTAAATGTAAATGTAAATGTAAATGTAAATGTAAATGTAAATGTAAATGTAAATGTAAATGTAAATGTAAATGTAAATGTAAATGTAAATGTAAATGTAAATATAAATATAAATATAAATATAAATATAAATATAAATATAAATATAAATATAAAATATAAATAACTATAAATAATAAATATAAATAAAAACATTTCTGAATTTATGGATATATGTTTTTAACAAACTCTTACTTTCAATTAAATTTTGTTAATTTAATAAATCCAGTCTAAGGTTACAAAGGTCATTAAAACGTATGTTTATATTTATATAACTATTTATAATTTTTTTTTTTTAAATTAATATAATTTCTAAATTTCGGAACAATTTAAAAGAACATTTTTTTATTGGCTCTAATTTTTTGATCAATTTAAAAAATACAATCCTCGATAAATTTTTACGAAATACTGAAAGAAACAAGTAAGATGCTGTAGTCGAGTTGGCTCGACTATGATATACCCTTAACCCAGTTGTTAAATATATTCTAGTTTTATTGGTAAATTTCCCTTTAAAATGATTTACACTCAAATGTTCAGTTCTGCAAGTGCATTTCTTAGAGAGTATTTTTGCTCACAAGCATATATGTACATAGATACATACAAACATACACACATACGTACACGAAACAGTACTTATCGGGGCTCTGCAGAATACACACAAATATATTGACGCTAGCGTCGATTATCATGCTCACACACATGCGCTCGCCTATTTATATGTACAGTGTCTATCAACTGGTTTTGAACGGTGTCTAGCAAAAAATTTAAAGTGCTATAAAGTTTAAACAAGGAAGTCTCGTCTTAGCGTTTGCTGTGATCAGTTGTGTTTTTTCTGTGCTACATTCAGTTCGTGACTGTTTTTAATTTTAGCATAGTATGTTTAATTTTGAGTAATCCAAATTGTATTTGTGTTATTATTCTTTGTAACTACTATGTTAATTGGTTTGGTAATTTGCGTTTTCTGTTGTAATTTTGCTGCAAAACGCAAAATTCTTTATTTTTGTAATCAAACAGTGCGCGGTCAACAGCTGTGTTTTGTTTTTGTTTTTTTTTAATTTTCGTGTGCGCTTTGTGTTTCCCGCTCTCATTGCTTTCGGTGAGAGTTGCAATAGACAAAGCTTCATACTTACATTGCACGCTCGTTCGCTTCGCATTGTTGTTGGCATAGAGGTTCTTTTTTCTGTGCGCTTCTTTACTCTCGCTCTCTCGACGCTTACTCTCACTGTGCCAAAGTTTGGTGTTGTTCTTTCCTATTGCATCTCTTGTGTGCTTTTAACTTTTGATCTTTTTATACTATTATACCAAAATGGTATAATAGTATATTGGTTTTGTGCAATGTCCGTCATGCTGTCTGTCCGTCTGTCCGTCTGTCCGTCTGTATGAACGCGCGTTCCTCCGACACCCTTTGAGATAGAGACTTGAAACTTGGAATGTATACTGGAAAGTACCCTCAAAAGTTTAAGTGTCTTGGATTTGGACCTACGTCCACTAGGGAGCTAGAAAATCGATAAATTCGATTTTAGCAAATCGATAAATCCCCATATCTCTTACAATTTAATGAATACAGTCACCAATTTTGGTTGGTAGGTTGTTGGCGAGGTCCTTGAAAGATCGGCATATGCCACGCCCACCTCCGACGCCCCCTTCACCTCCGCCCTTAAAATTTTCAAATGGCTATATCTTCCGCAGTTTTTGAGTAGGGAACGTCAAATTTGGTAGGTATATTACTGGTAGTCGCCTCTAAGAATCAATAACACGCCCACAATTGCGCCTTTAATCGACAATTCCGATTATTAATCGATAACTCCGTATATCTCCGAACATTTTAAAGATAGAGTAACCAAACTTGGAAGGTAATTTGCTGGTAACCTCCTTCAAAGATTGGACCACTTTTTGGACCACGCCCACATCCGCCGCCCCCAGGAACTTCGTCCCTAGAAATTTAAAATGCGCATATCTGCCGTAATTTGCAAGCTAGAGTCGCAAAATTTTGCAGGTATGTTACTGGTAACTCCCCCAAAGATCGATAAAAAAAATTGGATGGCCACGCCCACTCCACCTACCTAAACCGATACACCTGTTGGCGTAAATCGATAAACCCATATATCTCACGCAATTTGAAAACTTAAGTCACCAAATTTTAAAGGTATATTGCTAGAAACACCCTTCATAAATGTGGAAAAAAAATGTTGGACCACGACCACTCCCGCCCACAAAAAACGATAAATGCCTGTATCTCCCGCAATTTAAGAGCTACAGTTACAAAATTTAGAAGGTATATTACTAAGATCGAACTCGAAATAAATAAATAAATAAATAAATAAATAAATAAAACAAATTCAAAATGTTTAAATGCCAATTTGCTTAATGTTATATCACATTTGAAAAACCAACTTTAGTTTTTATTAAAATATTAATTAATTAATCAAAATTAGTCAAAAACTGATACATAACCAAAATTCATGTCTAAAGCTTTTTGAACAGTCTTGAAAAAAGTTACATATTTGGCGTATAAAAACTTAAATAAGGATGTTAGTACTTAGTATGATATCCTTTAGCCTTAACAACTTCGCTTAACCTATTTTTCATGGAAGATACCAGCTTCCGGGTAGTTTCTGGGCTGATCTTGCTCCACTCCTCCAGCAGAGCATTTTGGAGATCCTGTTTGCAGGATATGTTGTGTTTCCGGATGTTATTTTCCAGCAGAGCCCACAAATTTTCAATAAAATTTAAATCTGGAGACTGGGCCGGTGGAATAATCATGTGGGGGCAGTTCGATCTAAGCCAGGACTGTACTATTCCGCACTAATGCTGGGCGTCGTTTTCCTGGTTGAACCGGAAAGTACGTGGGATTCCCAGATTCTCGGCACTTTGGAGTAAATTTTCCTTTTGCATATCGAAGTACACATTCATGTCCATTATTGTTTCAATAATCGCAAAATTTCCGCCACCGGCTGCCGAGATACAGGCCCAAACCATGACACTTCCTCCGCCGTGCTTGACTGTTGCCTTCAATTGTTTGGGGTCCACCTCAGTATTGGGTGGTCGCCACATATAATTCCATCCGTCCTGGCAAAAAATGTTAAATTTGGACTCATATTCAAATATGACTATGTTCCAGAACTCCAAATCCTTGCCCAAGTCATCCTATACCATGTATTTTTTGCTTATATAAATTGCTCTTTCCGTGGTACTTGGGCCTTAAAGTCATGGTTGCGCAGAACTTGGAGCACAGTTCCCATACTGAACTTTTTCCTTATTTCATACTGCACCTATTGAGTCAGTTTTTGAGCCGATAGCTTAAGATTTACCCTTGAAATCTTGATGATCCTTGGCTCGTCCTGCTCGGTGAAAATCGGGTTTGGTGCAATTCCGACCTTGTCCTCTGTCCAATTTTCGTCGACGAAACTCCAAATGAAGTGGAATACAGTTAAGGTGTTTAGATTGACCATTTTAGCTATTTGGCGATATGAATATCCGATTTTTAAGTGTTCCAGGATGAGTTTCTTTTGCTCAATGGTAGTCCGTTTGCCCATGGTCCTTGTTGGCTTGTTGCATCCGAATTGCAGGAAAAAAAACTAAACTGACTATGGGGGATTAGTCTATTAAAACCGAAAATATTCTATTCACGAAAAAAATCCGGGTTTTAGGGCACCCAGGTGTCCATAAAATAACTGTTCAAAAAGCTTTAGACATGAATTTTGGTTATGTATCAAATTTGACAAATTTTGATTAATTAATTAATATTTTAATAAAAACTAAAGTTGGTTTTTCAAATGTGATATAACATTAAACAAATTGGCATTTAAACATTTTTAATTTGTTTCCTTGTTTAAACTTTATAGCACTTTAAATTTTTTGCTAGGCACTGTCCCAAACAATATGTGAGCCACTGTATATATATTACAAATTTGAATTGGGTAAACACACGTACGTTTTTAGGTCTGTCGAACCCCTCATTTTTTTTTTTTTTTATTTTTATTTTTTTTTATTGCTTATAAAACTTTATTGATATTTATCCAAGAGTTGTGTTCATTTGAGAATCCAAGCCATTAAACTAGTACTCTCTCATTTCGTCACCTTATTATCTTTTCCACCAAGTAAGTGTCTGGAAATCTTGTTTTCCTCAACTCTTCATTATAGAAACCTCCCTTCAAAACAGCACCTTGATAGTCTTTCAGAATGTATGTAGTTGGATTGGTATTTTGTATTTTGTTGATTTCAAAAATTTCAGTTGTCCAGTTTGGTGTATACCCTTTTCAAATGTATGTTTATGCTTGCTAATTCGCACATAATCACCAACTCGAAATTTACTTCCATTAAAATTTTGTATATTATTGTAGACAGTGTTCAAAAAATTTTTATCATTTAATGAGTTTACTGCAATTGGTGCCATTCTAATTGTTCTATGATGCTTTCTATTATACTCATTTATCAACTGTTTATAAATTTTAATCCAACAATATCTTCCATTATAACTAAACTTTCACCACATCATCTCCTTAAGCGTTATATTAAAACGTTCAACAATTGACGCCTTTAGACCACTAAAAATTGAGTATTGATTAATGTTATGTTTTTTACACAATCCCTTAAAGTCTGTATTGAAAAATTCTTTTCCATCGTTGGTCTGCAAATTCTTTGGAATTCAATTCCCTTGAAGTATACTTGAGAATGCGTGCTTAACTTCTTTATCCGCTTTAGTTTTCAACGCTTGTCCACATGCATATTTCGAAAACGAATCAATAACTGTCAATAGAAATCTATATCCTTTATTTAGTGATGAGTACTGACCCATGTCAACTAAGTCTGCTTGCCAATGATCATCGATTCCCTTCATAATAGCTCTTCGACGTTTAAAATTTTTTCGTGCTGGTGCATGTAATTCATCAACTAAATTCTTCCTACTCATGATTCACTTTTTATTTACTGATTTTCATATTTTGCTTTTCTGTAATTATTATATTATATTAAATTGTATAATATTTTTATTATTTCTTATAAATGAGCACAAGGTCTGCTTCCTTTCAATTAGTTCTGTGCGCAGAACATTTTTATTAAGTTTGTATTTAATACTAATGCTTCAAACATTTTACATATACATACATTTCCACCAAATGGAAATTACTTTTCTTTTTATTCTACCCATTTGAGCAGTGTCCGAACTTGCTAACATTCATACAGATTATAAATCTTAGCACACGTAAGATACATTATTTATGAATTTAATTATAGAACGCTACAGACTCAATTTTTAAATATATATTTTTACTTTCAACGTCAAATAAACTTTTTAATAACTCTATTTGCGAATTAAAATTCGCTTGTAAAGAACTTTCTCTTTTTTTCATCTCACGAAGAATTGTAAATTATATTTCACATATTGCTTTCTGATCTATCTGATCTTTTTCTCTTAACAGTTTTTCAATGTTTTCCATAGTTTCTTCTACTTTTCTTCCTAAAAACACTTTATTAACAGCGTCATTATCTTCCAAGGGATCACCCACATTTTTAAGACGTTTGCTTGAAAAAATAATGTTATGATCAACATCAACTAGAACACCAGCAATCTGATTTTTTATACTCTTCCTTTCTTTTGGGTCGATAGATGAGAAGAAGTGACCAAACTTGTCAAGAGACATTTTTTTGACATTAATTAATTATTGTAAAATACAGTACTACTTATTTAATAAATAATTTTTGCTTCACGAAGTTTTTCAATTATCGAAACGATTTCATTATTATGACTAGTGTTACCAGCTGCCTGCGAGCCAACTAAAAGTTTTAGTCTTTCAACAATATCATTTGGATCATCCCAAGACACATAACTTGGCTTACTTAAGCTGAGCGTCATAAGACTCCCACCCTTTTGCATCGGTTTTTATTTAAAGGTGTAGACATTGCACTTGGTTCGCCATTTTTTGAACGATTTCCCTATATCGGACCATTAGGTAGATGATTTTTTCTGTGAGCATTGGTTTTTTCTAAGACTTTCTGATATGCAGCCAAAACCGTTTCATCATAACCTTTAGGATGTTTTAAGTATATCAAAGAATATAACCCGGGAGTAAGGTTCCACTTTTCACCAGTTTCCAGCTCAATTTTCTTGCTGTGTACAGATATTTTTGAACTCCCCAATATAATTTGGCCACTTATTTTAATAGGTCCAAATGCTTTATCAAGTTTTTTCTGACGTTCTATTTCATTTAAACTAAGATTAAAGATCTCATATTTCATTCGTTTGGCTATAGTCCTCATTACTAATTGTATTAAGGTAAACATAACTCTCTTCGCCTCTGCAAACGATGAATCCTCTGTTTGTGGCTCAGATATTGCTTTATCTAGTGTATCATAATATTCGCTGTAGTTTTCAGGACTTTTAATTTGATTCCTACTATTAAGTTGACCTTCCTCTTCTTCTTTTTTTACTTTAATCAACTGATTTGCTATTTCTTTCCCTCTAATGATTTTCTGAAGTGGTTGTGTTATTGGTTTAAACGATTCCTCTAGTTGATATTCATTTGCAGCTCTACCAAATTTTATGCTTTGAAATTTTCTTTTAAGTGCGTTTCTTGCTTTCGTCAATACTTTCAAAATATGCTCATCCATTTTTAACTATAAAATCATCAGTTCTAAACCGAAAAACCTCTTTACAGGTGGTTTATTGTTGTTTTTCATGTAATTTAACACGGTTTTTAAACCTGTTTTCGGTGTAAGTAATACACTCACTATAAACAAACTAAAGATAGTATGGTTATTTATAGCTGTTTTGTACTAAAATAAAATATTAAGTGGCTTTTTATTTATTTATTTTAAAAGTTGAGTACAAGTTACTTTAAATCATCGCCCTTATGCTGCATTAATAGAAATCTTAAACATAAGTGTCCACAATTGAAAGAATCATATCGTTGAACTTGTTTATAATTGTATTTTATATTCTCTCCTAAATAATCAATAAGCTCTAAGGGCGGCGCTAAATTTCCAAAACTATCAAAATATCTAATTTCCTTATCTGATTTGAAGTAAGCTACCCAATGTGTTCCAGCGCCACTTGAAAGGTCTAAGTTTATTATTATTATTATGTTGGGGGTGTGTGTGCACTGCGACCTGATAGATATATTGTGCCCCCTTCTGGGCTTTAAAGCTCCTCCATCAACCCAAGTTCTTGCACGAATGCTAGAATTTTCATTGGGTTGAGGGCCACTATGTCATTGCTCATCATGACATGCATCCCTAGGATGTTACTTCTTTTCCTTGCTACGGCTACACACTCTGCTAGGATGTGCATTGAGGATTCCTCCTCGCTTTCACAGAACCTGCAGAGTCCGCTACTGATTATACCAAGCTTGGCTAGGTGACTTCTTAGTCTACAGTGTCCCGTCAGTAGACCGGTGAGTATTCTAAGATTGTTTTTGCTCATGGCTATAATCTGCTTAAATCGCTTCTGATTATAGCCACCCAGAAGACATTTGGCTTGTCGGAGTCCTGGTGCCTCTGCCCAGCTCCGTTGCCTCCTCTGTCTTTCTTCATTCCTAAGCTCCTGTCGTATCGTGTGTCTTCCGATGCCACAATACGGCTCAGGTCCTACTAGGGGTCTCTCTGCCCCCAATCTTGCTTGCCTGTCGGCCAGTTCATTCCCAACTATGTCCGTGTGACCCGGGACCCATCTTAGGGTGAGCCTATTGGTTGCCCCGAGTCGGTCAAGTCTGGATCGTGCTTCTAGGACCACTTTAGAAGTGATTTTCGTCCCACTAATAGCGTTTAACGCTGCTTGACTGTCGGATAGGATGGATATATCCGTATTCCGGTAGTTGCGCACCAGGTTAAAATCCGCACACCTTCCTATCGCACATACTTCAGCTTGGAATATGCTGGTATGCGTTCCTAGGGATTCGTGATAAGATATCCGAGGGCCCACCACTCCTAGACCTGTGCCCTGGTTGGTGAGTGATCCGTCGGTGTACCATTTTATGGTGTGCGGTTTCATGGGATGGATGTCATCCAGTGACGTCCATTCCTTTTTGCTACTCATATGAACTTTGAAATTACGCTCGAATATGTATTCGGCTGCCATTTCATCCCTAGGTTGAACCAGCAGGGGAAGTTCATCTGAAAGTCGTTGGGCATCTTTTTGGCTAAGGATGTGGTAGCCTCCAACTCCTTCCGCTGACATCCTTAAGAGTGTAGCTTTCTGTTGGAGCCTTATTGTGTGGTGGAGTGGTGTTATCTCCATTAAGGCTTCCAAGGCCATTGTTGGACAGGTGCGCATTGCCCCTGTCATGCATACGCAGGCCAGTCTCTGCAGTTTCTGCAGTTCCCTTTTCACGGTGATAAGCCGCGCTCTATCACCCCATGCTATTACTCCATAAGTCAGCATGGGTCTCACTACCATTGTGTATAGCCAACGCATAATCTTTGGTGATGTGCCCCATGACTTTCCGGCTATACTCCGGCACGTGTAGAGCGCTCTTGAGCACTTCGATACCGTGTTTTGTACATGGGTGCCAAAGTTTAGCTTGCTGTCAAATGTGACCCCTAGGTACTTAACTTCCCTACTAGTTTCTAATAGGCATCCTGAGAGCCGTATTTGTTTCATCCTCTGCAGCTTGTACCGTCTAGTAAAGGGGACGATGACTGTTTTTGTAGGGTTTAGGTTGAGTCCAACCTCCATACACCAGTCACTCGTTATTTTTAACCCTGTCTGGACTATATCGCAGAGTGTCTCCTCGAATTTGCCTCTCGCTATTATTACAATATCATCGGCATAGCCTTGACATTGGATACCTCTGGTGGTAAGTCTGTTAAGCAGTTCGTCTACTAACAGACTCCAGAGTAGCGGAGATAGTACACCCCCTTGGGGGCAGCCTTTGGTGGTTAAGACTGTAACTTTACTATCATGTGTTGATGCGGTGGCTTGTCTGGACCCCAGTAGTGCCAGTATCCACCTACTGGTGGTGGAGTCCAGACCCCTTCTTGCAAGGGTGGCCCTAATCGCATCGTGTGACGTGTTGTCAAAGGCGCCTTCTATGTCCAAGAAGGCGCACAGTGCTATTTCCTTATTCTCAACTGTTGAGCTTAACGTGCTCTTCAGCTGATAGAGTGCCGTGTCCGTAGACCTGCCCGCTCTATAAGCATGCTGCGTTGTGTGCAGCGGACTCTGCATCAGCAGAGTGCTTCTGATATTGTGGTCCACCAGCTTTTCCAATGTTTTCAGTAAAAACGAAGTCAAGCTGATGGGTCTGAAGGACTTTGGGTTGGTGATGTCTTTCTTCCCAGCCTTGGGGATGAAGACCACCCTAGCACTCCTCCAAGCGCTTGGTATAAAACCGAGGGCAAGGCTACTCTGCAGTATCTTCTTGATGCGGGAGAGGAGTAACTCCTTACCGATCTGTAAGAAAACTGGCGATATCCCGTCTAATCCTGGAGACTTGTAGGGCTGGAAAGTACCAATTGCCCATTTCAATCTTTCGGCTGTGACTGTCAGCTTGGCACATGCCCAGTCAGCAGTCGACGGTCTATACCTGCTCTCTCTCACGATATTTCCTTCCCGATAGGGTATGCTACCTGGGAAGTGCGTTTCGAAAAGGAGCTCTAGCCTTTGCATATTGCTGTTCGTAAAGGAGTTGTCTCTACGCTTCAATGCTAAGTTAGCATCAGGCGATCGCTTTGACATAGCTCTATAGAGCCTGGCGCTTTCGCTTGTGCTAACAATGCTTTCGCAGAAGTTCCTATAGTTCTGCCTTTTGGCCTTCCTTATCTCCTTGTTATAGGAGGTCAGACTTTCACGGTACCTCTCCCATTCTCCGTCTCTCTTTGCCTTGTTGAAGAGGCGACGTGTAGTTAAACGTAGCCTTTCCAGGCTCTCGTTCCACCAGGGAGCATCTTTGACCATGTGTTTTTTCCCTAACGGGCAACTATCCATAAACGCATCTGTTATGCTTTTATTTAAATTTCCTACAGCTCTCTCTAGCTCAGATGGGGTTCTGGGTATACCAGATGTCCCGTTGGAGAGATTGAGCTCTAGGGTGGACTTGAACTTTTCCCAGTTTGTCTTTCTGGGGTTCCTGCTGGGGGTGCTGCTATCCGTATTTAGCTGCAGCTTAAAACGGATTATCTTATGGTCTGACATAGATTCCTCTGGTGAGACGTGCCAGTCCCTAAGATGAGGTTTTAGGGACCGACTGACCAGGGTGATGTCTAAGACCTCCTCTCTAACCCTTGTTACAAATGTCGGTGTGGATCCGACATTGCCTACTTCTAGATTATATTTAGCAATAAAATCTGTAAGGTACTCACCCCTTATGTTGATGCCGCTGCTGCCCCATATCGAGTGGTGCGCGTTGGCATCGCATCCGATAACTATCGGCATCTTCTCCATCTTGCAGTACTCCACCAGTCTCTCAATTTCTGGTGGTGGGCAGGGTCCATCTCCTGCGAAGTACGCTGACACTACTACCATAGAGGCAGTGTCGCCAGTGGCCTGGACCATTATCGGGACACAATCTCTAGTTAAAAATTCTGAAAGGATAATGAAATTAATATTTTTCCTTACCATAATGCATGCTCTAGGGGCTAGATTTCTCTGATCCCAGATTACCTTCGATTCGGATGTATAAAGGCCTTTAATGCCGTTATACACCCATGGCTCCTGTACCAGGGCCAGCCCAAGATGTTCTTTGGTGAACATTCTAGCCAGCACCGCCGAGGCTGCTTTGGCGTGGTGAATGTTCACCTGGGCTACCCTAGTATCGATGATTCTAGTCATCAACTAGAGGATGGGCTCCAGTTGCCATGGTGTCTGGGGCCTGGAGCTGCCCTCGTCACCGCTGCTCGTCATTGTGACGTCAGCAACTGCCGCATCCTCTTGCAGCTCCTCCGCTAACATCGCCACTTCGTGGTCCTCCACCTCCTCTTCGTGACAGAGCGTCACATCCGCCAGATCCTCGTCCTCTGCGAGGTCCTCCGACGTGTCGGCGGGCTGTAGCGAGTGGATGTTCGGTGCTGCCACGGGGGCCAAAGATGTGGTGGGGATATCCTCCACATTTGCTTCCCTGACTGTTGGTTCGGTTGGCTTGTTTGCCCCGACCTTCTTTTTGAGACCATTCACATGGATAGTCCCATACCGGAAAGAGAGTTGATGTCCTCTTTCCTCTATAGCCTTTTTGGATAGCTCATCTATCCCAATAACCAGGAGTGATCCGCCTCCTTCGTCTCTCCTGGATATTAATTTCCAGGCCTCGATATCCATACTATTCTGGTTCCTTATCAGAGCCAGAATGAATTCCGAGGTCCTGTCTATGCTTCTCGGGCAATAAATGGTAATGCTGTGGGGCGACGGTATTTCGTCTCCCACTTTGCATGTGAGGGGCACGCCCTTCCACAAACGCAGCTTCGGTGCGGCGGCTCTCAACCAGTTGGCTGAGTCTTCGTTGGAGCACTCAATGATCAGGAATCCCACCCGAAAATGAATGCCCGCGAACGAGACCGCCCATCCAGACTCAACCAGCTCGTCTAGGATGGTGTTTTCCAGCACCGACATGTCTTCGTGACCAAGCATTACCTGGGGGTATTCCACAGGTAGCACGGCCACTTTCACTTTTTTCGCCATATCCGCGTATGACGATCGAGGTCCGGCGGCTGCTGGAGGGTTGGTCCTCATGGCCGCACGTGACGTGCTTGGACGCATGTCCAGGCCTTCTGGGGCCATGTTGGCCGGTATTCCTGCAACTACTGGATCTTGTGCTTTGGGGGCTTCCGCCTGCGGGCATGCCCTTTTTGGGGTTGCCGTCGGTGGCGTGAGGGTGTTGCTACGCCTCTTTATGGCTGGTGTCGGTGCCACAGCTGCCTCCCTCGGCTCCTTTGCCTTCTTTAAGGCCTCATCCGGAGCAAGCCCTTGTTGGAGGTACCGGAGGTACCATTTGACCCGTGAACCACATAGGTTCCGCCGATTCGGGTCATCCAACCCACCTGGTTCGCCCCTCGGTGGCAGGAACTCCTCCTTTTTCTTTGGGCGTCGTCCGCCCTGCCTAGCAGTAGCATTTGGTGCAAGGTGTTGTGGTCGGGATGGTCCGACCACATTCCTGCGTGTCTGCTGCGCTCCTCCGGTTGGCGCTGGAATGGCCCGGGGTGGAGGCTGGTCTGCCACCCTTAGGGTTCTTCGCCATTGAGTGCCCCGGTTCGGGGCTTGCTGTGCCTGTGGCACTCTCCTATATAGTGCTGGAGTAGCATGGTGTGGAGGCAGGTCTACCACACTGGAGGATCTCCGACCGTCTAGGCCTCGATCCTCCAACTGTCTTGCGACAGCTTCCGCTGGGAGATCCTGCGGAATGTTTAAATTAAAAAACTTTCTAGACATAATTAGTCCCACGAGCTGCGGAGAAATGAGTGTCCACCCGGGCAGAGATCCGCGATACCCGGGTAAGGCTGAATAGAACAGGCGGTCGCCATTTGCCTGAGCACACCGTTTATGACTGGGCTATTTGTATACCGGGCCCCCAGCCAGGCTGACTATCGGCACGGTACGATTGACACCTTAGACCGGCCCGGTGTGAGATTTGGGGGGATGGGATAGGTAGGTAAGTGTGTAGGGAGGTTGGGGGTGTGTGAGGCTATACTTTTAAGAGGCGGCAACACAAACGCCTTGTCGGTATGCATTCGGTGTCATACCCGCTGTTTGTCCGGGACTGCTTATTTACGAGAATTCTCGTGTTATTCGCAGCTAACCTCCCATTGGGAGGCCGTTCGCTATCCGCAACCCGCGACCCGCCTGGTGGCCTCAGCTCAGCCCCGTTCGAACCATCCCACAAGTTCTTACGCTCAGGTCTAAGTTAATAATACCACATTCCCTTCTCCGTACTCGTTTTGGTAATGAATCTCTTATAAAACAAGATAGAACGTTGCAGTCGGACGCAACCGACAGCGAAATACTATTATACCATTACATAAATTAATTTAATATTTATAAATATAATATATTAATATATATATATATATATATATATATATATATATATGTGACATATCCAGATCATGCTGATCTTGCATGTCTACCCTCACACCATTCGCACACCACGCTTGCATCACCACATCACCACCCTCACGCCACATTCGAAAATTATGACAGCTGGACGATAAAACCAGAAATCCGAGTTAGGGAAACGATCGAGACATCATAAAGCCAAATGCAATTATGAAAAATGATGAAATAATCATGCACATGTTGAAATGAGCGAACAAAGAACAAAGAACTCCCTTTGTAAACAAAAACGAGCGAATACAGAGTTTTCCTTGTAAGCAAAAGCATAGAATAAATCGAGTATTGATTTGTACACCGAACAGCGCAGTCATAAGTTTTAATCTTAGAGAGCTCGATTTTGTGAAGTTAAGAATTAATATTTCCATTGTTAAACATAAGCAGTTGTATTTGAATAAAGAATTATTTTTTTATCAAACGTGTCGATGTCAAACATTTAATTATATATACGAGTATTATAAATATAAAATATATTTAAATAATTATAAATTTATATTTATTTTAATCGGACTAAATTCTCGTGTTTCTATTGTGATGCTACCTTGACTCGTGTAGAGACTCGTGAGCATGCGATTAAACTATCGCGTTAAAAAAATATCGCCGTTAGTTTTGAAAGCCAAAAAGAACTCTTTAATGATTTTTGCTGATGTTGCATGTGAGAAACAAAATAATATTCGTGCATACTTCTGCATGGGACGACATAATAACATTGAAGCATTCTATTTATGTCAAACGTATACACGCATCCCTAAACATCTTATTCGTGATAATGCAAATCTTATAATAATGTTCAAGCAAGATGAACTAAATATGAAACATGTGTACCAAGATCATGTAGGCGTAGATATGAAATTTGATGAATTTAAGAATATTTGTCAATTTTGTTGGATGAAAAAATATGGTTTCGTGGTTATAAGTAAAGATGATCCTCTTGAAAATGAACGCTATAGACGAGGATTCGCTGACTTTATTAGAATATGATATAATATGAGAAAATCTCGATATTATTTCACTTAGCGATAATCGATTCAAATGACAACAACGGGTAACAGCTCAATTTTAATGGCAAACTATCATCCATCCATTGAATTGAAGGAAAATTATGAGTGTGCACTCATCGATTTCCACATGTATAACTTAATTCCAAATGTTGATCATGATAATAATTTGTTTCATATTGGAGATCATATTTTTGAGATACCTGTTGGATCATACGAGCTTAGTGATATAAGAAATATTATTATTGATAAAATGATGGAAAAAGAACCGATTAAATTAAATCTCCCACTCATCGAAAGTAACAACAATACGCTTCAAGTAATGATTTCGACTAAAGAACAGCCTATATATTTTAATCAGGGCAATACTATTGGTCAATTATTTGGATTTAATAAAAAAATACTAAAACCGAATTCTATACACATCTCAGACCAGCCTGTGGATATTATTCATGTATTGCATGAGTTTGCATTAAATGTCCCCCAGGCTATAAAATGAGTGAGAGGCCCTGCAATCTTATTTATTTCCCTGTGAACACGAGAGAGATACACTCATTAATAATACGGATCGTTGATCAGGACGGTAATTTAGTTAATTTACGTAATGAGAGTGTTACACTTCGGTTACATTTAAGACAGCAAAAATGATTATTTATAATAAAAATATATGTTATCCTCCATCATCAAACACTTTGAGTTATACTGCAGAAGAAAGAAGGTCGTCAAGGACAACACTCACATCAGAGAATAAGTCGTTTTTAAAGTCATTGAGTCTAAAAATTAGAGAGCAATGACTAATTTATTAGCTGTTCGAGAGAAACCCTACTCGGATGAAAGTATTATTAAAAGAAATATCATAACTACTCTCCTTATCTACAAACATTTAAGAGCAATGATGAAGTTAGAATCGCAATCCAGAACCAAGACTTGTATGTACTACCGACCGAGAGTTAAATTAATATTGAAGGCTTCATTTCTTTGCCTAACAACTCAAATACTGGAGGTGGTAAACTAAAAAACAATTGCATGGGCTATCTTTTCGATGAGGTTCGATATGAGTTGAATGGAATTGAAATTGATCGAACTAGATTTGTTGGTATTTCAACAACCTTAAAAAACTATGTTTCCTTGAATAAACCTGAAAGTCGCAGGCTTGAGAATTCTGTTTGGTTTAATGGGAACGAAAAACAACTATCAAATGATGGATATTTTAATTTCTCTATTCCTCTAAAATATCTGCTTGGATTTTGTGAAGACTATAACATGAGCAAATACTACTCATAACTAAAAACATGGATGATGTATATCATAGTAAAATTGAAAGTAATGAGTTTAAATTAAATATAACAAATATTACATGGAAAGTACCACATATTACTCTCAGTGATGAGAAGAAATTAGTAAAAAATGGGGCCTCGCTACCAGTAGCATTCCGCAGCTGGGATTGATATCTCAATCTATCATTAGCAGAAGGTACTAATCATCTGTGGAATATAAAGCTTGCAGCAAATAGAGAACGCCCTCGATTTGCTATAATAGGCTTTCTAGTTGATAACAAATTGATTCAAAATCATTTGCAAAACTTGAAAGTGCATTTGAACTCTGAGTCGTATCCCTATGATGATATGAGTATAAATTTTAATCGTGAACGATTTGCAAGTTTGTATGATATGTATACAAATTTCCAAACAAGTTACTATATGAAGCAGTCTGAGCCGTTGTTAACACCTAAGGAATTTAAGGAAAAAGCACCGATTGTTGTTAGAGATTTAACACATCAGAATGAGTCTGTTAAAACAGGACCGATCGATATCAGAGTTTCCATCGAGTTGCGGAGTGCAAGTGTGAAAAACACAAAAGTATATTGTCTACTTATACATGATCGGTTAGTTGCGTATTCACCATTAACAGGATTATGTCAGCGCATTGTTTAAGTCAATTTGATGGAGAATCATGTAGTTGTCGACATTAAAGGATTTTATGGAAATAACAACTATTTTATATTAAAAGAAATTGCTCTAGTTTTTAATAATGGATATCATCAAGACGTTCATTACCTCATAAAACCACCATATGACTTTCTCAGATTATCAACCAAGGCTCGTAAAACGGCGATATGGTTAACTAGAAATCAGCACATTCTTTGTAGGAATAATGGAAATTATAGCTTTTTAAAAGTCCGAAATTTTCTTCGTGAGCTTGTTAATGACATAAAAGTAATCACAAAGGGAGATGCAAAAAAAAAAGTTTCTTGGAAAGTTTTTATGGACGTCTGTAATCAACATTGAAGACTCTGGATGTCCACGATTAGATATGATGAAATTAAATGTGTTCTCTGATTATGGGTCCCATCTAAATAAAGGCGTATGTGCCTTAAGGAACGCAGGCAATGTATTAGATTTTATTATAACTTTTAATCTGAGTGTAATGTAGAACCGTTGACTAAATTGAATAAAGTAAAACTCAATTTATAAAATCATATAGATATATTAGTTTGTATTTTTTTTTTTTTGTTTTTTTAATTAGGAACATACATGTTACATTTAGAATTTAATTTTCATATATTTCAAATTTTGAGCTTTCTAAGATTATAAAGAGCTTAAATAAATTGTTAAGAGCACATTAGTTTGTTATTTTCTTATGTATTCTACAATTTGTGAAAAGGTTTTGAAAGTGATTTAAACTTTGATCTAGTTCTAAATAAACTATTTTTGTAGTTAAATATTTAGATAAGAACTGTTTCTTAGCTCTACCTCGTACAATAACTGAAGCGAGACTATTTAATGGACTTAATACATCACCAAGGCTTAAAAAAAGAAATGTCTCCATCACACCAATCCAATCCATCAACTTACTGTTTAGTTATTTTTAGGGTTTTTCTAGTTATTTCATCCAGCTCTTTTATATCATAGGGAAGCTTGAAGTGGAAGAAATTCGGTATGGTTGAAACGGCTTGCATGAAGGCCAATTCTTTTATAAAAATTTGTCTCTCGTTTCCAAATATATACTGAAAGTCAAGAAGAATACACGAATTTCTGTCTATCTTAATCATTTTGTCTCCAATGTGTACAATGAACTGAGAAACATGAACTAGACTCTTCATCTTAAATACCGTCAACAATTCATTTTCAAGTTAGTTTGATACAACTTTTCAATCACTTGTAGTAGCCGTTTTTGAGTACGAATATGGTCCACCCTAAATTAGTAGAGACATGCAGGCGGCCGCTCAAGAGGAGAGATAAGCAGATAAACGAACCGCACAGAAAACGCTCAAATGCAATTCTCACTCAATAAGCGCTCAGTGAGCAGCTTTTCGAAAGGCGTAATAAAAACTGATGTCGTTGCTGCGGTCAAACTCTCAAGGTTACGGAGACGAAAAGTCGTGCGATCCAATTGGAAGAATTAAAATAAAAGCAAAACGTGCATAAATATTTAAATTAAAATATTTAAATAAATATATACGTATATTTATATATAAATATATATAAATAATAGTGAAAGTGCAGTTGGTAAGAAGGTACGTGGTTGTGAGTTAAATCAAACCAGAAAAAAAAAAGAATCAATCCCCTAAACATGTTCATTGGCAAGTCAGCGGTGGAGCTAAAGGTCCAGACCGGCTCAAGTCTGGCCAGAGAAAACATACAAGAAGCTAACCAACGTCCGGTGGATGGATATAACTAACTAGGTTATACTAGTTTGGAAACCCAACGGACCAACTGCAGAAAAATTGCGACTCAGCGGGACGAGGGTGCGAAGGAGCAAATTTTGGATATCATCTCCACCCTGGATTCCGGAGTGGATTCCCAGAGACAATAAACAGTTTGTGTCGTAATAACATCCTACAAGTATTATCAGCCAGTATAAGTGACTTTAAAAATTAAGATCTAAAATGAAAGAAAAGTAAATGATAATGCCCAGCTGAGTGTGCACGCACATACAACGTACATTTTAGGCTGAAATTCTTATCAGCTTTTGATGGTTTTATGTAAACAAACAGCAGATCATAAACTTAAGCAGATCATAAAAGTGCTGAGCCCTTAAAACTGCTGATAAACATTACTCACATATTACACTCCTAATCATCAGCTGTATGCATTTTTTTGTTTTGTTTATGTTTTTCTTATTATTTAATTTAACGTAAAATCTTTAGAATCAATTTAAATTTCCTTAATTATAAGATAGAAAATAATAATGCTGAATTGGTGATTGGTTAATATACTGCTGATAATAACAACGGATGGTCAGGTTTAACTTATACATATATGTATATATATGGTTTCTAATTCCTTTTGAATACCCCTCACAAAACAGCTTTTCGTCGACGAACCTTGGGCCCAACGATCGCATCGACTGCAGAAAACTAAAAACACCGAAATGAGTGAGTAAAAATAAAACTGCTATAATGTAGGTACTAAACAAAAAGAAAAATGTATAATTAGCGAATAGGAAAAATATATATATGTATGTATATAAAATAAGTGTGACCAACAGCATGATATAATCAATCAGCGAAAGAATATATCTAGAAGCCTTAATTTAAGTAAAATATTATAAGATATAATTTGGCATTAAGCCTAAAAAATAAATCAATTAACCTAATTAAGTAATTAAAAAGAAACGAAAAGAAACAAACTCATGAAAACAAAATAATCGGTGTACAACACCAGAATAACATGTAAACCTTAAGTAAAAGAAATTAAAATGTACATTAGATATAAGGTTATCAATAAGAGAATGAACGCAAATTGTCCTAATATTGTTCGAGGACTTATACATTTAAGAATAAATTAAATATGAAGTGCTAAGAAATTATCCATTGTCTGTCGAGTATCCATGCTAGGTTTTTATAAAATGTGGTAGGATTTAAAGAGTCTGTCCAAGGGATAATGTAACATATTAAAATCATTATCATGGTAGGATGGGTACAGAAGAGGGACAACAACACCTATGCTCCCTCTAATAAAACGAGTTCTCAGGTTTGCACAACGTGTCGGCGTCACCAATATTGTATTAATTTGTCTCAGTAACCACAGTGTTATTTTTTTTGTAAAAGCGCACTATTTAAATGTGGCAGAGTACTTTTGTATGGTTTGAGGGAGAAAGAACACCGACAATCCGGCGAGCTAAGACGAGCATAGCGAGAGTGCTCACATCAATCTCAACCATACACCGATCGAATATATTGGCATTCCACCCGCCATTTAAATACACTCCCGTACACTACACATTTTGGCGCCCAACGCGTGGGGCCGAGCAGCTTACTTTGGATTCTAAACCACATTAGGAGAGCAATGCTTTATAATTGGATACTTTAGAATTTAATTACAAATTCGCTTGGTTCCAGCTCATCCACAAATACATTTAAATAACTATCCTTTTTTTTCGTTTCCCAATTTCACTAGTCAAGTCAGCACCGGATCATTCTTGAATCTGTTTTTGGATTTAGCAACTACATTCTTCAATTTGGATTGGTTGACCAACAGACTCATAGTACTGAACTGAGTATTGATAGTGACTTCGTGATAAAATATCTTTGATTACACGTAAGGAGGATTTTATTTTGGATATTTCGATTAAAATTCTGTATATTAGGATTGATCGACCAGGATAAACCAACAATTACAAATATAGTATTTTGAATTATTTAGATTTACGATACAACTGTGCTATCACTATTATCGTCTAATAATTCAAGTACCAAAATCAAATCGGCAATAGATATATTTTAATAAAATAGATAAACTAACTGAGAACTAGTTTTAAGATTTTATAAAAA
Organism: Drosophila infuscata; assembly: GCA_035042205.1. Classification (NCBI taxonomy): domain Eukaryota; kingdom Metazoa; phylum Arthropoda; class Insecta; order Diptera; family Drosophilidae; genus Drosophila; species Drosophila infuscata. Next base: position 34,157 of record JAWNLR010000945.1, on the reverse strand, counting down.
CTTTAGCACGTGAGAACAACAGACAACATCATTATAATCAAAAATAAGTAGAGCCATTATTATCAATTAGTCAATAATATCTTGTAATTTTTTTTTGTTTTTTATCTTAATTATTAGATTATATCGTTTAAAATTTTCTAAATCAACATGGCTGTAAGACGTAGCCAAGAAGATATTACAGTTGCTTTACAAGCATCTGACCCTTTTTGTGGTATCTGCAACGAAGTTTTAAGAGAAGTAGAACTTATAGCAAATACACCATGTAAACACAAATTTCATAAGCATTGTATATTAGAACAAATTGGGAAGGTTCCAAACTGTCCGACTTGTTCGGCAGACTGTACTAAAATGGCATTGACATTTTCCAACAATACCTTATTCGCTGAACTGCAATCAGAGGCATCGTTACAGCCCAGTGCAAGTGAATCTCAAGACCTTAATGACCTTCAGAGGAAGCAGACAAAGAGACAACCATATTCTAATAAGAATCGAGGAACGACCCCTCGACGAGGTATTCCAACTAGATCGACGCAAAGAGCAATCTCAGACCGTAATTTAGCTGATCCCAGTAACGGTAGTACTCTTTCACTGAATACACAAGTCGAGATAGCCAATTATGTTCAGTCCGCTGTCACTCTTCAACAATCGAAATTGATAGAAAATATCACGGCAGTATTAAACAAATCTATGAATAAATGAAGCAACTATACAAAGACAATTAGCCTTGCTTCAGATAGATAAGCCCGAACAAACAACAACTTCAAATTTAAATAATATAGGTCCAACTCATAATGTAGGGATCGAACAACCAGCATTGAACCACTTTGAATTATTACTTAATCTTTCAAGAAATAGTGCACCTCGGAGCAGCAGCAGAAAAAGTTTTAAATATAATGTAAAATTGGCGCATTAAATTTGATGGTTCGAAAAATGGCATGAGAACTGATGAATTTATTTATCGTATCCAGTCACTTACTAGACAAAATCTTAACAATGATTTCAAAATTCTTTGTGATCATCTCTATCTATTGTTCACTGGTAAGGCGAGTGATTGGTACTGGAAATTCCACCGTACATACTTGGATTTTACTTGGGATCACTTTGTGGGGAGTTCCGGAAAAGATTCGAAGGTATAGAGACTGATTACGATATTTGGGAAAAGATAAGAAAACGCCGTTAAGGCGAAACTGAATTATTCGATGACTTCCAATGTACCATAGAAGATCTCGCTGATAGACTTATGAACGGTATAGCTGAGTACGAGTTAGTAGAATTATTAATTCGAAATGCTAAGCCCAGCGTTCGTCAGGAATTACTTCACCTGCACATTCGTAATAGATCACAGCTTAGAAGAGAGATTCGACTACATGAACAATTTTATAACGACATTAAATCGTTTTATAACAGAACGAAGTTTCGCAAATTCAACGTCGCTCAATACAAACAATTCCAATTTGTTGGAATTGTGACAAAACAGGACATAAGTTCAATGATTGTGTAGGGCCACGTAAAATCTTTTGCTACGGATGCGGTGCAAAGGATACCTACAAGCCACAATGTAGTAAATGTAACCCTTCGGGAAACCGACAGAGGGATGTGTCATCCAGCCACCACTGATTTAACCAATTCGATAAAAACGGATACCGGTAATATAGACAACTCATAATATCAAGAGCAATTACAACCCGTAGATAAATCCATAGAACAAAAAACTCATTTTTCTCTTATTCCTCTACACAAGAGACTAGAAATATATAAAACTATTCGTAAGCAAATATTCGATAAGATAGATAACTTTAAATTTATAGCAAAGCCTATACGCTCAACAAAACGCTTAAGAGAGTTTTGGAAAGTAGTTAAGCTTAACCGCAAAAAAATTATTTCTTCTATTTTCCTCAACGCGGAAAATAGATTATTGACAAACGTGACAATCGAAGGCAATGAGTATATCGCATTGTTAGATTCGGGGGCCATGATAAGTTGTATTGGCGGAAGCGCTGCTAAAGAATTAGTTACACACAACAAATCTAAGAAGTGTACAGGATCCATGCGAACGGAACCGTTATTAAAGTAGTGGCAAAGCTTAAAACAAATATAAGCTATCGAGATTGCGCTGCTGACCTTGAATTATTCATCATACCTGAACTTAAACAAGATGCTTACCTTGGTATAGATTTCTGGGAGAAATTCGGACTTTTGAATAAGATCACTCTCTCCGCAAATAACACCGAAGACAAAAAAATTTCATACCTTATCTCTAGAGGAAAGAAAACGTCTAGACAAGGTAATAAATATGTTTCCATCATTCAGTATTGAAGGATTAGGTCGAACTAGCTTAGCAACTCATGCAATAGATGTTGGATCTGCTAGAGCAGTTAAACAACGACATTGGCCAGTATCACCAGCCATTGAGAAAATAATGTTTACTGAAGTAGACAATATGCTCGCACTTGACGTCATTGAGGAGTCGACAAGTCCTTGGAGTAGTAATTGTGTATTAGTCAAAAAAGGAGAAAAATACCGATAGTGTCTTGATTCTGGAGAAATTAATAAGGTGACAGGTCGTGATGTATATCCCTTGCCGCATATTGAAGGCATTCTGAGTCGTTTACCACCCGCTCGATTTATCACTGGCTTGGATATGAAACACGCATATTGGCAAATCCCTCTAGATGAACAATCACGTCAGTACACGGCATTTACAATTCCAAACAGACCATTATACCAATATAAAATGATGCCGTTCGGTCTTTGTAACGCCGCCCAAACATTATGTCGCTTAATGGATAGAGTTATTCCAGCCCATCTACGTACTCGTGTATTCGTTTACTTGGACGACCTATTAGATTTGTCCGACGATTTTGACTCTCATCTAATATTATTACAAGAAATAGCTTTAAACCTACGAAAAGCTAATCTTACTATTAATATTAGTAAGTCGAACTTCTGCATGACCGAAATCACATACCTAGGATTTATCATCGGGAATGGTAAAATAAGAACAAACCCAGATAAAGTAAAAGCTATTTCAGAGTTTCCTGTGCCTACCACGGTAAAAAAATTACGAAGATTTTTGGGATTATCTGGTTGGTACAGACGATTCGTAGAAAACTATGCTTCGGTCACTTTCGCATTAACAGAGTTGCTAACTAAGAAAAAAGGTTTAGAGTGGAATGAGAAGGCTCAACAGTCTTTTGAAACTTTGAAATCTTGTTTAACAAAATCCAATTTTGATAATGCCTGATTTCTCAAAACCTTTTATATTGCTATGCGATTCAAGCATGTATGGTATTGGTTGCGTATTAGCTCAAGATCGAGACAACGCGGAATTACCAATTGCCTACATGTCAGAAATATTAAATAAAGCCCAACGCAACTATTCGGTTACGGAATTGGAATGTTTTGCTGTCATAAAGGGTATTAAAAAGATTCGTTCCTATATTGAGGGACAGGAATTCGTGGTTATTACTGACCATGCAGCGTTACAATGGCTTATGCGTCAGAAAGATTTATCTGGGAGGTTAGCAAGATGGTCAATGAAATTGAGAAGTTTCACCTTCACCATCGTACATAGAAAAGGATCTCAGAATGTTGTCGCCGATACCTTATCACGTCAAAATGACCCAATAATTGAAGAAGTTCTTGACATTGGACCAATAATAGATATAGATTCAGACCAATTTAAATCACCAGAATATTTGAGTCTAATTGAAAATATTAAATTAAATCATTCTAAGTTACCAGACTTGAAAGTAATTGATAATTATGTTTATAAAAGAACTGAGTTCGCAACTAAGTATAAAACACAGGAAGACTTAAGTTGGAAACTCTGGGTTCCAACAGGACTAATTACCGATGTTGGGATGAGTAAGACAGAAAGAAAAACTAAAAAGATATTTATTCTGGCCGCACATGGTCAGCCAAATAAGAACTTATATATCGGACTGTGAAATATGTCGCACAACTAAGAGTCCGAACATAGTTCTAAAACCTCCAATGGGAAAGCCATTTACCTCTGATAGGCCTTTTCAGAAATTATACATCGATCTGTTAGGACCCGATCAACGTATGAAAACTGGTAATATTGGGCTACTTATAATTGTGGACTATTTTACTAAGTTTCATTTTCTATGTTGTAAGGATATGCCGTGCGAAACATATTTATTTATTGAGGTCTGATTTATTTATTCAAATAAAATTGAATAATAAAATTAATTTCAATTCGGCGGCATTTGAATAAACTGTGGCATATAACCTTGTATTGGACGAGCTGATGTTCATGTAGCTTACAAGAAGTGTTGCACATGCTGGTTCCGGCTGTATGATCGGTAGATGGTCGGGGTTCCTTATAGGTTCTTGTGCTACTTGCTCGCTGTGCTTAATACTAATTAAAAAAAAATATCACGTGCTGTTATCGTTCGAACTATATCACCTGGAAGAGGGAAGAGAGGAAAAAGGAATAGCACCAGTCTCATAAATAGAAGATGGAGGCGACACTCCTTGGTTGTCGTCGTTTGAGCTGGGCTGATGTAGTTGCCACAGCAGATGCCCACCCTACCAAAATCATCAGGCACCTAGGCATAAACATTTTTGATGATCCGATGATTAAAATAACGACTACTTAATTCATCATCTATTCAGCGCGCGTTGCATGACACCAAAGAAAAAAATTTAGTTATTCATTTTAACAATAATCTAATGACACAAGTATATTCAGTTGCATTTTGGTTTGGGGATAATTAATTTTAGTTTTATAATATGTACTTTTTTTTCCTAGGGATTATATAATATAAGGGTACTAGTACAAAAATTATTATGGAAGCTTTCTATCGCTACGATAGTTAACAATATTTTTATTTTTCTTACTTAATTATAGGAATTTTTAATTTTTATATATACATTTTTTTTTTTCTTCCTGGTATTTATAAATTCATGTGCCAGATTAAGTTATTTACTTAGGTATTATATTTACTATAATACAATTGTTATTTAAATTTACTTTACTTTAGTTTTTATTTCAATTCGAAGAACAACAAAAAAAAAAATTAAATCACAAGAATATTTCCACCATGAGTAGTAATAAGGCATGTAAAATTTATTAATTCATTTACGTGTATAAATTATTAATTTAATTTTATTTTTCAATTATTGTTTATTTATGAATATAGAAATATAATATTTCAATATTAGGAGTGTTTTTATATTTATTTATTCCTTTTTTTTTATATTCATAATTCATAATTTAAATTTTATTTTTATACGTATTTTCTTTTCCGTTGGTATGTTGGACTTATGCAAAATTTATTTGGAAGTAAAATTGTTTAAGTATTTTTATTTGCATACCTCTACAGAGAATTCGATATTAAAGTTGTAGCCTACTTCTAGCCTGAGCTTTAATAAGCTGCACAAAAGCTCACTCATTTTAATGCGCCGAACATTAAGGGAACCAATTTCCGTTCAACATAGCGGTGACCTAAATTGAGTGAGTTTTGATTATTTTTCTTTATTTCTCTCGACAAAAATTGAGAGTTTTGCACGTGCACTTTTACATGGCTTCCAATCTTAACTCATTTTAATATCAAATTCTCGCTGCTCACCAAAAAAAAAAAAATTTAAATAAAAAAGTCGAAAATTGCACTTACATGTATATCCTTCACGTCCAAAAGATCTTTTGCAGGCGGGGCATTTGCTGGCTTAATGAGTGGGTTTGAGGTGTATATATTAAAATATTATTTAAATTTTATTTGGCGAGATTATTATGTCCATGATTTTTCTTTTTCTTTTAACTTTATTTTACTTTGGATTTTATTTTTACGCTTTATTTGATTTCTATGTTTTATGCATTTTTTTATATTTTTAATAAATTTTTCTTTTTTTTTATGTCTTATGCAAAAAAAAAATTTTGCACGGCAGATTATTGCTTGTGATTTCACTTTAACTTAATTTATATATTTATAAGTGGCACACAATTTTTTTCCATTATTAACAACAAAAAAAATCTAAAGAACCATATTAAATTTAATTATCCACTATTGTTGAATTGTAGGGTTTGAGGTTTGAAGTTAAGCCTTCGTCTCCTCCAGTCCAATATGCTGCTGCGGGGTCGGTGCCGTGGTGCCAAAATGTGGTACAGGCAACTCCAAAAGCCAGATCAGTCGTCAGTGGCGCAGCTCTCCTGGTTTTTTTGTTAATTTTCGGTGTTCCGCTGCGGGTCCAGGTTCGGGTCGGATCGGAACTCATATTTTATTTTTATTTTTATTTGATTTTCTGGCCGACTATAAAATCAATTTGAATTGTTTTATAAATTTATTTGTTTCTTGGGCTCAGTTTTTTTTTTTTGATTTTCACGAAATAATTTTCACATGAGATTAATTTGTAATAAAAATTTTCTCCTTTTTTTTTTGGGTAATCATAGCCTAGCTCACCACGAATGTTGTTTTGGTGGCTATTATTAATTAGTCGGTTTATGGCTATTACAATTGTTAATCAAAAAAAATTTTCAGGTAGAAAAAAAAAATTTTTCTTCGCGCACAAGTGTCCATCTTGGATTTTGTTTTTGGTTTTCCATACAAATTTTGCGCGACGAGACTTGGCGAAACTACATCTTCGCGGGCAGCACTCGAGCGAAAACCTCATGGCAAAACCATTATCTTCGGCAGACCGAACTCCAGAGAGTCTCCACCAGAACTTATGGATCGGCGTTCCCGAGAAGGGCTTGAGATTGTATCACTTAATCTCATAGAGGGCGTAATCAAAAGCTCGGCTTAGTATGAAAACCAAAGCATGCTTTTAGGCAGGCCAAGCAAGCGGACTACAAAACAGCTGATCTGCATTATTCTAACTGCAAGCCTGTTGGCTACTAATTAGTGCAGGTGGCAACGCCCACTGCAATCGATATGCAGAAAAGTGCAATCGATATGGGATAAAATTGCACGCGCAGCCAACTTGACTGACTTCCTTGATCGCCTCCCACCACCAAGCGTCAGCGCGTTTAAATATATTAAACATTTAAAAGCCTATAAAGGCTTACGGCCAGGATATTTACGTGGCCAGTGTGACCCAAATTGTTGTGTTTGGACAATCCCCACGGCCGATACGGGCCTATGCGAATAACTCTTCGTTACATCGAGGGAGTTATTTTTGTGCATCGAGGGAGTTATTTTTTGTGCATCGAGGGAGTTATTTTTGTGCAGTGTGCTGGCCAGACGAGCGCTCCCAAATTGGCGCTACGTTGCAGCGGCCTCAGCGACGAATCCCTGCTGCTAGTGCATCGTGGGAATATTCTAAGCTGGTCCATAGCGACCCGGCTCACTACCTGGAAGACTATTTTGGAATACGCGCAACTGCAGGCTCCTCACGGGACTCCGTGGAGGAAGAGTTTCTGCAGCCTACCCACATCGGCCACAGCGGCGAGCTGCTCTCGTTGTTGCAACGCGGGAGACCATCCACCAGGGACAGACTTCACCGGCACCACGCTACGGCACCGCGGGATGTTAAATTAAACATATAATTGGCAAATGTATTTATATTTATATTTATAATTGTAAATGTGAACGTGTGTATATATACATATATATGAACATGTAAGCCTATAATTGTATATATGCACGTGGGCATTTGCATTTGTATATTTATATATATATATTGCCAATCAGATTGCCCGTGGCTTATTCGCCACCCATTGTTAAGTGGATTCACTATCGTTAAGAATCCACTCCACAGTAATGTTGAAATGAATTTGTAGCCTAAATATTATAAATCGTATATAAGTTACTTATTGGTTTGTGTTCCCTTTATTAGCTTGCTCATCTTCACATACATATGCCCTGCATAACTTTTGGAATTATTTAAGGAATCGTATGGAATCGTCAACGTCATCAGGCCTGCTGACAGCGATGGAAACCGCAGCGAATTTGTGAGTACGGCTAAGCCGATAATTATAAGTGTATATGTGGTGAAAATGCGAGCACCCAAGAACTAGCCAATCAATAGGTAAAATTACATACATACAAATTACAGCCGATCAAACAAACTCCCCCTGAATTATATGAGTTGTTATTAAAGATCGAGCATATCCTTCCCCTTAAGGGACTATATATATATATCCAATTTGAATTGGGTTAAACGGCCGTATTATAAGATAAGCAAAAATTGAATACATGTAAAATAAGTCACAATTGAAAGTGAACAAAAAGCTCAATGAAGAGCATAAAATGAAAACTTTGTATATTTATAAGAATATTGTTATTTAAAAAGATGAAGAATATGAAGAAGTAATCTTCTTATCTGGGCCTGCCAGGCAAACGGAAGCTTCTCTAGAGAAGTCCTTTTGAGATACAAATACGTGTAGATGGTAGTGATTTATTCAGGTTAGCATCCTTGTGTCTCTGTCTACAATTTTATTAATGTAACGCGAACGTAAGTGAGAGCAGAAAAACCCACCCCATAGCCCTGAGCAAGGCCGGAAAAACCTTAGACAGAGCTGTTCTCGCTTAGCCGTTCATGCGTGTTCGTTACATAATAAATGGCGCCCAACGTGGGGCCCGAAGCTTTACGAAGAACTTTGTGATTCGAAAAGTTCACTCGTACACCCAAAATACCCTTTCGAATGACCCATCCTAAGCAAACCCCATCCAAATGACAAGTTTTAGTTTCAGTCAAATGAACTGCACTTCCCGTGGAAACGCCGAGCCCTGGAATAATTACCGGAGCCGGACCAGGGAAGACAGTATCATTTCCTTTTTTAAATTCATAAAAAAAAAAAAAAAATGATTTCAAACCCAAATACCTTTGGAGAGAGAGCGGTCAGATTGCCTGAGGAATGATTGCACTGGTTGGTATCGTTGCCATACCCAGTGATTCACATGGGAATATTTTGGAAAATATCGTTTTAAGAAATGTTCATGCTGGATAATCTGGCATTAAGCTCAACGAAATAGTTCCAATTCATCTGAAACCCTTCAGATATATGGTTGAGAGAAGTCTGTGCTAGATGACTTGGCATAGAACTCGACTGTATATTCCCTAGTAAATTTTATATAGTAGATTCAATATAGATATCAAAAGATTGTCATCACACGTCGACGAAAAGAGAGGCAGTACGTTTGTTTGGCAGTAAGACCCAATTAAATTAATTTAATGAATTAAATCAATCAAATCAGTTAAATTTACATTTTTTTAAATCAAGTTAATAATTTAAATACCTGCACGTATATTTAAGTATACAGGTAATTTTAATTATATACTCATATATTTAAGCACATATACTTATAAATATTACTATTTTTATACGGTACCACCACCACTAGAAAGGTTGGAATAGGGTTGCCAGAATTTCCCAATATCCAATCCATTGATAGAACTTTCTCTCTCTCTCTAGAAATCAGCCTATAGTCAAGAAAATGGCAGTTAGGCGAAGTAACGAAAATTTAGCGTTACCGGGAGAGCCAGAACCCTCTAATTGTACCATTTGCAATAACACCAAGACCAGTGACCTCGAGTTTATAGACACTGAATGTGGTCATAAATTTCATCGTTCTTGTTTATCAGCGTGGTTAATCGATAACGAGTCGTGTCCGAACTGTAGGCAAAAATGCAGTCAAACCCAAGGGTTAACCCTAGAGGGCGTTGGTTTGGGCAATACGGCACAACCCGTTCGAGGGCGTAGACCAGGTCGTATAAATACTCGAACAGGCACCAGTCAGAAGTCGTTCCCGAGTAATCGATCCAATTCAAGGACAAACCCTGTCACTCGTTCCCAGTCTCGACCACGTAACGAGGGGAATGCAACACAGCTTGCCCAGAATAGTATGTCAGAAGACCGGGTACATCAGTTAATTGGAACTGCCCTAGAAGATTATAGAGTCACTATGGCAGAAGTAATAACCAATGAAATCCGATCCGCGATTCGAGAGCTAAACATAAGTCACGCCCCACCAGCGATGAGCACAGGTGATAGATCCCGAAACCAGTCATCCAGTTTCGCAAATCAGTCTCACCCCACTCATTTTAACGGTAGAGCTTCGTACGAAGGTCGAAGTCAAAATGACTACGGCCTCGAGCGACCCGACAAGGTGACTAATATAATCGCTGGATGGCACCTGAAGTTTTCAGGATCAGCAAAAGATATCTCGATTGAAGATTTCATATATCGAGTCAATTGTCTAACTGCTCAATGTTTGAATGCAAACTACGATCTGTTATATCAATTTTCAAATTTGTTGCTTACTGGCTCTGCGCTAACCTTCTACTGGCGCATTCACCGATCCGCCGAACAGCGATCGTGGCGTTATCTATGCGATTGCCTCCTTGATAGATATAAGGACCATCGATCCGCAGAAGACATTAAAGACCAGTTGAGAAGCCATAAGCATAGGACCAATGAGAGCTACGACGATTTTTTAGACGGTTTTTTAGCCATTGCAGATGCGCTACCGGAACCCTTGCCCAACAGTGAGCTCATCACGATGCTTAAGCGAAACCTTAAACCGGAGCTAAGGCATGAATTACTACATGTATCAACTCCGGATTTAGCTAAGCTGCGTATCGAATGTCATCGGCATGAAGAGTTTTACGCTAGTTTGGCGACAAAACAAAGTCCCCGCCAGGCCCACACGAAACGATTCGTAAACGAGGTAGACGCAGATGATCCGTCATTAGCAGAATCAGCCGACCAAGAGGAGGTCGATACTGCAGAGATCGATGCCATACGCCTTACGTCGAAACTTAAATGTTGGAATTGCGACGAAGTTGGTCATCGTTTCCACGATTGCCTGAAAGACCGTCGTATATTTTGTTATGGGTGTGGCACCTTAGACGTGTACAAGCCGAATTGTAAAAAGTGTAATTCGGCTCCGGTAAACTCGAGAGAGGATATCCTCCGGAAATAAACGAAGGATATCCTAATGCAGCCTCGGAAGGGAACTGTTTTTCAAAAACATACCCCGAAAATATACCTGATGTAAAATATAATCCCCCTGCTTTACCCCCTTCAGACGATGAGAAGATTTATCCCAAGAGTGTGGAAAAATCTATCGATAGTTCTTCCAGTACGTTAAACAAACTTCGGTCTCGGACCACTTTGCGATTAAGATCCTTTTGGCGGCTTAGACGCCATCTTAAAAAAAACAGTTGTCTCCGCAATTGTCCATAAAGGAGTGGATATCCGACCGTTTACCAATATCGACATTTTTGATGATCGATATTTAGCCTTGTTAGACAGTGGTGCAAACAAGAGCGTTATTGGCGGGAAATTAGCTGAACGAATCCTATCCACCACTATGAAGTTCACGAAGGTGAAGGGAAACGTTCGCACCGCTGATGGGCAAAAGCAGACTGTAGTAGGATCGATTTCGATTCCGATTCAGTAAAACACCCGACAACGCGACTTTGAGTTCCTAATAATACCAGCCATCAAGCAGGATGTAATATGTGGTATCGACTTTTGGAATCAATTTGGAATAGCTGTTCAAGAAGTAGCCGCGATCAGCGAAGTAGATTTGGAAGACACTTCTCATCAAACTTATCTAAGCCCCCAACAGATAGATCACTTACAATCAATAATTAAGTTGTTCCCCTCATTCGAGAGAGATGGTCTCGGCATGACAAACTTAATTCGACACTCGATCGATACAGGTGATGCCAAACCCATAAAACAACGATTTTACCCTATTTCGCCAGCAAGAGAGAAACTTGTATGCGAAGAAATCGACAGAATGATTAATCTAGGAGTCACCGAGGAAGCTCCTTCTTCGTCATGGTCCTCCCCAGTAGTATTAATCGTGAAGCCTGGTAAAGTAAGGTTCTGTCTTGATTCCCGAAAGGTGAACGAGGTAACTATAAAAGATGCATACCCAATTCCAAATTTGGAAGGCCTGTTAAGCAAACTTCCTCCTGTGCATTGCATCTCGAAGGTCGACTTAAAGGACGCCTTCTGGCAAATTCCCTTGGAAAAGCTATCTCGAGGCAAAACCGCGTTTACCGTTCCTAATCGACCATTGTACCAGTTCACCAGAATGCCCTTCGGGTTGTGCACCACAAACGATGTGCCGATTAATGGATCAAGTGATCCCATATAATCTGAAGTCGCATGTGCTGGTATATCTCGACGATTTGTTGATTCTATCCCAAAGCTTCGAAGAACATATGGTTCACTTGGTGGAAGTGGCCACGCATTTGCGAAAAGTTGGTCTAACCATCAACGTAAGAAAGAGTCAGTTTTGCTTAAAAGACGTAGAATATCTTGGCTATGTCGTGGGCGATGGAACTCTACGGATAAATCCGGATAAAATCAGGGCAGTATCAGAGTTTCCGATACCAAACACAAAACGCCAGCTGAAGAGATTTTTAGGCATGACCGGGTGGTACCAACGGTTCATCTCACAATATTCGACCGTTACCTTTCCACTGACAGAACTATTGCGTGGCAAAACGTTCGATTGGAATGAGAATGCACGTAATGCTTTCAATGAGATCAAGACGAGATTGTGTTCAGCTCCGTGCCTTATTCATCCCAATTATGAGATACCCTTCATCATTCAATGCGATGCGCCCATATTCGGTGTAGGAGCTGTATTAGCTCAATGTGACGAGGAAGGTCAGGAACGTTCTATAGCCTTTATGTCCAAAAAACTAAATAGGGCACAAGGGAATTACTCGGTCACCGAACTGGAATGTCTTGCTGTAGTATTAGCGATAAAAAAAGTTCCGAATGTATATTGAGGGCCAACGTTTCAAGGTGATAACTGATCACGCCAGTCTTATGAGTCAAAAGGACCTGAGCGGTAGACTTGCCCGATGGGCAATTAAGCTTCAGGGCTTTGAATTTGATATTGAACATCGCAAAGGCAGTCAAAATGTAGTTGCCGACGCCTTATCTCGAGTTTTTGAAGACAGCGCGGAGATCGCCGAGGCCAATGTGGAATTATTTTTAGCATTAATATTACAGCCTGAAGCCTTCAAATCAAAAGAATACAGCGAGATGAGATAAAAGCTTTTGCAATCGAACCCACCAGATTTTAAAGTTCTTGAAGATCACATATATTATCGTTCGGATTTCCCAATAGATTGTTCTGACCATAAGGAAGAGAGTTGGAAGCTACTGGTGCCTGCTGAGCTGCGCCCCAACATTATTAAGGCGTCACACGACCATCCAACAGCTTCCCATTGCGGAATAGCCAAATGTTTGGATCGTATCCGACGAAAATTTTTTGGCCAAATATGGTAATAGACGTACGCAACTACATCCGTCTGTGTGACATTTGTAAAACGACCAAATATCCGACACAGAATCTTAACCCTCCCATGGGTAGCCAAGCTATGAGCGAAAGGCGGTTCAAAAGCTATATCTAGATTTTATTGGCCCGTTTCCTCGCACCAAGAAAGGGAATATCGGTATCCTGATCGTACTCGATCACTATTCAAAATCTACCTTCCTCACGCCTGTGAAGAAGTTTAGTTCGAAGGTAGTTATTGAGTACCTTGCAGAGACCCTCTTTCCGTGCTTCGGCACCCCAGAAACACTGCTAAGTGATAATGGCACCCAGTTTAAAAGCCATGACTTTGCTATGTTTCTCAAAACTCACGGTGTCGACCACATATGTACGGCAGCATATTCACCGCAAGCGAATGCGGCTGAAAGAGTAAACCGTTCAATCAACGCTGCTCTACGTGCCTACGTACGAAAAGACCATCGAAGTTGGGATGCCTATTTAAGTAGTATAAATTGCTCACTGAGGAACTCCCTTCATCAATCGATTGGCAGATCCCCATATTTTGTCGCTTTTGGCCAACATATGTTGACACACGGAAGTGAATTTAAACTCCTCTGGAATCTACAGTTGTTAGACCATGGAGGTGTTCGGTTAAGCAGGGAAGACCAGTTCATCGAAATCCGAGCGGACATACAGAAACATCTGACCCAGTCATATAACAAAAATAAACAAGCGTACGACCTTCGCACTCGACCTCGAAATTTCCAAGTCGGGCCAAAGGTAATCAAACGCAACTTTGCTCTCAGCAACTTCGCGAAGAATTTTAATGCGAAATTAGCGCCCGTGGGAATTCCAGCTCGAATTAAGAGCAAGATCGGAAATTGTTTATATGTCTTGGAAGGTCTTCTGGGAAAGGAATTGGGAACATTCCATGCAAAAGATTTGTGGTGAGCAAGATGGTCGGCATCCTCTGTATTTTCGGCTGTTACTTTCGCCTTGTAAAGGACTAAGTAAAAGCCTGTGAGGGGGATGTAAGGATATGCCGTGCGAAACATATTTATTCATTGAGGTCTGATTTATTTATTCAAATAAAATTAATTTCAATTCGGCGGCATATGAATGAACAGCTGATCTGCATTATTCTAATTGCAAGCTTGAAAGCAGACTAATTAGTGCAGGTGGCAACGCCCACTGCAATCGATATGCAGAAAAGTGCAATCGATATGGGATCAAATTGCACGCGCAGCCAACTTGACTGACTTCCTGGATCGCCTCCCACCACCAAGCGTCAGCGAGATCGCGGAAAAATAAATAATAAAATAAATCCGTCAGCATCGCGCGTGTAAAGTGATTAAAATATTGAAAAGTCAATAAAGGCTTACGGTCAAAGCGACCAGGTGGCCAGTGTGCCCCAAATTTTTGTGATCAAACAATCTCCACGCCGATACGGGCCAAAGTGACTCGCTACATCGAGGGAGTTGATTTGTGTGCATCGAGGGAGTGATTTTTGTGCAGTGTGCTGGCCAGACGAGCGCGCCCAAATTGGCGCTACGTTGCAGCGGCCTCAGCGACGAATCCCTGCTGCTAGTGCGTCGTTGGAATATTCTAAGCTGGTCCATAGCGACCCGGTTCACTATCTGGAGGACTCTTTTGGAATACGCGCCACTGCAGGCTCCTCACGTGACTCCGTGGAGGAAGAGTTCCTGCAGCCTACCCACATCGGCCACAGCGGCGAGCTATTCTCGTTGCTGCTTCGAGGGAGCAGTTGGAATTGGCCACAGCGGCGAGCTATTCTCGCTGCTGCTTCGAGGGAAAAGTTGGAATTGGCCACAGCGGCGAGCTATTCTCGTTGCTGCTTCGAGGGAACAGTTGGAATTGGCCACAGCGGCGAGCTGCTCTCGTTGTTGCAACGCGGGAGACCATCCACCAGGGACAGACTTCACCGGCACCACGCAACGGCACCGCGGGATGTTAAATTAAACATATAATAGGCAAATGTATTTATATTTATTTTTATAATTGTAAATGTGAACGTGTGTATAAATTATTTTATTATGCTCTATTTTGATTTGGTGCTCGGATGTTTCTGTTACTGTTATTGATATTGATGCTGGTGTAAACTTTGGTAGCTGCTGGCGTTGCTGTACTTTTATTTGATGCTCGAATATTCCGTTACACACTACTTTGCTTTGGTGCTCGGATGTTTCTGCTTCTGTTATTGGTATTGGTGTTGGTGTAAACTTAGTAGCTGCTGGCGCTACTGTACCTTTACTTGGTGCTCGACTTATTCCGTTACACACTACTTTGCTTTGGTGCTCGGATGTTTCTGCTTCTGTTATTGGTATTGGTGTTGGTGTAACTTAGTAGCTACGGGCGCTACTGTACTTTTACTTGGTGCTCGACTTATTCCGTTACACACTACTTTGCTTTGGTGCTCGGATGTTTCTGCTTCTGTTATTGGTATTGGTGTTGGTGTGACTTAGTAGCTACGGGCGCTACTGTACTTTGAACACGTGGTCGGCTTCTTTCTCTCTTGTTCCCTTCCCATTCGTCTTTCTCTCTGCGCCGACTTTGGAGAGTTTTTAGCTGCGCGTGTATTTGTGTTGATCACTGCAATTTGCCTAGCGTGGGAGCTGTAAATTATTCCGCTACATAAATCTTTTATTTTATGTGCGGATATTTGATCTCGTAATACGTTTGTTATTACGCGCGCAAATCAATGAATGATTGCGAGTTTGATAGAGAATCTAAGATTGCGAAATAAGCACAAAATGAGTTTATTGAATTTGAGCGTTTACTCTCTGAAGGGCATCTCGCCTCTTCAGCAGTCAAATTAGAACTAACTTATAAAATTGAAACTTAACTAATGCTAGCCTACGAGAGCCGCTGTCGCTGGGGTGATCGTCGCGAAGAACCGTTACATCGGCATTTCACACGAGAGAGTGCGGCTCTGCCGACGCCAACGCCGCCGCCTTCGTGGAAGCATCCGAGGCGGGGAGTAGTACTCTGTTGTTAACTACTCCCCCTCTCAAGTGCGATCGTCCCTGATCGCATTAAGGCTTCCGACCAGATCTTATAGTTGGCGGGCGTCGTGTTGCCTCTTGATGAATTGTGCGACGGACACCAAGCTGCAGATCAGAGCGCACAAATCTAGCCCGAGGCCGAAGGCCACTTGTGCCTTGGTGGTTGAATGTGACGAGGTTTGTTCCGACGACTGTGGTTTCATCGCCGCCATTTGCGCTGATAGTCGCCGGTCGGTCGTTGATGATGATGACACCGTCGTCACTATGGTTATGGGGTCGAGGTGGCTAGGTTGTGTTTGGCAATGTGCCACGCCTCCAGAATAAAGCCCTTGGGTACAGGTTGATTTTCTTATAGTGATTCTTACTTTTAGGATACTCAATAATAAAATGGATTATATTTACAGGTTGTAAAATCTTAATATTAGATATACCTAGGATACTAGTGATCTGGTTAGCGAATATAGATTCTAGATCGGCATGGTCAAGAAGGCTGGGATTTACTGTATTTAATTCGGGAGGGTTATCGTGAGTAGGACATTATTAGTTTCTGCGATTAACATTCGGCTTCTTTTCAACAAGGTGAGCCGTGCCGACAAGATTGCTTTTTGCGGTCTTCAACAAGATGTTTACCGCGTCTGTGAGCTGATTTATTTGCTTTTGTGTCTTTGCGTTAATAACTGTCTGTCAAGTCCGTCATCAGTCAATAACTTGTCGGACTGGTGGTGTGTCTGACGTTTTTATCGGAGGTTATCCTTGTGGACCACCCTCCCTCCAATAAGAACCGTTGTCCCCAAGTCGGCTTCTATCCTTTTCTCACGACACAATGGGGTGAGCTTGTTGCCCAATCTCCTATTTGTCTTTAGAAGGACCCTTTCTCCAACCTCGAAGACCCTGTTCTGTCTTCCTTGGTTGAATCTGTTGTTTTGCGTTATTTGGGCCTTTTGGATCTTGTCGGTGATCTCTTGGCGCAATTTCGGTGTTGCGTCGTATAATACTTCGCAAGGTTTTTTGCTGGTAACGGAGTGTACCGACCTATTGCATTCCGTTGTGGCTTGAAGGATGGGGTCAACTGTGTTCTCTATTCCCCTTTGTAGCTTGATGCACCTTGCTATTTCTTGTGGGGTGCTATGAAAACGCTCTACTTGGTCGTTTGAAGTACTGTGGGGTGGTGGGGCGTGGACGATGTTAACGCCGAAATTGTTCAATGGAGCAGTGATGGTCTCGGACTTGAACGTGGGTTCGTTGTCGCCGTAGACCTGTTTTGCGTGCGGGAGATATTCATTAATACTAAGATCTTCCCTTAAAAAATTTATATCGTCGCGTTCGAAGTCCGACTCCGTCTGGTCTTCTATTTCGGCGACGGCCTCGGAGGCCGCTTCGTCGTAGCCTGTGGTGGTCCGATCGGTGCTTGCCGTAACGTGGTCCACTCTCTGCCTCGTCGATCCTGTCATTCGGTCCGAATTACTTGGTCTTCTTCCGTATTGGTTGCTTTTGCCTGGGCCGAAGGGCTTCTGGTAGTTTGTCCTCTGCTTGAATTTGGACGAGGACGGGTCTACTTCCATAGGCTCTGGTTTCTCGTCGTTGGGGTTTTTAAAGTAATTCTGTTGGTATTGACTTTTGCCCCCCTGCTTGAAAAATTGACTTTTATTTTGCTCAGGCTGGCCGTTCTGGTTATTAAATCTTCTTCTTGGCATTTGACTTTCCGATTGTCGCGACCTGTCTTCCATGCTCCTAGCGTAGTTCGTCGCAAAATTGTACCTGTCATGGTTTGCTTGCACTTCCTGAGCCAACGCTAAAGCCGAGAGCAGATCAGGTGGGTGTGCGGCAAACAGTACGTCGGTTAAATTTCTTCTTAGCCCTGAAATGAATACCCGTAGGGCATCACCCCTGAACTTTTCGCACAAGCCACTTGCTAACCCCTTTTCGTATGACATGTTAACCTTGTTGGTCAACAAGGTGAGTTTTTTTTCTACTTCGTCATAGTATTCTAACAAGGATAGGCTCCCCTGCCTGAGGGTACCCATCTCCTGCTCTATGATGTGAATTGGGCGCTTGTCGCTAAACATAAAGTCTAGTCTAGCGATAATGGCCTCAAAGTTTAGGGCGGTGTTAAATGACGCTAAGGATGCGTCAGCAGGGCCCTTTACTTTGTTACGGATCATGACAACGGCTTGGTAATGCCGCGCGCTTCCGTTGAACTTTTCGAAAACTTTGTATGTGTTGATGGCAGCCTGTCGCCAGGCTACGTATGATTCCTGCGTGCCCTGGAATTCGGGCAAGCTCTTTACTATGTCCAATGGTATATCACACGCGACACCATCTATTATTTCTATGTCTTGAAATACGTGAATCTGCGGTGTGGACAATTTTAAGTTGTGCGGTTGACGGTTCAGGCTGTCGAACTGAGCCTTGATTTCTTCCCTCAAGGCTTGCTCCCTTAGTCTGTATTTCTCGGCTTGCGCCTGTTCTCTTTGTTGAAAGTTGTCGGCCTGGACTGCCAGTGCGGCGTCTACAATCGCGCGTGACTGTGCTGGGTCCATGTTCGTAGTCTGATCGTTATTCTGTCGGGACTGTAGTTCTCTATCACCTGACTCTCTATCGAAAATTGCAATGCTCTCGATGCCGCTCGCTAGGCGCAGGTAAACACTGTCGTCGCTGTCGTTGTCTGAGCACTTGTCGTTCATAAAGCCGAATATTAATCGAAAAAAAGAAATGTCTTTTATTTATTTTCTTTTTTCTTTTATTTTACGCGTAAGGGGTGCTAAGGGGTGCCTATCTGTTTATATTTTTTTCTTTTGCCCAAGATCGATATTTCGCTAACCCTACCACTTACATGATTTTCATTAGATTAGTTCCAGCGGCGGCACGTTCTCGTCTTTCGATGTTCCCGCGGCGGTGAGTTCTTCTCGTCCCTCGTTGTCTTTCTGATGTCTTGTATTTTTACTTTTTATTTGATGAATTTCTGCTTTCCTTCTTTGTTTCTTATTTTTTGTTTTTGTTTTGTTTTTTAACATACGCTTTTAGCTGGAAATTGTCTTTGTTTTCCTTTTCTTCTTTCACATGTGACTTATTTTTGTTTTGTTTTGTTTTTTAACATACACTTTGAGCTGGGAATTGTCTTTGTTTTCCTTTTCTTCTTTCACATGTTACTTATTTTTGTTTTGTTTTGTTTTTTTAACATACACTTTTAGCTGGGAATTGTCTTTGTTTTCCTTTTCTTCTTTCACACGTTACCTATTTTTGTTTCGTTTTGTTTTTTAACATGCACTTTTAGCTGGGAATTGTCTTTGTTTTTTTTTTTTTGCACACACTTTGGTCTGTAATTATACTTTTTATTGTTTTTTTTTTTTTTGTTTAAACACGCACGGTGTGGGGTTCAGTTATATTTTTTCCTTAGTTGGGCGCCAATTATTTTATTATGCTCTATTTTGATTTGGTGCTCGGATGTTTCTGTTACTGTTATTGATATTGATGCTGGTGTAAACTTTGGTAGCTGCTGGCGTTGCTGTACTTTTATTTGATGCTCGAATATTCCGTTACACACTACTTTGCTTTGGTGCTCGGATGTTTCTGCTTCTGTTATTGGTATTGGTGTTGGTGTAAACTTAGTAGCTGCTGGCGCTACTGTACCTTTACTTGGTGCTCGACTTATTCCGTTACACACTACTTTGCTTTGGTGCTCGGATGTTTCTGCTTCTGTTATTGGTATTGGTGTTGGTGTAACTTAGTAGCTACGGGCGCTACTGTACTTTTACTTGGTGCTCGACTTATTCCGTTACACACTACTTTGCTTTGGTGCTCGGATGTTTCTGCTTCTGTTATTGGTATTGGTGTTGGTGTGACTTAGTAGCTACGGGCGCTACTGTACTTTGAACACGTGGTCGGCTTCTTTCTCTCTTGTTCCCTTCCCATTCGTCTTTCTCTCTGCGCCGACTTTGGAGAGTTTTTAGCTGCGCGTGTATTTGTGTTGATCACTGCAATTTGCCTAGCGTGGGAGCTGTAAATTATTCCGCTACATAAATCTTTTATTTTATGTGCGGATATTTGATCTCGTAATACGTTTGTTATTACGCGCGCAAATCAATGAATGATTGCGAGTTTGATAGAGAATCTAAGATTGCGAAATAAGCACAAAATGAGTTTATTGAATTTGAGCGTTTACTCTCTGAAGGGCATCTCGCCTCTTCAGCAGTCAAATTAGAACTAACTTATAAAATTGAAACTTAACTAATGCTAGCCTACGAGAGCCGCTGTCGCTGGGGTGATCGTCGCGAAGAACCGTTACATCGGCATTTCACACGAGAGAGTGCGGCTCTGCCGACGCCAACGCCGCCGCCTTCGTGGAAGCATCCGAGGCGGGGAGTAGTACTCTGTTGTTAACTTATATATACATATATATGAACATGTAAGCCTATAATTGTATATATGCACGTGGGCATTTGCATTTGTATATTTATATATATATATTGCCAATCAGATTGCCCGTGGCTTATTCGCCACCCATTGTTAAGTGGATTCACTATCGTTAAGAATCCACTCCACAGTAATGTTGAAATGAATTTGTAGCCTAAATATTATAAATCGTATATAAGTTACTTATTGGTTTGTGTTCCCTTTATTAGCTTGCTTATCTTCACATACATATGCCTGCATAACTTTTGGAATTATTTAAGGAATCGTATGGAATCGTCAACGACATCAGGCCTGCTGACAGCGATGGAAACCCCAGCGAATTTGTGAGTACGGCTAAGCCCATAATTATAAGTGTATATGTGGTGAAAATGCGAGCACCCAAGAACTAGCCAATCAATAGGTAAAATTACATACAAGCCGATCAAACAAACTCCCCCTGAATTATATGAGTTGTTATTAAAGATCGAGCATATCCTTCCCCTTAAGGGACTATATATGTATATCCAATTTGAATTGGTATTTGATATTATTATGAGCTAATAGATGATAAGGGAAAGAATATTGAAGTTGATTACGGGTAAATCTCGTTTCATTATCTGTGGTGGTGTAATAAATATTTAAATATTTAAATTAAATTATTTAAATAAATATATACGTATATTTATATATAAATAATAGTGAAAGTGCAGTTGGTGAAAAGGTACGTGGTTGTGAGTTAAATCAAACCAGAAAAAAAAATGAATCAATCACCCAAACATGTTCATAGGCAAGTCAGCGGTGGAGCTAAAGGTCCAGACCGGCTCAAGTCTGGCCAGAGAAAAAATACAAGAAGCTAACCAACACGCCGGTGGATGGATATAACTAACCAGGTTATTCTAGTTTGGGAACCCAACGAACCAACTGCTGAAAAATTGTGACCCAGCGGGACGAGGGTGCGAAAGAGCAAATTTTGGATATCATCTCCACCCTGGATTCCGGAGTGGATTCCGCCATTGTCCCAGAGACAATGAACAGTTTGTGTCGTAATAACATCCTACGAGTATTATCAGCCAGTATAAGTGACTTTAAAAATTAAGATCTAAAATGAAAGAAAAGTAAATGATCAGCCCAGCTGAGTGTGCACGCGCATACAACGTACATTTTAGGCTGAAATTCTTATCAGCTTTTGATGGTTTTATGTAAACAAACAGCAGATCATAAACTTAAGCAGATCATAAAACTGCTGAGCCCATAAAACTGCCGATAAACATTACTCACATATTACACTCCTAATCATCAGCTGTATGAATTTTTATATTATTATACCAAAAAGGTATAATAGTATATTGGTTTTGTGCAATGTCCGTCATGCTGTCCGTCCGTCTGTCCGTCTGTATAAACGCGCGTTCCTCCGACACCCTTAGAGATAGAGACTTGAAACTTTGAACGTATATTGGAAAGTACCCTCAAAAGTTAAAGTGTCTTGGGTTTGGTCCTACGTCCACTAGGGAGCTAGAAAATCGATAAATTCGATTTGAACAATCGATAAATCCCCATATCTCTTACAATTTAATGGATACAGTCACCAATTTTGGTTGGTAGGTTGTTGGCGAGGTCCTTGAAAGTTCGGCATGTGCCACGCCCACCTCCGACGCCCACATCACCCCCGCCCCAAAAATGTTCAAATGGCTATATCTACCGCAGTTTTTGAGTAGGCAACGTCAAATGTGGTAGGTATATTACTGGTAGTCGCCTTTAAGAACCGATAATAAGTTTGTGGTGCCACGCCCACATCTGCGCCTATAATCGACAATTCCGATTGTAAATCGATAACTCTGTATATCTTCTAAAATTTTAAAGATAGAGTAACCAAACTTGGAAGGTAATTTGCTGGTAACCTCCTCCAAAGATTGGCATACCAATTTTTGGACCACGCCCGCATCCGCCGCCCCAGGAACTTCCTCCCTAGAAATTTAAAATGCGCATATCTGCCGTAATTTGCAAGCTAGAGTCGCAAAATTTTGCAGGTATGTTACTGGTAACTCCCCCAAAGATCGATACAAAAATTGGATGGCCACGCCCACTCCAGCTACCTAAACCGATACACCTGTTGGTGTAAATCGATAAACCCATATATCTCACGCAATTTGAAAACTTAAGTCACCAAATCTTAAAGGTATATTGCTAGTAACAAAAAAAAAATTTTGGACCAACGATAAATGCCTGTATCTCCCGCAATTTAAGACCTACAGTTACCAAACTTAGAAGGTATATTACTGAGATCGAACTCCAAAATTTTTTTTGGACACGCCCACTCCCGCCCCCAAAACCGATAAAAGCCCATGTCCCCCGCAATTCAAGTATTTCTTAACTGTACACAAATTAAGGTAAATAGTATTCCGCTGTCGGTTACGTCCGACTGCAACGTTCTATCTTGTTTTGTTTTGTTTATGTTCTTCTTATTATTTAATTTAACGTAAAATCTTTAGAATCAATTTAAATTTCCTTAATTATAAGATAGAAAATAATAATGCTGAATTGGTGATTGGTTAATATACTGCTGATAATAACAACGGATGGTCAGGTTTAACTTATACATATATATATATGATTTCTAATTCCTTTTGAATACCCCTCACAAAACAGCTTTTCGTCGACGAACCTTGGGCCCAACGATCGCATCGACTGCAGAAAACTAAAAACACCGAAATGAGTGAGTAAAAATAAAATTGCTATAATGTAGGTACTAAACAAAAAGAAAAATGTATAATTAGCGAATAGGAAAAATATATATATGTATGTATAAAAAATAAGTGTGACCAACAACATGATATAATCAATCAGCGAAAGAATATATCTAGAAGCCTTAATTTAAAATAAATATTATAAGATATAATTTGGCATTGGCCTGAAAAATAAATCAATTAAACTAATTAAGTAATTAAAAAGAAACGAAAAGAAACAAACTCATGAAAACAAAATAATCGGTGTACAACACCAGAATAAAATGTAAACCTTAAGTAAAAGAAATTAGAATTTACATTAGATATAAGGTTATCAATAAGAGAATGAACACAAATTGTCCTAATATTGTTCGAGGACTTATACATTTAAGAATAAATTAAATATGAAGTGCTAAGAAATTATCCATTGTCTGTCGAGTATCCATGCTAGGTTTCTATAAAATGTGGTAGGATTTAAAGAGTCTGTCCACGGGATAATGTAACATATTAAAATCATTATCATGGTAGGGTGGGTACAGAAGAGGGACAACAACACCTATGTTCCCTCTAAAAAGACGAGTTCTCAGGTAGTTTGCACTACGTGTCGGCGTCACCAATATTGTGTTAATTTGTCTCAGTAACCCAAGTGTTACTTTTTTTGTAAAAGCGCACTATTTAAATGTCGCAGAGTACTTTTGTATGGTTTAAGGGAGAAAGAACCCCGACAATCCGGCGAGCTAAGACGAGCATAGCGAGAGTGCGCACATCAATCTCAACCATACGCCGATCGAATATATTGGCATTCCACCCGCCATTTAAATACACTCCCGTACACTACACACTATGGACACACAGAAAATCTAGAAATTCAAGAAAAACACAAGATCATGAAATCATTTTTGGATTCGAGTATTTTGTTAATCTCCAATTAAAATTAAAGTGTGGCTTTTCAACAACTAGACGATTTACACCAATGGTTTGGATGCAGCAACAAAGGCGCAATTTAATTGGATTTGAAAAAGAGGAATGGATTCAATTATTAACATTCAAGGAATATATTCAGCTAAGGCTTGAGCAGTTTGAGTTCTTGATGCCTGATGTAATAATGGATAATCCCAAAATTAATACAATAAAGTGTCATTTTAAAATTAGAATATCAGATAAGCAATGTATATTAATTTTAAATCAATATGGTAACAAAATTGAATTTGATGCTGAATCATGGATAACCTTCATAAGATTAGGAATATTTTTCACATCATTCTTAAAAATCAAATTTGTAATATATATACTAAGTATATTATTCGTAAATGTTCAAAGATGGGAGAATATGATGTACAACTTTTAGATTTAGATGCGTCTTATGGTCATGAAGCAGAAATTGACCTGACTCGTTTATGCTTTGAAATTTCAAGAAAGATGGGAAAAGAAATAAAAAAAGATATAAACCAGTATAGACAAGTAATACAAAAGAAAGTAACACAAGTATAGGCACTTTATAAATAAAGTTAAATAATTCTTTAGTTACATTTTTGCTTTTGAAGACTACACAACACAATGGGTGTCAGTTCGAAATTTGGATTTAAAACAAATGTGAAGAAAATTTATGATTTCCTCAAGGAGTTTGAGGATCTGATTTTTCCTGAACATTTCAAATTGTTGGAGGAATACCGAAAATTTTCTTGGAGTATGAAAACTATCGTCTGATTAAATCAAAATATAGAAAGCACTTAACTTAACTTAACACCTAACTCATGGTCCTCAAATGATGCTATAGAAGGAGCTGATACTTGTTCTTGTCACTACTTTGTATCATATAAAATAAAACTGGATCGTCTAATATTTCAATACACTAACCTTATGAAGAGGCTAAACAATATGGTTAATAATACACTTTAAAAATGTATATGTAGCTTAAAAAATTAGGATTAATTAATTACTAATTACAATAAATAAATGGAGAATATATAAGCACTTTATTTATAAATAAATAAATTATATTATGAAAAACGAAAATCAAATTTCTTTTATTTAAACATTTTAAAATATATTCAACTATTTAAGAAACCTGCAAGTAAACAAAACATATCAGGTAATTAGCTAGCAAGCAAATTATTGGGAAATTATCAAAGAGAGTGTCACTCAAACAGAGTGCACTGAAAAAAAGGGTGAGAACAAACACACTCAAAAAGGTAGCAGCACGTGACAAAAGTACGTGTGAATTATCTACTTAACAACAGCTTACTACAAAAATACTATAATTATGATGTGAGAAAACATTCAGGTGTGAAGTGTCCTATGATTTCTAGCCAATGAGAAAGAAGGTGAGAAAAGAGAAGTAACAATTACTTTTCCGCTTACCAATGAACCCACCCTCAAAAAATCAAATCATATACCTGCACCCTTGTGCGGTAGCTGCTAACCGATCTTTCACTTGCTTCTATCCTATAGGTTACATGTTACATGTCTTGCACACAATCTCCTCCTCAAAAAATATAATCACGTACGCACACACAAGTGCTGCTGAGTGATCCTCCTCCTCCTTCCGATCCCAACCACCAATAAAAAGGGTCGCGCATAAATCTAGACCCTTCGATCATAAATGTCTCGCACGTGATCGAAAACCCCACATTTTTCTAAAAAAAAAAAGGTAGCACACCTGTCACTCCCCCACCCAAAATCAATAATTTATGTGCTATAATGAAACAATTAAAAATCAAAAGCAATAAACCACTTCCTGTCCTAGAATCCCCAGTTCCCTACTACTGATGAGGACGAATTGCATCCACTGGATCTAATTCGAAGCACAAAAGCGGCTTCTGCAATGCCAATGCCAATGAGGCGCTGTTATGGGTCTGGTCCGCATCTAAGCGCATTAAGTATGCGCCTCGTGCGGAAATTAAGTTGAGGCTGTGTCAGAGTTGCCTGCCGCGTGGTTAGCTTCACTTTTTTTCATCAGGCCACCTTACAAAGCAATTAACCTTTCCGCATCGCAGCTCGCTTAGCGTTTGTAAATCTCTTAATCAGTCTAGATCTGAGGTGTGGCACGGAATTGAACGCACAGAGCAACGAAGATCAAAACTCAACTGATGTAAGAATTGATTGTAATATTGCATTACACACTTAATTTTATACGTACAATTCAATGACAAATTATTATTTTTATGCAATATTCTGACATTAATTTTCCAACAAATGCAATGTGTAGTGTACGGGAGTGTATTTAAATGGCGGGTGGAATGCCAATGTATTCGATCGGCGTATGGTTGAGATTGATGTCGGGGTTCTTTCTCCCTCAAACCATAGAAAAGTACTCTGCCACATTTAAGTAGTGCGCTTTTACAAAATAAGTAACACTTGGGTTACTGAGACAAATTAACACAATATTGGTGACGCCGACGCGTCGTGCAAACTACCTGAGAACTCGTCTTTTTAGAGGGAACATAGGTGTTGTTGTCCCTCTTCTGTACCCACCCTACCATGATAATGATTTTAATATGTCACATTATCCCGTGGACAGACTCTTTAAATCCTACCACATTTTATAGAAACCTAGCATGGATACTCGACAGACAATGGATAATTTCTTAGCACTTCATATTTAATTTATTCTTAACTGTATAAGTCCTCGAACAATATTGGGACAATTGTGTTCATTCTCTTATTGATAGTCTTATATCTAATGTACATTCTAATTTCTTTTACTTAAGGTTTACATTTTCTTCTGTTGTTCGCCTTATTTTATATACATACATATATATTTTTTTTTCTTATTCGCTAGTCGTACAATTTTCTTTTTGTTTAGTACCTACATTATAGCAGTTGCTTACTCACTCATTTAGATGTTTTTAATTTTCTGCAGTCGATGCGCTCGTTGGGCCCAAGGTTCGTCGACGAAAAGCTGTTTGTGAAGGGTATTCAAAAGGAAATAGAAATCATATATATAGTGACATATCCAGATCACGCAGATCTCTCATGTCCACACTCACGCTTATCATACAGCATGTCAACATCGCAGACGCACTTTCTGTTAATAGAATCATAGCAAGCAAGATAAGATAAGCATAAACAAAGAATGCAACTATCAAAAGAGACCCCTACATAGATGGCAGGTCAAAGTATCATACAGCATGTCAACATCGCAGACGCACTTTCTCTACATAGAATCATAGCAGGCAAGATAAGATAAACATAAACAAGGAATGAAAAAGAGACCCTCCACAAACAGACCATGAGATAGAAGCAAGTGCGAGGTTTCCTCACAGATTAAACCACTAGCATAAGCAGAGTTATTTTGTACACGAAGCCGAGAAGACGTGTCCTTTCTGTTTAATAAAGAATTATATTATTTCTAAAAAAACCGTTGTCGGATTTTTCAATTGGCGCAGCCGGTACAACACTCTCACTAAAAAACGTAATTGGCGCAGCCGGTAGGATAACAGATTAACTTTGTGAAACATCGTTTTATTCCATTCAGGAAAACGTACTAGTGTTTCGCGAAACTGTTATCCGCATAAGGACCTCGTGAAATTTGAAAATTTGTTTTCTAAAAAGATGTCAGAATCATTAAACCAAGCACTCGGGCAAATCCGCCAAACACCCATCTTCGGTGGAGAAATGGACGATCTGGGCAACTTTATCGAACGGATTGATCTCATCATGCGACTCTACCCAACCAGTGATGCGCGCCAAATCCTCATACTGTACAGCGCAATCCAGATGCAGTTGTATGGCGACGCGATGAGAACATCATTCAGACACTCACCGGGAGACTGGACAACACTACGGAGCATCCTCATCTCCACTTACAAAACTCAAACACATTGTGAGGAACTCCTCAGAAGAGTGTACAACACATATTATGGAGGAAGTATTCGTAAGTTCCTCGAAGAACTCGAGCACAAATCACATGTAATAATTAATAAATTAGCACTAGAAAATAACCTAGAAAATACAAAATTGTATACTAATGCATTAAATAATACAGTTAGGGACGTCATAAATAAGAGACTACCGGACAGATTATATATGCAGTTAGCAAGATACGACATATCCACAACTGACAAACTGAAAGCGGTAGCCCAAGAATTAGGGTTGTACGAGGACCGCATTCCTGAAAAAATAAATAATACATATTACAATCAAAATTATAATCAGAACCCAAGAACTTATCAAAATTTTAACCCCAATTACAATCAGAATTTTAGGAGTCAACAAAATTTTAACCCCAATTACAATCAGAATTTTAGGAGTCAACAAAATTTTAACCCCAATTTTAATCAGAATTTTAGGAGTCAACAAAATTTGAATCCCAATTATGATCAGAATTTTAGAAGTCAGCATAATTTTAGTAGGAATCAGTACCCCCAAAATGAACCAATATTTAACGAACCATTGTATAATGAATCTCAGCAAAAATTAAATCAGGGCAGAATACACAACCCTATGAATTACCAATCAAATAATAATAATAATAGACCACCTAACCAACCCATAAAAAGACAACGACCCAGTAACAGTGGTCAATCAAAAATGGATTGGGAGGCAAATTTTCATCAAACAGCCTCGGAAAGGAATCCAAAACCCCATTCATAAACATAATTTTGAATAACATACGAATGCGATGCCTAATAGACACAGGGTCATCAGTAAATTTAATGAATAAACATTTCCTTAACTACGAAACTTCCACAGAAAATATTACTTGTCACACCATATGTGGGGAAGTACAATTAAATACTAGCATATCTTTAGCCCCAGATCAGAAGTTTTACATACATAATTTTTCAAAAAATTTTGACATCCTCTTAGGCCGAACGTTCCTTAAGGATTGTAAAAGTGAGATCAATTACGAGGATGAGTTTGTTCGACTTAATAATTTCCAATTTTTATTCAAGTATAATAACGAAAATAAAAAAAAAAGAATATGTTAGCGAAAATAAGAAAAAAGAATATAATAACGAAAATAAAAAAAAGAATATGTTAGCGAAAATAAGAAAAAAGAATATAATAACGAAAATAAGAAAAAAGAATATAATAACGAAAATAAGAAAAAAGAATATGTTAACGAAAATAAGAAAATAGAATATAGTAACGAAAATAAGAAAGAAGAATATGAAAACGAAACTAAAGAAGAAGAATATGAAGACCCACCACTAATACAAGACATACATACAGCATACGCATTAGAAAATGAATTAGTGGAAAGTAACCAATTTAGATTAGAACATCTAAATAAAGAAGAAAAATCCAAGTTAACAAGAGTTTTGTTTGAATTTAACGATATTCAGTATTATGAGAGTGACAATTTGACTTTCACTAATACAGTTAAACATGTTATCAACACAAAAGATGAGGACCCTTGTTATCGAAAACCTTATAAATATCCACAAAGCTATGACCAAGAAGTTGAAAAGCAAATAAAAGAAATGATGCACCAAGGCATTATACGACCATCTAATTCACCTTATTGTTCTCCTATCTGGGTCGTACCAAAAAAAAGAAGATGCATATCTAGTAGAAAAACTTGTAATGAACAACGGAGAGCTGATGGGCTATTAATGCGGTCGGAGTACGCGCTTGCTTTGGCTGAAGCTCGCCGGCAATTGGGTTGGGTTAGTGGAGGTTAACCGACACACTAAAATTGCTTCCTGGTTATTAGTTATACATATTTATGTCTCGCGTACTATATTTTTACAAAAAAAAAGGAAGACAGACGAAGACAAGCCATGGACAGGAAATATAAGAAAAGATCAAAAGAAATAGGGTGTTCAAATAGCTCAAGTAATCAGGTCATCCTTTTTGTGGTGCTACCGGTTGGTGCACTCGCCCACCCTGCCTTGATCCTGCGGACCGCTATAAACAGCAGGATCCCTTGGGATGCCTTACGGCCGCTATCCTACCTCCATCGGGAACTGCATGTCATCCACTCCACAACAAAGTTAATACATTTTAAAATTAAGCCACGAAAGGCTGATATATTTCATATTTTTCAAGAATTGTTTGTTCATTATAATTAGAAGATTACGGATAATTTTATACTGAAGTGATAATTCGGATTTTTTTTCATGTTTGCAGAAAGATTTGTAGAGCAAGTAACAAATAAAATGCCGGTTGATCAGAGCGTTTACGGTATGCAAGTGATCATGCAAAATGTACATGCATCATCAGTTCAACTTCTGGCATGCACATCTTTTAAAATTTGATTGTGTTAATTAATTTTATGTTAAATTGAATCGATATACAAACATCCGCAAATAAGTTTCTGCTGACTCGGAAAAAAAGAAAAAAAAACAATGAAAAAAATAACTACCCCTAAACGTAAGCATACGAAATGGGTAAAGTAAATGCGAAAAGATATATTATTACTAGACTAAGGTTACATAAATTTCTAATAAGTATATTAACATGAGATTATCCAATTTTTAATTTCGGTTGGGGGGAAGATATATATGAATAGTTGCTATTTGCTTTAGGTATTTCATATAAAGATTATGCATTCAGAGCATGTTGGCTTTGCGTTTTAGAAAATCAAAAAAAATAATTAAGTGATGCTATAAATTTAATTAGTGCTGTTGCAATAGACTTCGGTATATATGCTCAAATTTAAAGAGTTAGCGTTGGAAAATTTATGCACTCACATTAGGCACGCATGGCTCTCCATTAAAGAACGTCGTATAATAAAAGGAAAAGAGTGACTTACATACATCCTCCCACGCTGGAAGTACTTCTTGGTGTTGGTGTGTGTGTTGCTGCAAAAGTGATCAAAAGAGAGTGCGCAAATATTCTATGCCAAGTGCAAAAGCTCGCATTGAGTGATAATCATATAAGAGAGCATTTATCTCGAGCCACGTGCGAAAGCTCGTTGTATGCATAAGCCCTATGCTGAGACAACTTTTTGAGTGGTTTTCATTCTGCATGCACTTTTAGAAAAAGGGTACTTATTAGTTATTTAATATATATAAATTTTTCTTAATTTCACAGAACTGTCACAATTTCCTTTTTTAACTCGCATTGAATTTAGGATCTAATAAAATTATTTTTCTTTTTGTTCAATTTGCATTAACTTTTTAACCATTTTCTTTGCCGAGCGCGCACGTGTCTGTGCTGTTTTGGTTATGTTAACGCTAGTATTCACTTTGATATATATGGGAAAAAAAAGGAAACTGCACTAATTCCACACTACTGTGCTAATAGTTGATATTGACTCCATGATGAGGGTGGCACAAAGATGAAAATCTGAGGACGAAGCAATAGATCCTCGAATGTTGACCATGTCCATCCGTTAATGTTCGGTATATAAATACAATTAAAATGCACTCAATGACCTTTTTTCGTCTTCAAGCGGGAGCGACACACATGTGTTGGTGTGTATGATCGTATGTTAATGCAGGCGTTAAGAGAAAGTTTACAGAGCGACACTCTTAAGCCATTGCCTCGAGTACTTTGGACAATTTGATACTC
This sequence comes from Drosophila infuscata, assembly GCA_035042205.1. Lineage (NCBI taxonomy): Eukaryota > Metazoa > Arthropoda > Insecta > Diptera > Drosophilidae > Drosophila > Drosophila infuscata. The sequence continues at coordinate 2,345 of JAWNLR010000945.1, read as the reverse complement.
CAATTAATTGAGTGACATGCTAAGATGTTACATTAATATGTAAGTAAGTGTGAATAAGTTTTCCACTAAATTTTCCACTAAGGGCCCATTCCTTATAAAATTTGAGAATAGGCACTGACATATATATATAGTCACATATCCAGATCACGCAGATCTCTCATGTCCACACTCACGCTTATCATACAGCATGTCAACATCGCAGACGCACTTTCTGTTAATAGAATCATAGCAAGCAAGATAAGATAAGCATAAACAAAGAATGCAACTATCAAAAGAGACCCCTACATAGATGGCAGGTCAAAGTATCATACAGCATGTCAACATCGCAGACGCACTTTCTCTAAATAGAATCATAACAGGCAAGATAAGATAAACATAAACAAGGAATGAAAAAGAGACCCTCCACAAACAGACCATGAGATAGAAGCAACTGCGAGGTTTCCTCATAGATTAAACCACTAGCATAAGCAGAGTTATTTTGTACACGAAGCCGAGAAGACGTATCCTTTCTGTTTAATAAAGAATTATATTATTTCTAAAAAAACGTTGTCGGATTTTTCAATTGGCGCAGCCGGTACAACACTCTCACTAAAAACGTAATTGCCGCAGCCGGTAGGATACTTTAAAAGATTTTTACAATTGCGAAACGTCGTGATCCGTGAAAGGAAACGTACTAGTGTTACGCGTAAATTTCGAAAAGTATCCGCATAAGGACCCCGCGATCCGTGAAATCTTTTTTTAAAAGCAGAGTAAAATCAACGCGAAACGACGACGAGGAGAATTTTTTTGTGTGAACAATTTTTTTTTGAGAAAAACAACGAACGACGACGAGGGAGAACATTAAAATAATAACAATAATAAATCAAACAACGGAAAATAAATTTGTGCTTAATACAACAAACAAAGAAAAAAAAAAAATAAAAATAAAATAAACAAAAACAACAAAATGATGTCAGAATCATTAAACCAAGCACTCGGGCAAATCCGCCAATGGACGATCTGGGCAACTTTATCGAACGGATTGATCTCATCATGCGACTCTACCCAACCAGTGATACGCGCCAAGTCCTCATACTATACAGCGCAATCCAGATGCAGTTGTATGGCGACGCGATGAGAACATCATTTAGACACTCACCGGGAGACTGGGCAACACTACGGAACATCCTCATCTCCACTTACAAAACTCAAACACCTTGTGAGGAACTCCTCAGAAGAGTGTACAACACATATTATGGAGGAAGTATTCGTAAGTTCCTCGAAGAACTCGAGCACAAATCACATGTAATAATTAATAAATTAGCACTAGAAAATAACATAGAAAATACAAAATTGTATACTAATGCATTAAATAATACAGTTAGGGACGTCATAAATAAGAGACTACCGGACAGATTATATATGCAGTTAGCAAGATACGACATATCCACAACTGACAAACTGAAAGCGGTAGCCCAAGAATTAGGGTTGTACGAGGACCGCATTCCTGAAAAAATAAATAATACATATTACAATCAAAATTATAATCAGAACCCAAGAACTTATCAAAATTTTAACCCCAATTACAATCAGAATTTTAGGAGTCAACAAAATTTTAATCCCAATTATGATCAGAATTTTAGAAGTCAGCAAAATTTTAATAGGAATCAGTACCCCCAAAATGAACCAATGGTTAACGAACCATTGTATAATGAATTTAAGCAAAAATTAAATCAGGGCAGAATACACAACCCTATGAATTACCAATCAAATAATAATAATAAAAGACCACCTAACCAACCCATAAAAAGACAATGACCCAGTAACAGTGGTCAATCAAAAATGGATTGGGAGGCAAATTTTCATCAAACAGCCTCGGAAAGGAATCCAAAATCCCATTCATAAACATAATTTTGAATAACATACGAATGCGATGCCTAATAGTCATCAGTAAATTTAATGAATAAAAATTTCCTTAACTACGAAACTTCCACAGAAAATATTACTTGTCACACCATATGTGGGGAAGTACAATTAAATACTAGCATATCTTTAGCCCCTAGCAAGCTTTGTCCTACAGATCAGAAGTTTTACATCCATAATTTTTCAAAAAATTTTGACATCCTCTTAGGCCGAACGTTCCTTAAGGATTGTAAAAGCGAGATCAATTACGAGGATGAGTTTGTTCGACTTAATAATTTCCAATTTTTATTTAAGTATAATAACGAAAATAAGAAAAAAGAATATGTTAACGAAAATAAGAAAAAAGGATATAGTAACGAAAATAAGAAAGAAGAATATGAAAACGAAACTAAAGAAGAAGAATATGAAGACCCACCACTAATACAAGATATACATACAGCATA
>JAWNLR010000940.1:0-155080 GCA_035042205.1 Drosophila infuscata | reverse complement strand
CAGTAGTTCCTCCTTGTCAACGTTGATGTTACTGGCCAACAATATTTTGTTTTCCAAATATGACCCGAAGCTTTCTTTGTAGTCCCATTGTCGTTTTTGGAAGTTGTCTCTGGCTTTCATTTTGGAAATCTTAACGCTGAATGTCACGATCAGCTGATCTAACAGTTGTTCAGCTGGTTCCAAGATTCGTGTTTCATTTCCGTGCAACCATTGTTGTGCTTTGCCTTTTAACTTTGCTAAAATCAGCAAATGACAGTAAGCTGAGTTTAGATTGTATATATTTGCAATATTTTTGACTTGTCTAACCCAATTACGAGCGCATAGTTCGCCATCGTAATCAAGTGTCACTTCCTTTGCCAAGTTGAACGCTGTTAAATCTGCGTTGCCAAACTTTACATTTGCAGCCTGGTGATAAGATTTCACCACAGAACTGCTAACATTTCTGTTAACTCCAACGTTAACATCTGATCTGCGTATGTTAAAGTTGTCTCTGCCGTCGCTGTTTTCATTTTCGCCGTTGTCGTTTTTGTCGTCGTCGCCGTTGTTTTCATTTTCATCATTGTCGTCTCCGTCGATGCCGTTATTGTTGTCGCCGCCGATGTCTTCATTTTCGTCATTGTCGCCTCCGCCGTTGTCGTTTTTGTCGTTGTAGCCGTTGTTTTCGTTTTCATCATTGCCGTCTCCTCCGATGCCGTTATCGTTGTCGCCGCCGTTGTCTTCACCGTTACTTATGCTGCCGTCCTTGTCGTTGCCGTCTATGCCGTTGTTGTTGAGCGTCGACTTTTTCAACACGCCATGATCCGTTATTGGCGCCGCAAGCAAGCGAGCTACCATCTCTGTCTTAGTGCCCGTGGTTGGCAATTTCGTTGCCGCTAGCCACTTTTTCAACTGCGTCACTGAATATTCATTGAATTTTATATTGTCCATTGTATTATTACTTTTTGTTGTTGTTGTTGTGTGAATTCCGATTGATTGTTGAGTGTTGTATTTTATCATTAATGTAATATAATTTAATGTTTAGCTTAAAATGTTTGTTTTTAGTTTTTGTTGCGCTTTGATATTTATTTTATTATTTTGTATTTCGGTTACAGTTACTTTTAGTTATTTACTTTTATGGTTACAATTCGCTTGGTATTATTAAGTTCCTTTTTTTTTATTACGATTATCTTTTCGTTCAGTGTTTAGTAATATTATTATTTGTAATTGTTGTTGCTTTTATTGTTGTTGTTGTTCAATTTTGTTGGGCCCAAAAACTTGTTCTCTTTAAATTCTCAAATATACTTTTTTTTCGGTGATCCCACTTCTGAGATTGTAGTAGGCAATTAAATATGACGTTGGTTTATTATGATCCTTTATTTAGTTATACATACGTCTACTTATAGCAGTGGCCAGCGACAGACTAACTCACTCTCGCTCGTCCGTCTTTACATATCTTTCTTATGTCTCATTTAACAGATGTTAAATGAGCTTAACATCTTATCTTACTGTCCTAGCGGTGGACTGATATCGTTAGTGGTGGCCTGCTACAATATGCATATATATATTTTATATATACATATATACTCCAATTATAGTGAAAGTGCAGTTGGTGAGAAGGTACGTGGTTGTGAGTTAAATCAAATCAGACAAAACAAGTAAGAACGCTGTAGTCGAGTGAGCTCGACTACCATATACCCTGAACCAAGCTTTAAATGCATTATAGGTTTATCGTTTTTGGGGGCTGGAGTGGGCGTGGCCCGATCTTAGTAATATACCTTCTAAGTTTGGTAACTGTAGCTCTTGAATTGCGGGAGATACAGGCATTTATCGTTTTTTGTGGGCGGGAGTGGGCGTGGCCCAAAATATTTTGGAGTTCGATCTTAGTAATATACCTTCTAAGTTTGGTAACTGTAGCTCTTAAATTGAGGGAGATACAGGCATTTTTCGTTTTTTGTGGGCGGGAGTGGGCGTGGTCCAAAATTTTTTTTCCACATTTATGAAGGGTGTTACTAGTAATATACCTTTAAAATTTGGTGACTTAAGTTTTCAAATTGCGCGAGATATATGGGTTTATCGATTTACACCAACAGGTGTATCGGTTTAGGTAGGTGGAGTGGGCGTGGCCATCCAATTTTTTTATCGATCTTTTGGGGAGTTACCAGTAACATACCTGCAAAATTTTGCGACTCTAGCTTGCAAATTACGGCAGATATGCGCATTTTAAATTTCTAGGGACGAAGTTCCTGGGGGCGGCGGATGTGAGCGTGGTTCAGAAATTGGTGTGCCAATCTTTGGAGGAGGTTACCAGCAAATTGCCTTCCAAGTTTGGTTACTCTATCTTTAAAATGTTCGGAGATATAGGGAGTTATCGATTTACAATCGGAATTCTCGATTATAGGCGCAGGTGTGGGCGTGGCACCACAAATTTGTTATCGGTTCTTAAAGGCGACTACCAGTAATATACCTACCAAATTTGACGTTCCCTACTCAAAAACTGCGGAAGATATAGCCATTTGAAAATTTTAGGGGCGGGGGTGATGGGGGCATCGGAGGTGGGCGTGGCACATGCCGATCTTTCAAGGACCTCGCCAACAACCTACCAACCAAAATTGGTGACTGTATCCATTAAATTGTGAGAGATATGTGGAATTTACTGCTATCAGAAATCTAAATGTATCGATAATTCAGAAACTGAGGCAGTTATCGATAAAATAACGCAAACTTGATCTGCGCCTGGTATACGAGATCTTATATTCCAAATTTGAAGTCTCTAGCTCTTATAGTCTCTGAGATCCGCGTTTTCATACAGACGGACAGACGGACAGACAGACGGACAGGGCTAGATCGACTCGGCTATTGATCCTGATCAAGAATATATATACTTTATGGGGTCGGAGATGCTTCCTTCTGCCTGTTACATACATGCACAAAACCATTATACCCTTTTTACCCATTTTTAATGGGTTCAGGGTATAAAAAGTCAATCCCCAAATATGTTTATAGGCAAGTCGGCGGTGGAGCTAAAAGTCCAGACCGGCTCAAGTCTGCCGGAAGAAACAAGAAGCTAACAATCAGCTCTATAAACAAATCGAGCGGTGGATGATAGGGATCTTCAGGATAGACAAGTGGATCAAAGCGAGAAAGAATACTACAATTAGGATCAGATACAAAAATTAAATCCAGCAAACGGTCGTTACAGTTTCGAATAGGGAGCCCATCAATAAATTCATTTGTACTAAGTGGCACCAATACATTTGGTGGAGCGGACCATATAATTTCTGGAAGATTAAAGTCACCACAGATAGTCTCTATCCCAAAGCATAGAGGAAATGTATTGAATAGCAGATAAATGATTAATGTAGACTGAGACAACTGATTGGATTGGGAAATAAGAACAAGACATTACCAATGAAAAAGTATTAAGCCCAATTTTAAAACTTATAAATTCGATGTCTAAATCAAATGGAGGTAAGAAATAATTTGACACAAGATCAGAATCGACAGCATTAGACAATCGCAACATACACGTGATACTCGATTACATCTATATGGGGTGTACTCATTAGAAAATAATGAGTGATTGGAGACATCAGGCTTTAACCAAGGTTCGGTAAATATTAGAATATCAAATTCAAAAGAAAGCTTAGATAGTTTAGTTTTAAGACTTCGAACATTCTGATATGCTGGAGAGAGAGAGGATTTTAGTTGTTTTATGCAAAATTAGAAGATGATGCACCAGAAGAATTCAGAGGCAAAATAATAGAAGGCCGAATACGTTTTTTAGATGTATACGCTTTTATTACTAAGCCCCTCGGTCAGAAATTAGCACCGCAAATTCTGCCACACACCTCTGCCGAAACACTTATTTTAAAAGAGGAAATTTCTCTTTCATAATTAAATTTAAATTATTCAACAACATACCAGTAGATGTCACCTTTGCCTGTATATAGACTTTAATTTCATTTATTGAAATATGTAGTAGCCGTATTTTTGAGTACGAATATGGTCCACCCTAAATTAGTAGTGGTACGTAGGCGGCCGCTCAAGAGGAGAGTTAAGCAGATAAACGAACCGCACAGAAATCGCTGAAATGCAATTCTCACTCAATAAGCGATCAGTGAGGAGCTTTTCGAAATGCGTAACACAAACTGATGTCGTTGCTGCGGTCAAACTCTCAAGGTTACGGAGGCGAAAAAGTCGTGTGATCGTATGTTGGAGATAAATATAAAATATAAACCTAAAAAAATAACCGTGTATATCGCGTATATATATATGCAGAGTACGGTGATTAAATATTTAAATAAATAAATATATATATGCATATATATATTTTATATATACATATATACTCCAATTATAGTGAAAGTGCAGTTGGTGAGAAGGTACGTGGTTGTGAGTTAAATCAAATCAGACAAAAAAAGTCAATCCCCAAACATGTTTATAGGCAAGTCGGCGGTGGAGCTAAAAGTCCAGACCGGCTCAAGTCTGCCGGAAGAAACAAGAAGCTAACAATCACGCCAGTGGATGGATATTACTAACTTGGTTATACTAGCTTGGCAACCCAACGGACCAACTGCCAAAAAATTACGAGTCAGCGGGACGAAGGTGCGAAGGAGCTGCAAATTCTGGATGTCATCCCCACCCTGGATTCCGGAGTGGATTTCGCTATTGTCAAAGAGACAATAAACAGTTTGTATCTTAATTACATCCTACGAGTATTATAAGCCAGTATAAGGGACGTTAACAATTAATATCTAAAAAAGAAAAGAAAAGTATGTGATCAGCTCAGCTGAGTGTGCGCGCACATACAAACGTACATTTTAAGCTGAAATGCTTATCAGCTTTTGATTGTTTTGTGCAAACAAACAGCAGATCATAAAACTGCTGAGTTCAGAAAACTAAGATCGCAAAAATACCAACTGCCATCAGCTGTATGAAATTTTTATACCCTGAACCCATTAAAAATGGGTGAAAAGGGTATAATGGTTTTGTGCAAATGTATGTAACAGGCAGAAGGAAGCATCTCCGACCCCATAAAGTATATATATTCTTGATCAGAATCAATAGCCGAGTCGATATAGCCCTGTCCGTCTGTCTGTCTGTCTGTCCGTCTGACCGTCTGTCCGTCTGTATGAACACGCGGATCTCAGAGACTATAAGAGCTAGAGACTTCAAATTTGGAATATAAGATCTCGTATACGAGGCGCAGATCAAGTTTGCGTTATTTTATCGATAACTGCCTCAGTTTCTGAATTATCGATACATTTAGATTTCCGATAGCAATAAATTCCACATATCTCTCACAATTTAATGCATACAGTCACCAATTTTGGTTAGTAGGTTGTTGGCGAGGTCCTTGAAAGATCGGCATGTGCCACGCCCACCTCCGACGCCCACATCACCCCCGTCACAAAAATTTTCAAATGGCTATATCTTCCGCAGTTTTTGAGTAGGGAACGTCAAATTTGGTAGATATATTACTGGTGGTCGCCTTTAAGAACCCTATAGAACCGCCTATAATCGACAATTCCGATTGTAAGTCGATAACTCCGTATATCTCCGAACATTTTAAAGATAGAGTAACCAAATTTGAAAGGTAATTTGCTGGTAACCTCCTCCAAAGTTTGGCTTACCAATTTTTGGACCACGCCCACATCCGCCGCCCCCAGGAACTTCGTCCCTAGAAATTTAAAATGCGCATATCTGCCGTAATTTGCAAGCTAGAGTCGCAAAATTTTGCAGGTATGTTATAGGTAACTCCCCGAAAAGATCGATAAAAAAATTGGATGGCCACGCCCACTCCACCTACCTAAACCGATACACCTGTTGGTGTAAATCGATAAACACATATATCTCACGCAATTTGAAAACTTAAGTCACCAAATTTTAAAGGTATATTTCTAGTAACACCCTTCATAAATGTGGAAAAAAAATTTTGGACCACGCCCACTCCCGCCCACAAAAAACGAAAAATGCCTGTATCTCCCGCAATTTAAGAGCTACAGTTATCAAACTTAGAAGGTATATTACTAAGATCGATCTCCAAAATATTTTGGGCCACGCCCACTCCCGCCCATGAAAAACGATAAATGCCTGTATCTCCCGCAATTCAAGAGCTACAGTTAACAGTTAGAAGATATATTACTAAGATCGGGCCACGCCCACTCCAGCCCCCAAAAACGATAAACCTATAATGCATTTAAAGCTTGGTTCAGGGTATATCGTAGTTGAGCTCACTCGACTACAGCGTTCTTACTTGTTTTTTTATGTTTTGCTTATTATTCAATTTAACGTAAAATCAATAGAATCAATTTAAATTTCCTTAATTTTAAGAAGGAAAATAATAGTTATGAATTGGTGATTGGTTAATATACTGCTGATAATAAACAAACGGATGGTCAAGTTTAAATTATACATGGTTTGTTTTAGGGGTGTGTGCACTGCGACCTGATAGGTCTATTGTGCCCCCTTCTGGGCTTAAAACTCCTCCATCAAACCAATCTCTTGCACAAATGCTAGAATTTTTATTGGGTTGAGGGCTACTATGTCATTGCTCATCATGACATGCATCCCTAGGATGTTGCTTCTCTTTCTTGCTAAGGCGACACACTCTGCTAGGATGTGCATTGAGGATTCCTTCGCGCCTTCACAGAACCTGCAGAATCCGCTACTAATTATACCTAGCTTGGCTAAGTGACTTCTTAGTCTACAGTGTCCCGTCAGTAGACCGGTGAGTATTCTAAGATTTTTTTGGCTATAATCTGCTTAAATCGCTTCTGTTTATAGCCACCCAAAAGACATTTGGCTTTTCGGAGTCCTGGTGCCTCTGCCCAGCTCCGCTGCCTCCTCTGTCTTTCTTCGTTTCTAAGCTCCTGTCGTATCGTGTGCCTTCCAATGCCACAATTCGGTTCAGGTCCTACTAGGGGTCTCTCCGCCCCCAATCTTGCTTGCCTGTCAGCCAGTTTCCCTCCTATGTCCGTTTGTCCCGGGACCCATCTTAGGGTGAGCCTATTGGTTGCTCCAAGTCGGTCAAGTCTGGATCGTGCTTCTAGGACCACTTTAGAAGTGATTTTCGTCCCACTAATAGCGTTTATCGCTGCTTGGCTGTCGTATAGGATGGATATATCCGTATTCCGATAGTTGTCCACCAGGTCAAGATCCGCACACCTTCCTATCGCACACACTTCAGCTTGATATATCCTGGTTTGCGTTCCTAGGGATTCGTGATAAGATATCCGAAGGCCCACCACTCCTAGGCCTGTGCCCTGGTTGGTGAGTGATCCGTTGGTGTACCATTTTATGGTGTGCGGTTTCATAGGATGGATGTCTTCCAGTGACGTCCATTCCCTTTTGCTACTCATATGAACTTTGAAATTTCGCTCGAATATGTATTTGGCTGCCATTTCGTCCCTAGGTTGAACCAGTAGGGGAAGTTCATCCGAAAGTCGTTGGGCATCTTTTTGGCTAAGGATGTGATTGCCCCCCAGTCAGCATGGGTCTTACTACCATAGTGTATAGCCATCGCATAATCTTTGGTGATGTACCCCATGACTTTCCGGCTATACTCCGGCACGTATAGAGCGCTGCCGAGCACTTCGATACCGTGTTTTCTACAAGGGTGCCAAAGTTTAGCTTGCTGTCAAATGTGACCCCTAGGTACTTAACTTATCTAATTGTTTCTAATAGGCACCCTGAGAGCCGTATTTGATTCATACTCTGCAGCTTGTACTGTCTAGTAAAGGGGACGATGACTGTTTTTGTAGGGTTTAGGTTGAGTCCAACCTCCATACACCAGTCACTCGTAATTTTTAACCCTGTCTGGACTATATCGCAAAGCGTCTCCTCGAATTTTGCTCGCGCTATTATGACAATATCATCGGCATAGCCTTGACACTGGATACCTCTGGTGGTAAGTCTGTTGAGCAGTTTATCTACTAACAGACTCCAGAGTAGCGGAGATAGTACACACCCTTGTGGGCAGCCTTTGGTGGTTAAGACTGTTACCTTGCTATCATTCGTTGATGCGGTGGCTTGTCTGGACCCCAGTAGGGTCAGTATCCACCTACTGGTAGTGGAGTCCATGCCTCTTCGTGCGAGGCTGGCTTTTTGGGTCAATATCGCTCCCAAACCATAATTGCTTGCATCCGTCAGCAAGCAAAATGGTTTTGAGATATCTGGGAATGCTAACACAGGTGATTGTGTCAGCTGAGCTTTCACCTTTTCCATTCCCATTTTGTACCCTTTTTTAGGAGCGTGTGTAGTGGGTGGTACTGTTGTGGCAAAATGTGGTACGAAGCGTCTGTACCATTATGCCACTCCCAAGTATTGCAGTAGTTCCTTGACTTTTCCAGGGGGCTTCAATTCGGCGATATCAGCTACTTTGTCCGGATCAGTGCGTATACCTTTGATGACCAAGGTATTTGAGTTCTTTCTTGAAAAAGTCGCACTATTCCACATTGATCCTCGGATTCGCTGCTCTCAGCCGTCGGAACACTTCTCTCAGATTGGCCATGTGTTCCTCGCGTGTTTTTCCAATAACGATGATGTCGTCCAAATATGCGAACGCATGTGGCATCATCTCGGGTCCAATCACGCGATCCAGTGCCCTCGGGAGTGTTGCCGGTGCCGAATTGGTACAGTTCTTTCCCTGGGACTGTGAATTTCGTCTTCTCTCGTCTCTCTTTCTCCATCGGAATCTGCCAATAGCCATCTTTGAGATCCAAACTCGTGATGAAACGAGCCTCTCTAAGCTGGTCCAGGATATGGTGGACTCTTTGCCTCGGATACGCCTCTTTTATCGACTTGTTGTTCAATTGTCGAAAGTCACACAGAGGCGCCATTTTCCCATCTTTTTCCGCACCATCACTATTGGTGCGCTGTATGGGCTTTTTGACGGCTCTATGCATCCTTCGGCCAACAGTTCATCCACCTGTTTATTTACTTCGGTCTGCATTTTGGGATTCTTCAGGAAGTATCGCTGTTTGATTGGCCTGTCGTCACTCATAACTATCTTCTGCTCAGCTATGGGTGACGTTCCCTTTATGCTTTCAAAAGCAGCCAATTCTCTTCGCAAAAATGTATCAATTTCTGCGTCCGGATTTAACGGTGGGATGACTGTTTTTGCCACGGATAATTTTTCCTCCGGGTGTTCTCGTCTTGTGTTTCTGGGTATACTTACCATCACGCCTGCACATTTCAAAACCGTGCCATGCGGACGCTCCGTTCGTCAACCTACGCTGCTCTCCTCACTAACGAAGCTACTCGTGGCCCGTGTGTCAATCGTAGCCTTATACTGACAGTTGGCGATCTCTACAGTGGCTGTCAGTTACGCACCTTTGTCCTGTAGGCTGCCAATTAGCGTCTTGGGGCTGTCCTATTCGGCTCCCGTTCGCCCCTTGGTGGCGGACGCCGATGTCCGTTTCCCGACGGACAACATACTGACATACAAACTCCGATACGTCCACATATCAAACAGAAATCTAGCATAGGACTCATACACTCAATCGCTGAGTGTCCCTCCTGGCCCCAACATCTGCATTACCTCGCTGGATTTGGTATAAATGTTTGTATATTGTCTCGTCTCGTCCTTGTAGCTGGCATGGGTCTAGTGTCGGCTTCTGCTCGCTCATTAAACGGTTGGCTGTGGTTATTTCCAATATCCACCATTGCAATAAAACGTGGATGTTTTTATACCCTTAACCCATTAAAAAAGGGTAAAAAGGGTATAATGGTTTTGTGCAAATGTATGTAACAGGCAGAAGGAAGCATCTCCGACCCCATAAAGTATATATATTCTTGATCAGGATCAACAGCCGAGTCGATATAACCCTGTCCGTCTGTCTGTCCGTCTATCCGTCCGTCCGTCTGTCCGTCTGTATGAACAGGCGGATCTCAGATACTATAAGAGCTAGCGACTTTAAATTTGGAATATAAGTTCTCGTGTACCAGGCGAAAGTCAAGTTTTCTATATTTGATCAATAACCGTCTCAGTTTCTGAATTATCGATACATTTCGATTTCCGATAGCAATAAATTCCACAATTTAAGAGGCTTCTAATTTACACATAATATGCATATACATATTATTGATCAATTGCCGGAATTTTATCAAGATCGGACAAGAAACACCAAAGTTATAGTCGAATATATGTTTTCATATTGATCTCATTTCTATCAGCAGCCGCAAGCATTTTCTTTATGCATAAATAGGCGAGCGGATGTGTGAGAAAGAGATGGCATGATAATCGATGCTAGCGTCGATATATTTGTGTGTATTCTGCAGAGCCCCGACAAGTACTGTTTCGTGCACGTATGTATGTCTGTATGTAGGTATGTATATGCTTGTGAGTAAAAATACTCTGTAATAAATGCACTTGCAGAACTGAACATTTGAGTGCAGATCGTTTTAAAGGGAAATTTGCCAATAAAACTACAATATATTTAACAACTGGATTAAGGGTATATCGTAGTCGAGCAAACTCAACTACAGCATCTTAATTGTTGTCTATGAGCAAGCTCGTGGTCATGATAGTTTTCAGAGCGTCTTCGTGGTAGTTACATGCGTCTATGTTGTGGAGTGTTATAACACGGCTGCTCCATGCGGCTGTGCTGTGGCGTGTTGTAACTATACTGCTCCATGCGGCTCTGCAGTCTCAGCTTTTCCCTGTCGGCTTCGAGTTCCTCGAACGTTTCGGCCAAATGCATCAATTCAGCCAAATTGTTGAATTGATATGGCCTGGCGAACGCTCGTAAGTCTGGAAGGCTGTTGTTGTATATTATATTCAGCTCTTATTCCGCTGAATATTGCAGTGGCCGCATTAGCGTCTGCATCTCCACCATGTACACATTAAATGGCTCTTGTATAGCCTGACGTCTTCGGGTAACTTCGTCTTTGACATTCTCGAAATAATCTCTTGGCAAGATTTATTCCTGAAAACTCTGGACAAAAATTACCCATTTGGTCCAGTGTTGGTTATTGGCTGTTACCATTTGAGTGTCATTCCCTGAAGCGGTTTCGGCAAGGCTCTGGTAACTAAATTTAGGTTGAGTTCATATGTGTCGGCTGACCACTCAACTTGTTCCAGGAACTCCAAAGGCTTTGTCGTTCCGTCGAAACGAAAGTTCCACGGACTTGTTTCGCCACCTTTGGATATTCCTGGGCCATAGTTGGTTTCGTTTGTTCTTCTTTGTGGCTGTGGTGTGGACGCTGTTCCCCAAATAGAATAATTGGAGTCTCTAGCGCGCTCTGCTGCGCTTGTTGCCGGGATGCTGAGATGTGCGCAATCCACAAATGTCGGCTCTCTTGCATCCGCAACTTCCACCTCTCTAGCAGAGGATTGTCTGCCATGAGTCGCCAATTCCTCTATCCTTGTGCTGTACGGTAATCTGGCTTCGTGGGTACCTACCTACTCTCCAAACTGTATGCTGGAATTCTGTTGGAGATGTGGGCGTATTGGAGTTCGTACGTCAGTATGCTGTCGGGAAACGGATATCGGCGTCCGCCACCAAGTGGCGAGCGGGAGCCGAACAGGACATTCCCGAGACGCCAATTTGCAGCATACAGGACGAAGGTGCGTAACTGACAGCCACCGTAGAGATCGGCAACTGTCAGTATAAGGCTACGATTGACACAGGGGCCACGAGTAGCTTCGTTAGTGAGGAGCTAGCGCGTAGACTGAGCAACGTAGGCCGACGACGAGCAACCAAACGGCGAGTCCGCCGGCAGATGGCCGAAAATCTAAATTCGAAAACAGGTCGAGGTGAGTATTAGACTCGGACGGAGCAGCATGGAGATCGCTCTGCTGATACTGCCAGGAGTCATCGACGACCTAGTTCTCGGATAGGACTTCCTGTCGGGCATGGGCACGGTTTTGGAATGTGCAGGCGTGATGGTAAGTATACGCAAAAACCCAAGAAGAGTACACCAGGAGGAGAAATTATCAGTAGCTCAAACAGTCATCCCACTGTTAAATCCGGACGCAGAAATTGAACAATTTTTGCGGGGAGAATGGTCTGCATTTGAGAGGATAAAGGGAACGTCACCCATAGCTGAGCAGAAGATAGTTATGAGTGACGACAGGCCCATCAAACAGCGATACTTGCCGAAGAATCCCAAAATGCAGGCCGAGATAAACAAACAGGTGGATGAACTGTTGGCTAAAGGATGCATTGAGCCGTCAAAAAGCCCACAAAGCGCACCAATAGTGATGGTGCGGAAGAAGACAGGGAAATGGTGCCTCTGTGTGGACTTTCGACAACTAAATAGTAAGTCGATAAAAGACGCGTACCCCCTGCCAAGAGTCCACCACATCCTGGATCAGCTAAGAGAGGCTCGTTTCATCACGAGTCTGGATCTCAAAGATGGCTACTGGCAGATTCCGAAGGAGAAAGAAAGTCGAGAGAAGACGGCATTCACAGTCCCATGAAAAGGACTGTACCAGTGGAAGGTAACTCCATTCGGCACCGGCAACGTTCCAGAGGGCACTGGACCGCGTGATTGGACGGACCCGAGATGATGGCACATGCGTTCGCATATTTGGATGACATCATCGTTATTGGGAAAACACGCGAGGAACACATGGCCAACATGAGAGAAGTGTTCCGACGGCTGAGAGCAGCAAACTTAAGGATCAACGTGGAAGAAACAAATTAAAATATCTGGGTCATCAGGTGACTGACAAAGGTATACGCACGGATCCGGACAAAGTAGCTGCAATCGCCGAACTGAAGCCCCCTGGAAAAGTCAAGGAACTACGTCAATACTTGGGAGTGGCATCATAGTACAGACGCTTCGTACCAGATTTTGCCACAACAGTACACCCACTAAACACACTGCTAAAAAAAGGTACAAAATGGGAATGGACCGAGGAGTACGATGAAGCTTTCGAAAAGGTCAAAGCTAAGCTGACACAATAATCGGTGTTAGCATGCCCAAATTTCTCAAAACCATTTTGCTTGCAAACGGATGCAAGTAATTATGGTTTGGGAGCGATATTGACCCAAAACTCAGAGGAGGGCGAACGGGTCATATCGTACGTAAGAAGATCTTTAAATGGTGCGGAGCGTAACTACTCTGCGACCGAGAAAGAGTGTCTTGCGATAATCTGGGGCATAAAGAAGCTAAGACCTTACTAGGAAGGATACCACTTCACAGTCATTACAGACCAAATGGCACTGAATAGTTGAATTCCATTGAAAGCCCATTAGGGAGGATTGCGAGGTGGGCACTGGAACTCCAACAATTTGATTTCGACATCAAATACAGGAAAGGAAACCTGAATGTGGTTGCAGATGCTCTCTCCCGACAGCCTCTAATGGAAACATGCTAAAGGGTCTCGATGGTGGAAGACGCAATGGATAAAGCAAACACAAACACATCACGAAAAATCCCAGGAAATACCCAGACTACAGCGAAGAATCCGGAAACATATATAGATCCATCCCACACGGAGCTGGAACCGACGATGTGACAGCCTGGAAACTGTGCGCACCAACAGAGAACAGAAAGCAAGTCCAAGCGGAAAACCACAACACCGCAGCCGCAGGCCACACGGGTAGGAGGAAGACTATAGCCCGAATAGCAGCGCGCTATTATTGGCCAGGTTTGTATAGAGGCGTACGAGCATATGTGCAACAATGCGAAATATGACAACAGTACAAGCCAAGTCAATTGGCAGCGGCAGGACAAATGCCGACACGCAATTCACCAGTAAGGCGCTTAAGAAGTTTCTGGACGAGATGGGTGTCAAAAACCAATTTACGGCACCATACACTCCGCAGGAATATCCCACGGAACGCGCAAATCGAACAGTGAAGACGATGATAGCGCAATTTAGTGGGATGAGGCACTAGCCGAGCTGACACTGGCTGTCAACACCAGCGTCTCAAGCTCCACAGGGTACAGCGCTGCCTTCATCACACAAGGTCTAGAGCCAAGAAAAGGAAAATCGTCTCAAAGACATTTTCGAAATTGTGCGGCGTAGTCTGGAGAAGGCGGCGCCAAGCCAAGCCAGACACTATAACCTTCGAAGCAGACCGTGGAGACCAAAAATAGGAGAAAAGGTATGGGTGAGGCTACACTACCACACAAAAACAGAACCCTGAGGCGGCCTAGAAAAGGAAACAACAAAAACAGCACAGCGAAGTGAGCGAAAGTGCACGCATCCGGCAATGCACCCGAGAGCGGGAGAAGTGACATGCCGAGAAAACACGACCATGACCCACTCTCGAGGGCATGCGCTGAATGCGGACTCTCAGTTCAACGGCCGAGCAAACAGTTCAACGGCCGCCCAAACGCTGCGGCTGGCTTACGCTGACACTAGTGTGGGGTCGTGCGCAAAAACAAAACTGCAGCGGACTTTGTCCCAATAGCGTTCAGCTGACGAACGTTTTGATCAGCAGTAAGCTTGCGCACGAAAATAGCAACAACAACGCATGCTCAGCACTGTTGGCTGGCCACACACACACTAGTGCCAATGCCCGAACAAAGAGCGCACCGTTGTTGGCTCTCTTACGTTTTGCGCGAGGCCGCGAACGCTGGAGAGCGCAACAACAACAATGTGCATTTTGTAAAGTGCGCTGCTGTTTATTCCCTACGTTATGCGCGGGTGCGCGAACGATAGGGAGAACAGCAACAACGTTTGCATTTTTGTGCGGGTGGGAACTAACAATTCTTATCATTGCAGATGACCGTTCATTTGGGAAACTGAAAGCCTCCCACTGCCGAAGAAAGGGGGGAGTGTGAGGAACCATATAGCCCTGGCCAACATGAATGCATGGGTATGTGTGTGTACAGCAACTGTCGATCAAGCGGAAATCCGAACAGGTGCTTGTGACAGATCCAATTTAAAGACCGAAGTGACACTGCGAGTGCGGAGGAGTTTCGCTATATAGTTTAAAATAAAAGTGCAATAAAATAAATAAAAATAATAATTAACAAATAAATATATTAGTGTTTTTATACTATTATACCAAAATGGTATAATTATACTATTATACCAAAATGGTATAATAGTATATTGGTTTTGTGCAATGTCCGTCATGCTGTCTGTCCGGCTGTCCGTCTGTATGAACTCGCGTTCCTCCGACACCCTTTGAGATAGAGACTTGAAACTTGGAACGTATACTGGAAAGTACCCTCAAAAGTTAAAATGTTTTGGGTTTGGACCTACGTCCACTAGGCTAGAAAATCGATAAATTCGATTTTAGCAAATCGATAAATCCCCATATCTCTTACACTTTAATGAATACAGTCACCAATTTTGGTTGGTAGGTTGTTTACGAGGTCCTTGAAAGATCGGCATATGCCACGCCCACCTCCGACGCCCCCTTCACCCCCGCCCCAAAAATTTTCAAATGGCTATATCTTCCGCAGTTTTTGAGTAGGGAACGTCAAATTTTGTAGGTATATTACAGGTAGTCGCCTTTAAGAACCGATAACAAATTTGTGGTGCCACGCCCACACCTGCGCCTATAATCGACAATTCCGATTATTAATCGATAATTCCGTATATCTCCGAACATTTTAAAGATAGAGTAACCAAACTTGGAAGGTAATTTGCTGGTAACCTCCTTCAAATATTGGCATTCCAATTTTTGGACCACGCCCACATCCGCCGCCCCCAGGAACTTCGTCTCTAGAAATTTAAAATGCGCATATCTGCCGTAATTTGCAAGCTAGAGTCGCAAAATTTTGCAGGTATGTTACTGGTAACTCCCCCAAAGATCGATAAAAAAAAATTGGATGGCCACGCCCACTCCACCTACCTAAACCGATACACCAGTTGGTGTAAATCGATAAACTCAAATATCTCACGCAATTTGAACACTTAAGTCACCAAATTTTAAAGGTATATTGCTAGCAACACCCTTCATAAAAGTGGAAAAAAAATTTTGGACCACGCCCACTCCCGCCCACAAAAAACGATAAATGCCTGTATCTCCCGCAATTTAAGAGCTACAGTTTCCAAACTTAGAAGGTATATCTAAGACCGAACTCCAAAATTTTTTTGAATTGTTGTGTGTCGGTCAAATCAAAATCGCTCCTGGTTTGCCTATTCTTCAAAAAACTCAACTGGGTTCGATAGTGACAGGAGGAACTTCTTCAGCGAGCCCTGCCTCATTGATGGTCACGAGCTCGGTTATGATGCCAAATCCTAGCCCAGATCACAAGCTTTATGAAATCGTTCGTCGCTTTTGGGAGGTAGAATCGTGTTCCCGTTTAGTCAATGAATCTACCAAGGAGGAACTTGATTGTGAAGCGCATTTTAAACAAACTTTTGCTCGTTTGGACACTGGCGAATATTCGGTTCGCCTTCCAGTCAAGCATGCTGTGGATCTAATTGGAGATTCGTATCAGCAGGCATATCGTCGTTTTTGCAACCTGTAACGCAAATTAGAACGTCATCCTGGTTTGAAGTCGCAATATTCAGCATTTATCAAGGAGTATCTGGATTTGAATCACATGTCTCTTGTGGAGTCGGACATGCTAAGTCGCTGCAAGTATTATCTTCCTCATCATTGTGTTCTTAAGGAAGATAGCTCAACAACTAAGCTTAGAGTTGTTTTTGATGGTTCGGCCGTGTCTTCGTCTGGTTATTCCCTGAATGAAATCCTCATGGCAGGCCCAACAATTCAACGCAAGCTGTTCGCTACACTGTTGCAGTTTAGGACATTCCCAATAGCCCTGACTAGTGACATTAGCAAAATGTACAGGTACGTTAGGATGGCTGAACCCGATTCCTATCTGCAATGTATCTTATGGCGTGATTCGCCTCATCAGGAAATTCAAGTTTTCAAGCTGGATACTGTCACCTATGGCACAAAGCCAGCTTCTTTTCTGGCGGTTCGTTCCATGCAGCAATTAGCTATTGATAAAAGAAGATCATTTTCTGCTGGATCTAAAGTGATCTTGAGCGATTTTTATGTAGATGATCTCATCACTGGAGGTGACTCTGCCGTGGAAGTAGTTTATATTATGGAGCAAACAGTCAGACTGCTTCGAAAGGGAAACTTTAAACTTAGGAAGTGGTGCTCCAACGATCCTCGCGTGCTTCAACACGTTCCTGATGAGGAAAAGGAGACTTTTTTAAAATTTGACGATGGCACGGACGTCACGAAGACTCTCGGACTTGCGTGGGATTCAGCCTATGACTGCCTTCTGTTCAACTTTTCGCGTATGAAAGCGCTTGGAAAGCCTAGCAAACGGTCTGTGCTGTCTACCATTGCTCGGTTCTATGACCCGCTTGGACTTATCGGACCCGTGGTAGCCAAGGCCAAGATCTTTTTGCAGCACATTTGGAGAGAGCAATTGGATTGGGATGAGAGTCTTCCTGCTTCTTTGCACTGTTCTTAGAATAGCTTGTGTGCCGATATTTGCAACACAGAGCAAATAAGACTCCCTCGACTGGTCGTTGTTCCAAAGGGCATCATCGAAGTTCATGGTTTTAGTGATGCGAGCATTGTGGCTTACGGTGGATGCATTTACGTTGTATCCATAACAGAGGGACGGCGCATAGCTCAATTGTTGTCTAAGTCTCGTGTGGCACCTTTACGAACTCTCACAGTACCAAAGCTGGAATTATCTGCTGCTACACTGCCAAAGGAGAGTGCGACTGGCCCGCATCATGTTTACAGGCCCGGACGCTTCCTGAGCTGCGGCAAAAGGTGCGAGTTACTATCTCTAGATGCTCTGATCTCAGCTTAGGATGCAAGTTTGCAAATTCTTTTCATAACCTGCGTCGTGTCTTTGGATATATTTATAAATTTCGGAATCGCATCAGGCATGCCAGTAGATTGGATACACAAGGGCACTCAACTACGCTTGCGGAGCATCCAGATGGCGAATATGAGTGATGAGTATGGGGCTCTTCAAGACGGACGGACTATCAAATCATCCAGCTCTATTGCCTTGCTTTGGACTTCTTCGTGTTGGTGGCCGTCTAGAACACTCGAGCCTGGGTTTCGATGCTCAGCATCCGATCATACTTCCGGGACATCATCCTGTCACACGCGCCATCATCATGCATTTTCACAGGCGTCAGCTGCATGCCGGACCTCGTTCTCTGCTTGCTCATATTCGGCTCAACTATTGGCCTATTGGTGGGCGTAAGACTGTCTCCAGCGTAACAACAAAATGCATTATGTGTTTTCGAGCAAAACCGGTCCTGGCTGAGACAATCATTGCTGATCTTCCCCGCGATCGTGTTAGTGTCTCGCATCCTTTCGCTGTCACTGAAGTGGACTATTGTGGACCGTTTTATTACAAGAGCGAGATTCGTAATGCAGGACCAGTAAAATGCTACATCTCGGTCTTCATTTGCTTCGCAACAATGGCGGTGCATCTCGAGCTGGTTCCTGTTTATTCTTACCAGATGTAAACCTGTTCGCATATGGTCGGACAATGCGACAAATTTCGTCGGAGCCAAGAATGACTTAGCTGAACTCAAGCGAAACTTCCTCAGTGAGAAGCACATCGACTCTGTCCGAGAGTTTTGTGTCTCTGACGACATAGAATGGGAATTCATCCCACCTTGCTCACCACACTTTGGTGGACTTTGGGAGGCGGCGGTGAAGACAGCAAAATACCATTTCTATCGGTCGGTCGGACCCTCGGTTTTGCCCCTGGATGATCTGCGCACACTGGTTTGCCACATTGGGGCAATAATAAACTCTCGACCTCTTTTTCCACTTTCAGAGCACCCTGCAGATCTGGATGTGTTAACTCCTGCGCACTTCCTTGGCACTGCGCCACTCACACTTTATCCGGAGCCGGATGTCACCAAGCTAAACGTTAGCCGCCTAGATCGATGGCAGCGTATAGCTTATTATCAGCAAATTTTCTGGAGTCGTTGGCGTGATGAATATTTAACGCTTCTTCAGCAACGGTCCAAATGGAGAACATCCTACCCGGGCGTTCACATTAACGATGTTGTCCTTGTAAAGGATGAAAACTTGCCACCCCTTAAATGGCCACTGGCTCGTGTGGTCGAGCTTGTTGCTGGTGCTGACGGCGTTTCCCGAGTAGCTGTTCTCAAGACGTCAACTGGAACAATAAAGAGAGCTGTGCGCAAGTTGTTTGCGCTTCCGAAAGAGGATGCTGTTGAAAGCCCGTGTCTTTCAACGGGGGGAGAATTTTTGGTTACGCAGGTATCCGCGCCAAACAACAATTAAAGCAGCTTCTCTCTTAACATTTATCTCTTTGATAAGTTATGCTCTGCGCAGCATAAAGAGCAAATTAACGTAACGATCATAACTGTTGTTTTGTATATGCTCATCGGCCTTTCGTTTTATTGCATTTGTTTTCACTTTGCTTGCCCTTTGCCTTAGCTGAGCGCAAGCAGCAGCTGCAATTCGGCAGCTAATTAGTTCTGTTTGGTCAATCGAGAATTCAAGTCGCGGCACGGTATTCGACACCGCTTGCCAAAAAATTAATTCGTACAATTAAAAGTGCAAAGCTCAACTCGGAGCTTATAATTAACAATTGTAACTATTTTTAATTTTGGCCACGAAGGCAAATAAACTAAATTTATAGAAAGGTAAATTTCGGTGCGTTTCTATTTATTTGTGTGACTTTGAAAAATTCGATAGCTATTGAAAAGGGTCAATAGCTCAACATTTATATTGAATCTACTATACGAATTTACCAGAGAATATAAAGTCGAGTTCTATGCCAAGTCATCTAGCACAGACTTCTCTCATCCATATATCTGAAGTATTGAAGATGAATTGTAATTAATTCGTTGAGTTTAATGCCAGATTATCCAGCATGAACATTTCTCAAAACGATATTTTCCAAAATATTCCCATGTGCGTTGAGCTATCTGATCCCTGGGTATGGCAATGATACCAACCAGTGCCATCATTCCTCAGGCAATCTGACCGCTCTCTTCCTTGGGGTATTTGTGGTTGAAATCATTTTTTAATGAATTCAAAAAAATGAAGTGATACTGTCTTCCCTGGACCGGCTCCGATAATTTTTCCAGGGCTCGGCGTTTCCAAGGGAAGAGCAGTACATTTGACTGAAACTAACACTTATCATTTGGATGGGGTTTGCTTAGGAGGGGTTTTTCGGAAGGGTATTTTGGGAGTACGAGTGAACTTTCGAATCACGAAGTTCTTCGTAAAGCTTCGGGCCTTTTGGGCCCCACGTTGGGCGCCATTTATTATGTAACGAACACGCATAAACGACTAATCGAGAACAGCTCTGTCTAACGTTTTTCCTGAATATATTACTATCATCTACACGTATTTGTATCTCAATAAGACTTCTAGAAAAGCTTCTGTTTGCCTGGCATGCCCAAATAAGAAGATTACTTCTTCATGTTCTTTATTATTTTAATTAATAATATTCTTATAAATATACAAAGTTTTCATTTTATGCTCTTCATTGAGCTTTTTGTTCACTTTCAATTGTGACTTATTTTACATGTATTCAATTTTGGCTTATCTTATAATGCTGCCGTTTAAGCCAATTCAAATTGGATATACATATATAGTCCCTTAAGGGGATGGATATGCTCGATCTCTAATAACAAATCATATAATTCAGGGGGAGTTTGTTTGATCGGCTTGTATGTAATTTTACCTATTGATTGGCTAGTTCTGGGGTGCTCGCATTTTCACCACATATACACTTATAATTATCGGCATAGCCGTACTCACAAATTCGCTGGGATTTCCATCGCTGTCAGCAGGACGTTGACGATTCCTTAAATAATTCCAAAAGTTATGCAATGCATATGTATGTGAAGATGAGCGAGCTAATAAAGGGAACACAAACCACTAAGTAACTTATATACGATATATTATATTCTAACTACAAATTCATTATAACATTACTGTGGAGTGGATTCCTTACGATATTGAATCCACTTAACAACAGGTGGCGCTTAAGCCACAGGCAATCCGATTGGCTATATATATATATAAATATACAAATGCAAATGTCCACGTGCATATATACAATCATAGGCTTACATAGTCATATATATGTATATATACATACGTTCACATTTACAATTATAAATATAAATATAAATATAAATACATTTGCCAATTATATATTTAATTTAACATCCCGCGGTGCCGTATTGTGGTGCCGGTGAAGTCTGTCCCTGGTGGATGGCCTCCTTCGTTGCAACAACGCAGCTCGCCGCTGTGGCCAATTCCCACTTCCCTCGAAGCAGCAGCGAGAGCAGCTCGCCGCTGTGGCCAATTCCATTTTTCCCTCGAAGCAACGACGAGAGCAGCTCGCCGCTGTGGCCAATTCCCACTTTTCCCTCGAAGCAACAACGAGAGCAGCTCGCCACTGTGGCCAATTCCAACTGTTCCTCCAGATAGTGAGCCGGGTCGCTTAGAATATTCCCACGATGCACTAGCAGCAGGGATTTGTCGCTGAGGCCGCTGCGACGTAGCGCCAATTTGGGCGCGCTCGTCTGGCCAGCACACTGCACAACAATAACTCCCTCGATGCACACGCCAGAGGTATTCGCCGCTGAAGCCGCTGCGATGTAGCGCCAATTTGGGCGCGCTCGTCTGGCCAGCACAAAAATTACTCCCTCGATGTAGCGATTCACTTTGGCCCGTATCGGCGTGGAGATTGTTTGATCACAAAAATTTGGGGCAAACTGGCCACCCGGTCGATTCTGACCGTAAGCCTTTATTGGCTTTTCAATATTTAATCACTTTAAACGCGCGATGTCGACGGATTAATAATTTTTCCGCAATCTCGCTGACGTTTGGTGGTGGGAGGCGATCAAGGAAGTCAGTGAACTTGGCTGCGCTTCTTCTTAGCGTTTGCTGTGATCAATTGTGTTTTTTCTGTGCTACATTCACTTCGTGACTGTTTTTAGTTTTTGCATAGTATGTTTAATTTTGAGTAATCCAAATTGTATTTGTGTTATCATTCTTTGTAACTACTGTGTTAATTGGTTTGGTAATTTGCGTTTTCTCTTGTAATTTTGCTGCAAAACGCAAAATTCTTTATTTCTGTAAACAAACACTGCGCGGTCAACAGCTGTGTTTTGTTTTTTTAATTTTCGTGTGCGCTTTGTGTTTCCCGCTCTCATTGCTTTCGGTGAGAGTTGCAATAGACAAAGCTTCATACTTACATTGCACGTTCGTTCGCTTCGCATTGTTGTTGGCATAGAGGTTTTTTTTCCGTGTGCTTCATTACTCTCGCTGTCTCGACGCTTACTCTCACTGTGCCAAAGTTTGGTATTGTCGTTTCCTACTGCATCTCTTGTGTGCTTTTAACTTTTGATCTTTTTTCTTTTGTTTTCGTGTGGCGCCGAATCGTTGTTCAGTTTCTCTACTTTCTCGAGCATATTAGTTTATTTAATAATCATGTCCGCGTGCTACTTAAAAAGCTGCAAGTGTCAAGCTGACCCAAAGGCCGATTTCATCTGTTGCTGGTTGTGTGATAACGTGGTGCACGTAAAATGCGCTGGTTTCACACAACTGGTGAAAGACATAATCGGCACTAAATCTGGTTTAAAATGGTGTTGTGAGCGATGCCGCGAGACGGAGGCCGATGTCTGGGGTTTTATGAGGCAAACTAGACGGGGCTTCCATGATCTTCGTCTAGCTTTTAGTAGGCTCAGTGCTGATTATGATGCAATAGAGAATCAGTTTAATAGTGTGAAACTATGGATTGAGTCTCCAAAGCTGAAACGATCTGCTGAGCCTGCTTTGCCTCGTGAATTAAATTTATCGGCCCCGGCTTTGTCATTGCCCCTTGCACCGCTAACACCTACTGTTGATAATAATAAGCAGTTGATGCAGTTCATTTCTCCTGCACCACCACCTGCAATCAACAGTAGTGCCTCTATTGCTGGTCAGTCCATATTGTCCGTTTCACCTCCCCCAGCTCTTTCTAGCCGTGCTCCTAAGCCTCTAATAGCGGTGGCACCTAGAAAACAAATTTTCCTTTCGCGTCTTGCCCCTGATATATCAGTGGATGACATTAAAGCCTATATACAGGGCAAGGTGACATCAACTGGTATATTAGTTGAAAAATTTAAATTTAACTATGAAAGAGAAATTTCCTCTTTTAAAATAAGTGTTTCGGCAGAGGTGTTTGGCACAATTTGCTGTGCTGATTTCTGGCCGAAGGGCTTAGTAATAAAAGAGTTTACAACTAGAAAACGTATTCGGCCTTCTATTACATTACCTCCGAATCCCTCTGGTGCATCATCATCTTCTAATGTTGCACCAAAATGTTGAAACAAAAAACTGTACTACTAACTATTCCTTGCATGAACCGTTTCGAGTACTCTGTAATGATTATAACAAACTATATCATGTAATCAATTCAGAGTCCTCCATTTCACTAATTAAAAAATCAATTCTAAATGTCTTATCTAGAGATTAACTTTTTTGCATGTACAGGTGGTGGATCTTAACTAATTCTTACTAATTATTTTCTTACTAATTATTTTTGGTCTGATTGGGTTTTTCTGGGTTTTCCCCAATTCTTGCAACAAATGTTGGACCACTTTGTTTTCTACCCCAGAAATCTTTGAAATCTAAAATAAAACAAGATGGAACGTTGCAGTCGGACGTAACCGACAGCGGAATACTATTATACCTTAATTTGTGTACAGTTAACAAATACTTGAATTGCGGGGGATATGGGCGTTTATCGGTTTTGGGGGCGGGAGTGGGCGTGACCCAAAAAAATTTTGGAGTTCGGTCTTAGTAATATACCTTCTAAGTTTGGAAACTGTAGCTCTTAAATTGCGGGAGATACAGGCATTTATCGTTTTTTGTGGGCGGGAGTGGGCGTGGTCCAAAATTTTTTTTCCACATTTATGAAGGGTGTTACTAGCAATATACTGTTAAAATTTGGTGACTTAAGTTTTCAAATTGCGTGAGATATATGGGTTTATCGATTTACACCAACAGGTGTATCGGTTCAGGTAGGTGGAGTGGGCGTGGCCATCCAATTTTTTTATCGATCTTTGGGGGAGTTACCAGTAACATACCTGCAAAATTTTGCGACTCTAGCTTGCAAATTACGGCAGATATGCGCATCTTAAATTTCTAGGGACGAAGTTCCTGGGGGCGGCGGATGTGGGCGTGGTCCAAAAATTGGTATGCCAATCTTTGGAGGAGGTTACCAGCAAATTACCTTTCAAGTTTGGTTACTCTATCTTTAAAATGTTCGGAGATATACGGAATTATCGATTAATAATCGGAATTGTCGATTATAGGCGCAGGTGTGGGCGTGGCACCACAAATTTGTTATCGGTTCTTAAAGGCGCCTACCAGTAATATACCTACCAAATTTGACGTTCCCTACTCAAAAACTGCGGAAGATATAGCCATTTGAAAATTTTAGGGGCGGGGGTGAAGGGGGCGTCGGAGGTGGGCGTGGCATATGCCGATCTTTCAAGGACCTCGCCAACAACCTACCAACCAAAATTGGTGACTGTATTCATTAAATTGTAAGAGATATGGGGATTTATCGATTTGCTAAAATCGAATTTATTGATTTTCTAGCTCCCTAGTGGACGTAGGTCCAAACCCAAGACACTTTAACTTTTGAGGGTACTTTCCAGTATACGTTCCAAGTTTCAAGTCTCTATCTCAAAGGGTGTCGGAGGAACGCGCGTTCATACAGACGGACAGACGGACAGACGGACGGACAGCATGACGGACATTGCACAAAACCAATATACTATTATACCATTTTGGTATAATAGTATAAAAAAAATAATAATAATAAATATACATTTTTATATACCTTATAAATATTTTATTATTTTTTAATTTATTTAATGTTTTAATTTTATTTTAAATTTAATTTGATTCCAATTTTTAATTTTTGTATTATTGGTGTCGACTGACTTTAGTTGACAAATAAATAAATAAGTATATTTGATCCCTATCGAATGCACTTTTCTGCATATCGATTGCAGTGGGCGTTGCCACCTGCACTAATAAGCCTGCCAACTGGCTTGCAATTCAACTGTTTATTAATATGCCGCCGAATTGAAATTAATTTTATTATTCAATTTTATTTGAATAAATAATCAAAATTCAATAAACAAATAGTTCCCGCACGGCATATCCTTACAGTGTGAATAACCACCTTGCTATAAGTAGCTCCCTTACTTTTGTGAATAAATATACCTTCTGCAGGTACAACTGGAAACTGTCTACGGTCAATAGTAACCTGCTCATTTCTTTTACATTGAAAGCTTTTTACTATTTTCTGAAGGGGGTCCACGAATCTTCTGCACGATGTCCACTTTTTAAGCGAGCAAGTACTCCTACGTGCTCTGAAAATTTCATCCATAAAGTGTGTGGAGTGTTGGATGCATCGAAATCTCTTTGCATAAGAATGCCTGTCAGTAGTAGGGAATTGGGGATTCTAACTTAGGAAGTGGCTTTAAACTTTAATTGCCTCATTAAAGGTCATAAATGATTGATTTTGGGGTGGGCGGTGACAGGTGTGCGACCTTTTTTAGAAAAATATGTGGCTTTCGGTCACGTGCGAGACATTTATGATCGTAGGGTCTTGATTTATGGGTGACCCTTTTTTTTATTGGTGGTTCGGATCGGGAGAAGGGGGATGATCAGCAGTACTTGTGTGTGCGTACATGATTGTATTTTTTAAGGAGATTGTGTGCAACCCGTGTAGCATGTAACCTATAGATTAGAAGCAAGTGAAAGATTAACTAGCAGGTACCGCACAAGTGTGCAGATATATGAGTTGATACAAAAGCAGTGCAAAAGCAGCTCTCGCTTTTCTTTTCTCAACTTCTTTCTCGTTGGCTAGAAATCATAGGACACCTCATACCTGAATGTTTTCCCACATCATAATTGTAGCATATTTTAAGGTAACTATTGCTAAGTAGGCGTACTTTTGTCACGTGCTGATACATTTTTGCGTGTGTGTGTGTGTGTTTTGTTCTCACCCTTTTTACAGTGCACCCTATTTGAGCTCCCTATGAAATGCCATGTGTTTTTACTTGCATGTTTCTTAATTAGTTGAATATAGTTTAAAATGTTTAAATAAAAGAAATTTGTTTTTCGTTTTTCATAATATAATTTATTTATTTACAAATAAAGTGCTTATATTTTGTTTAGTCAAACTAAATAACTCTTGACAACTCTGTTACAAAATTTAAAATCATCGATAGTATCGACTATCGTTTAGTCTAAGCAAGCCTGTTGATCAAGAAGAAGCGCGCACTTTTCGTGTCGGCAAAAAATAAAGTGTAAAATAGTTAATTAAATCACCGCCCAGACTTGTTGTTTCATGCTTGCATAAAAAACGCTTTATGCATCAAACATTTTGGCGCCCAACGTGGGGCAGTGATTTAATAAATTATTAAAAACAATTGGACAATTTCGCATTTCGGCAACTTTCGTGCATCATTGCAAAATTCGGCTTGCGCGCAAATACAAACATACACATATATACAAACACACATGTATATATGTAAGTGCATCAACTAATTTGGTTTGAACATTATACTCGGGGAAAGTGTTAAAATCGTTAACTAAACCGATCCCGAAATTCGTCGCAGCAACAACACACACACACACATAACCTAAAATAACGGTTTGTGCGCTGTCTCTATCGCCGTTTTCGCCGTTACGCTTGGCCTTGATCTTATTTTTTCGTCTTCTGCCATTACGTCGCTTCGCTTTTCGCATTTTTTGCACTTCTACTAAAACGGCCAGTGCGCTGCTTGCAATCGTCGCTTCAGTCGCTGCCTTTAGTAGTTTGTCTTAATTTCGTCATTCGCCTGTGTAATAGCTGCAACTGCGATCGATGCCGTTGTAGTTCATATTCGCACAAACAAACAAACATCTGTTTTCGTCGTTATTTTGCACGTCAAGCAGAACTCAAGCTTCGTTGCAAATTTTCTTGGTTCGATTTCGTTGCACATTTTTAAAACATGTCGCATTCACTGGAAGACTACCGACGCCAGCGTGCAAATGTTAAAAGAAACATTTCGCGCATTAAAACCTTGGTCGATGGACAATCTGGAGAAGATTCTAAAAAGTCACCTGCTGATCTTCAATGTCGTTTAGGCATTTTGGAATCGTACTTCAAGCAATCGTTGGCAATTCAATCGGAAATTGAAGCTCTGGATCCAAACGATAATGAACGCGCAGAATTGGAAGACAACTATATATATATCAAATTGGCAATAAAGCAATTGCTCGGTGAAGACTTAAACAGTACAGTGAATGATACAGTATCATCACACGTTGATTACCATCCTCGACCACCACGCTTGCCTAGTTTGGCCTTGCCTACATTCGACGGCAATCACTTGGAATATAAAAACTTCATTTGCTCGTTCAATCAAATCGTTAACGGAACGAACATAACAAATATTGAGAAGTTCAATTATCTGCTCAACTGCTTAAAGGGCGCTGCGCTGGAATGCGTGAAGGCATTTCCAGTCACTAATGAAAACTATTCTAAAGCCTTAGAAAAGTTAAAGTCTCGGTTTGACAAGCCAGCATTGATATTCACCGAGACTATATCGTCGATTTTTCAGTTGCCTTCAGTGAGCTCATCAAACGCTTTTCAACTACGTTCGTTAATCGATAATGCATCGGCATTATTTAGTTCGCTTTCGTCCTTGGGCTCTGATACCGATATAGCTCAAGCAATGCTAATCTATGTGGTTTTAGAGAAATGTGATCAGGAAACTAGAAACAAATGGAATCTATCGCTGGATTATTCAACAATCCCATCTTGGGCTCAGTGCATGGTATTACTGGAACGTCATTGTCAATTCTTGCTATCTTCAGGTTCAACCATCAACCAAAACCATTCCAAATCAACTCGTAATCCTGGCAAAGGACATAACTCGTCATTCGCGCTTGCTACCACTGCTTGTGCGTTGTGCTCAAGTTCAACTCATAAATTGATGGGCTGCGAACAATTTAAATCACTGGATGCGCTGCAACGTTTTGATGTCGCAAAACGTCACCGACTGTGTCTTAATTGTTTGTCTAAGGGTCATCAAATGGCCGATTGCCCTTCAACAAATCGCTGTCGCTATTGTAAGAGATCGCACCACACCTTGTTACACAACGACAATCTACATACCACAACACAACCAAGCGTTCCTCCAGCCACCCAAGCAGTAACACACAATCATTCGCAATTGGAAAATCGTAAACCTCAGGTTCTTTTAGCAACGGCTATGGTCCTGGTCAGAGATTCAACTGGCACCTACAGAGTAGGCCGTGCTCTTCTGGACTCGTGTTCGCAGGTGAATTTCGTCACCGATCGTTCGCTCAGAAGCTTCGACTCAAAAGAGAGAAATACGATGTGCAAATCAGCAGTATTGGCCATGCACGGACAGACATAACCTCTCTTACAACTACATCAATAAAATCTCGTTTGTCATCGTTTGAACTATCATTGGATCTCTGCGTCACTTCGTATATAGCTTATCAACCGGATCTCAACATCGACATTTCGAATTGGAAGATGCCAGAAAATACGGTTCTGGCAGATGAAAAATTCTATCAGTCTCGACACATCGACATGCTTCTAGGTACAGAAGCATTCTTCGACATTCTGTCAGTGGGCCAAATTAAACTTGGTGTGGATGGGCCCATTCTCCAAAAAACGCTGTTTGGATGGGTAGTGACAGGCAAGTACCACCCGCAACGTGCTACAGAGCTTGCTACTTGCTTTAAACTTGGTGCCACTTCAATCGATGATCATCTTAAACGCTTATGGGAAATTGAATCAATCGAAACATCAAATGTGCAGTTGAAACCAGAACATCGAGCTTGTGAGGAATACTATACAAACACTACTGTCGTAAATGAAAATGGTCGCATTGTTGTAAAACTGCCATTTAAGAACAATCCCAGTCATCTTGGTCATTCATTCGACATTGCACGCCGCAGATTCTTAAGCTTGGAACGCCGTTTGGTACTGTCTTCGGAACTTCGCTTACAGTATTGTCAATTCATGGAGGAGTATGAACGTTTGGAACATATGTCGCTGGTTTCAGAACCAAATTTATCGGAACCTCACTACTACATACCCCATCATTGCGTTTTGAAGCCCAGCAGCGAATCTACAAAGCTTCGGGTGGTCTTCGACGCTTCGTGTCGTACGTCCAGTCACACTTCGCTCAATGATCAGTTACTCGTCGGCCCGACCCTCCAAGATGATATATATTTGTTGTTGCTGCGCTTCAGACTTCATCGTTATGCCATAACAGCGGATGTAACCAAAATGTACAGGCAAGTAAATGTTGATATCAATGATCGCAAATACCAGTACATACTTTGGCGAGCTCTTCCAGATGAACCACTTCGCACTTATCAGCTCAACACGGTCACATATGGAACAGCCTCTGCACCATATTTAGCCATACGCAGCCTGCACTATTTGGCAGATCTGCATCAAGCTGAGTATCCAATCGGTGCCGCAGTCATCAAATCGTCGTTCTACGTAGATGATCTTTTATCTGGAAGTGATGACATACAAACTCTCCGCACAATCAAGGATCAAGTAACGGAAATCTTGCGTCGTGGTCAATTCCCGTTATCAAAATGGCATTCAAATCATGCCCAATTCATCGAAAACTCCGCTAACAAGGATTTCAGTACGTGCGACAACGGACTGACTAGCGCACTTGGTGTCAGCTGGAATCAACATACTGATATGCTGCTATTCAACTTTAGACCAAAAATGATTGCGTCAAACGTCACCAAGAGGACCATTCTATCTATCGCATCAGCTTTGTTCGACCCTCTCGGACTTGTGTCACCACTCATAATCGTCGCAAAGATCATCCTGCAGGAACTCTGGCTCGCAGGGCTTACTTGGGATGAATCTGTACCACAGCATCTTGAACTGGCCTGGAAGAAGTGCCTGGAATCATTCCAAACCATTTCGTCACTTGCTGTACCTAGATACTGCAAGCAGGTCAACCATAGCTCAATTCAATTGCACGGATTCTGCGACGCCTCGATTCGAGCATACGGCTGTTGCATTTATGTGCGGTCGGAGTCTGCCTGTGGAAGCGTTGTGGTTCGTCTTCTCACCGCCAAGTCCAGAGTGGCCCCAGTCAAGAAGAAATCGCTTCCCAAACTGGAATTATGCGGAGCTCACTTGTTGGCACAAGTCTACAACAAAGTTAAGGGTATATTCGCCGAAAAGCCACACGCCGTATATTTCTGGTCGGATTCGCAAATTGTTTTGCATTGGCTAAAGCAACATTCAGTCACTTTATCTGCATTTGTTGGAAATCGAATTTCTGAAATTCAGGATTTGACTTCAATCGGAGATTGGAGATACGTGCCATCAGCATCAAATCCTGCTGACATCGTATCTCGAGGTGCCACCACCTCCGAACTAGAATCATCCATATGGTTCTCAGGACCAGCCTTTTTAACTCAACGTCGTGAACTGTGGCCTGTATCAGACAACATCAGCGACATTGATATGCAAGTAATCAGCGCTGAACAACGGAAAAGCACATTCGTCGCAACAATGGCTCAGAACCACATCTTGGAGAGACTGGCGAACATCAGCTCATATAATCGCTGCATTCGCACCATCGCTTACGTGCTTCGCTTCGTTCAAATCACACGTACGGGACGAAAATTCGATACAACTTTGTCCCCCGATGAACTTCGCTATGCATCTCATTGCATAATTTGGAACATCCAACAACTAACATTCGTCGAAGATATTCGCCAATTGGAAAGGAATCAACCTATCAAAAGCCATCTGAAGTTTCTAAATCCGTTTCTAGATCGTTCCACAGGATATTCACTTATTAGAGTTGGCGGACGGCTAGAGAACGTTGACTTCGAAAACTTCGAAAAACACCCGATATTGCTGCCCAGTAAATCCCATTTCGTTTGGAGTTATGTTCGGCATCTACATCTGCGCAACTGCCATGCTGGACCCAAAGCTTTAGTGGCACTCATTCGATTGGAGTATTGGATCGTAAACGCCAGGGACTTGGCCCGTCGCATCGTGCGCACTTGCATGGCTTGTGTTCGATACAAGCCAAAGTTGGAAAGGCAGCTTATGGGATCGCTACCAGCGGAGCGCCTTCGACCGGAACACCCATTCCAACGCTGTGGCATCGACTTTTGTGGGCCAATCCACAAGTTGGCCATTTTACCGATGGAGTCTTGATGTATTGAAAGCAGATCCTTTCAAGGCGGCCGGGATGTTTAGTCAAACTAAATAACTCTTGACAACTCTGTTACAAAATTTAAAATCATCGATAGTATCGACTATCGTTTAGTCTAAGCAAGCCTGTTGATCAAGAAGAAGCGCGCACTTTTCGTGTCGGCAAAAAATAAAGTGTAAAATAGTTAATTAAATCACCGCCCAGACTTGTTGTTTCATGCTTGCATAAAAAACGCTTTATGCATCAAACATATTTTCTTCATTTATTTATTATACTATTATACCAAAATGGTATAATAGTATATTGGTTTTGTGCAATGTCCGTCATGCTGTCTGTCCGTCTGTCCGTCTGTATGAACGCGCGTTCCTCCGACACCCTTTGAGATAGAGACTTGAAACTTGGAACGTATACTGGAAAGTACCCTCTAAAGTTAAGGTGTCTTGGGTTTGGACCTACGTCCACTAGGGAGCTAGAAAATCAATAAATTCGATTTTAGCAAATCGATAAATCCCCATATCTCTTACAATTTAATGAATACAGTCACCAATTTTGGTTAATAGGTTGTTGGCGAGGTCCTTGAAAGATCGGCATATGCCACGCCCACCTCCGACGCCCCCTTCACCCCCGCCCCTAAAATTTTCAAATGGCTATATCTTCCGCAGTTTCTGAGTAGGGAACGTCAAATTTGGTAGGTATATTACTGGTAGTCGCCTCTAAGAATCGATAACAAATTTGTGGTGCCACGCCCACAATTGCGCCTATAATCGACAATTCCGATTATTAATCGATAACTCCGTATATCTCCGAACATTTTAAAGATAGAGTAACCAAACTTGGAAGGTAATTTGCTGGTAACCTCCTTTAAAGATTGGCATACCAATTTTTGGACCACGCCCACATCCGCCGCCCCCAGGAACTTCGTCCCTAGAAATTTAAAATGCGTATATCTGCCGTAATTTGCAAGCTAGAGTCGCAAAATTTTGCAGGTATGTTACTGGTAACTCCCCCAAAGATCGATAAAAAAATTGGATGGCCACGCCCACTCCACCTACCTAAACCGATACACCTGTTGGCGTAAATCGATAAACCCATATATCTCGCGCAATTTGAAAACTTAAGTCACCAAATTTTAAAGGTATATTGCTAGTAACACCCTTCATAAATGTGGAAAAAAAATTTTGGACCACGCCCACTCCCGCCCACAAAAAACGATAAATGCCTGTATCTCCCGCAATTTAAGAGCTACAGTTACAAAATTTATAAGGTATATTACTAAGATTGAACTCCAAAATTTTTTCGGCCACGCCCACTCCCGCCCCCAAAACCAATAAACGCCCATATCCCCCGGAATTCAAGTATTTCTTAACTGTACACAAATAAAGGTATAATAGTATTTCGCTGTCGGTTACGTCCGACTGCAACGTTCTATCTTGTTATTATCGCAAGCGCTACGAAATAAATTTTGTTGCACGGACCTACAACTCGACTGAGTTTTTAGTTCAGCATAAAATCCGAACTAAAAGGTTCGTTACAACGTGATCGATAGAATTGACGAACTTTCAATGAATAAATCTATTCTGTACGAAGCAAAAAATTTGAACGATTTTAAAAAAAAACTGAAAGACTATGAAAAAATGAGTGCAAATACGAAGAAGAGCGAGAAATTGAATAAGGAGGAAGAGATGCAAGATATATGCGCCATATAAAAAATAACATTGAAGTAACCCCAAAATAAGATACACACAACATAGCCAAGACTGAATATTCGGTGCTGCAGGCGCGCTATCACATGCTGGAGGAGCAGTACAGAGAGTCGGAGTTGCGTGCAGAGGAGCGTTTGGCCGAGGAGCAGAAGCGTCATCGCGAAATGTTGGACCGTATGGAACGCGAAGCCTTGCTCCAGAATGAGAATTGCCAGATGAAGATCAAAGCCACCAAAATCGATTCGAATGCACTAAGCGACGACGTACAGCGATTGCATGTTTTGTGCCATAAACAGGCCACCGATTTGCATCGCACCGAGGAATGCATTGTCAGGATGGCCGAATGTGGGTTGGTTTGTGGTTTCTGACGATCCCTAGACAACAACGATACCGAGACGACGAAGAGCAATGAGAGCGAATTCGCAAGACGGCGAATCCGATCGAGGACGAGAAGCGGCGAAGACGACGACGATGACGACGACGACGTGACGACGATAAGGGAGTTGCAGTTCGGCCTTTCACAGAAAAGGTTGTGAGAGCTGTGCCTCAAGTCGAGTTGAACGAGTGAATGAGTGGAAAGAAGCAGACTTTAATGTTACAAACTATTAATGACGTTGTATTATCTTATATTAACCAATTAATACAGTTGATGTATTAAAACCACCACATTTATATTAATTATGTTTATTTAATTAACTAACTTTTTTGTGGGCGGGAGTGGGCGTGGTCCAAAATTTTTTTCCACATTTATGAAGGTTGTTACTAGCAATATACCTTTAAAATTTGGTGACTTAAGTTTTCAAATTCCGTGAGATATATGGTCTTATCGATTTACATCAACAGGTTTCGGATTAGGTAGGTGGAGTGGGCGTGGTCATCCAATTTTTTTATCGATCTTTGGGGGAGTTACCAGTAACATACCTTCAAAATTGTGCGACTCTAGCTTGCAAATTACGGCAGATAGGCGCATTTTAAATTTCTAGGGACGAAGTTCCTGGGGGCGGCGGTTGTGGGCGTGGTCCAAAAATTGATATAACAATCCTTGGAGGAGGATACCAGCAAATTACATTCCAAGGTTGGTTACTCTATCTTTAAAATTTTCGGAGCTATACGGAGCTATCGATTTACAATCAGAATTGTCGATTATAGTCGCAGGTGTGGGCATGGCAACACAAATTTAATACCGGTTCTTAAGGACGACTACCAGTAAAATACATACCAAATTTGACGTTCCCTACTCAAAAACTGCGGAAGATATAGCCATGTTATTGGAGTCGGAGGTGGGAGTGGCACATGCCGATTTTCAAGGACTTCGCCAACAACCTACCAACCAAAATTGGTTACTATCCATTAAATTGTGAGAGATATGTGGATTTATCGATTTGCTGAAATCGATTTTCGCGGTTTTCTAGCTCCCTAGTGGACGTAGGCCCAAACCCAAGATACTTTAACTGTTGAGGATACTTTCCAGTATACGTAGCAAGTTTCTACCTCAAAGGGTGTCGGAGGAACGCGCGTTTATACAGTTAGACAGACAGTTAGGTAGGACAG
This sequence comes from Drosophila infuscata, assembly GCA_035042205.1. Lineage (NCBI taxonomy): Eukaryota > Metazoa > Arthropoda > Insecta > Diptera > Drosophilidae > Drosophila > Drosophila infuscata. The sequence continues at coordinate 120,700 of JAWNLR010000940.1, read as the reverse complement.
AATTATGGACATTGAACAAAACGATTATACTATTATACCTTTTTGGTGTGCAAAATGTTAATCTTTTTTATGGAAATGCTACAAAAGAAAAAACACATGACTTAATAATTATGTCTATTTTTTTTTTTTAATTTTTATTACGTTTAAGGACTTAAGATATATACCGAATATAACATTTATTTAAATAAACATATGTATGTAGGAATGGGAAAAGACACGGAACATCAGGAATAAAAGGGAACTCGAAGTGTTCACCGTTATTGAGAGACGGGACACTGAGAGAGAAAAGAGAGAGAATGTGAGTGGAAACGCACGCGCATAAAGTACGAAAACAATTCATCAAAATTGTGTAATCGTATAAGTTGAAGTAAATATGTACTATTTAGTAAGACCCGATTATAATATTTATAAACTATAATTATAATACTAAACGTGGATTTGGACTTAATTGGTGCGATTAAAATACCCATTGCATCAGAATATTCGAAACGCGCGCGCAACTATCGCTATTTCGCAACTATTGCAACTATCAAAATATCGATATCAAGCAATTGTAACGCAACCCTGCGAAGTGACGCCATATTGTATTCATTCTTGTAATTCCCTCTGTTCTAATAAAGCACTGAAAGCGAACGGTTGACTTTTTTTTATTTAAAAAATCAAACAAAACGTTTAATTTATATATGCATGCATACTAATCTAAGAGATTTTTCAAGCTAAATTAATTTATTCTTTCCTCAATACTAAAAGAGATCCCATAGTGGTAACTATAAAAAGTAATTTATTCTTTCCTCAATACTAAGAGAGATCCCATGGTGGTAACTATAAAAAGTCTCAAATGTCCTAGCACTAATATATCCGCTGGAAATATTGGAAAACGCCCAATCAATGTTAGAGTTACAATTGGTAGTGGGCGTTTTCAAATCTAACAAGGTTCGAAATCCTTCCCAAACCAGTTCATTGTAAAGAGATCCACATCTATCAAACATATTCAAGCATAAATTGAAGTCTCCTAAAATAACACAATTATCATTCAAAAAGGAATAATGCAGAAATAATTCCTCATATGCTGCTTAAATCATAGAAGGGGAATTAGGCCGACTCTTATAAATAACTAAAAAGGCCAAAATCGGAACACGGCAAGAACGAACACCACTGATCCTAATGTGCATGAGACATTGCATCACAATCCAGGCAGACAATAATGGTAAGCCCAGGAATTTCCACGTTTTCATTGGAATATGATGAGGTTTCAACGAAACATTGACTGGACGACTGTAACAATAATCTGTCTGCTCGAACGTCTTCAATGTGACAATGAAGGCTTTCAGTATTATTAAAAAAAAATGTCAAGGGCGGAACTGTTAACTAAATGATAAAAATTTGTTCGAAGTAGTTTCTCAGTCCCCAATTTCTTAATTTCATTTGGACCTTATCGTCATTTTTCGGAGGTCTAGGGCAAACAAAATCCCCAACTATAAACTGTAACGGACACTTACGATGTTGTTTCGGCTGGCACATGTAGCATATAACCTTGTATTGGACGAGCTGACGTTCATGTAGCTTACAAGAAGTGTTGCACGTGCTGGTTCCGGCTGTATGATCGGTAGATGGTCGGGGTTCCTTATAGGTTCTTGTACTACTTGCTCGCTGTGCTTAATACTAATTAAAAAAAATATCACGTGCTGTTATCGTTCGAACTATATTACCTGGAAGAGGGAAGAGAGGAAAAAGGAATTGCACCAGTCTCATAAATAGAAGATGAAGGCGACACTCCTTGGTTGTCGTCGTTTGAGCTGGGCTGATGTAGTTGCCACAGCAGATGCCCACCCTACCAAGATCATCAGGCACCTAGGCATAAACATTTTTGATGATCCCTAAAATAACGACTACTTAATTCATCGTCTATTCAGCGCGCGTTGCATGACTCCCAAGGAAAAAAAAATTTAGTTATTCATTTTAACAATACTCTATTGACAAAAAAATATATTTAGTTGCATTTAAGATTAGGGTTAATTAATTTCAGTTTCATAACATGTACTTTTTTTCAAAGGGTTTATATACTATTCGCTAATTATAAATTTAATGGTACTAGTACCACCAAAAATTAGTAGGGACGCTTTCTATAGCTACGATAATTAATAATATTTTTTTTTTTTTCTTACTTAATTATAGGAAGTTTTAATTTTTATATATACATTTTTTTTGTCTTCTTGGTATTTATAAATTCATATTAGATTAAGTTATTTACTTAGGTATTATATTTACTATAATATAATTGTATTTATTTAAATTTAATTTGCTTAAGTTTTTATTTTAGTTCGCAGAACAAAAAAAAATGAAATCAAAAGAATATTTCCAACATAAGTAGTAATAAGGCATGTTAAAAATTATTTATTTGTTTAAGTATACAAATCATTAATTTAATTTTATTATACCCTGAACCCATTAAAAATGGGTAAAAAGGGTATAATGGTTTTGTGCAAATGTATGTAACAGGCAGACGGAAGCATCTCCGACCCCATAAAGTATATATATTCTTGATCAGGATCAATAGCCGAGTCGATCTAGCCCTGTCCGTCTGTCTGTCCGTCTGTCCGTCTGTATGAAACAACGGATCTCAGAGACTATAAGAGCTAGAGACTTCAAATTTGGAATATAAGATCTCGTATACCAGGCGCAGATCAAGTTTGCGTTATTTTATCGATAACTGCCTCAGTTTCTGAATTATCGATACATTTAGATTTTCGATAGCAGTAAATTCCACATATCTTTCACAATTTAATGGATACAGTCACCAATTTTGGTTGGTAGGTTGTTGGCGAGGTCCTTGAAAGATCGGCATGTGCCACGCCCACCTCCGACGCCCCCATCACCCCCGCCCCTAAAATTTTCAAGTGGCTATATCTTCCGCAGTTTTTGAGTAGGGAACGTCAAATTTGGTAGGTATATTACTGGTAGTCGCCTTTAAGAACCGATAACAAATTTGTGGTGCCACGCCCACACCTGCGCCTATAATCGACAATTCCGATTGTAAATCGATAACTCCCTATATCTCCGAACATTTTAAAGATAGAGTAACCAAACTTGGAAGGCAATTTGCTGGTAACCTCCTCCAAAGATTGGCATACCAATTTTTGGACCACGCCCACATCCGCCGCCCCCAGGAACTTCATCCCTAGAAATTTAAAATGCGCATATCTGCCGTAATTTGCAAGCTAGAGTCGCAAAATTTTGCAGGTATGTTACTGGTAACTCCCCCAAAGATCGATAAAAAAATTGGATGGCCACGCCCACTCCACCTACCTAAACCGATACACCTGTTGGTGTAAATCGATAAACCCATATATCTTACGCAATTTAAAAACTTAAGTCACCAAATTTTAAAGGTATATTACTAGTAACACCCTTCATAAATGTGGAAACAAAATTTTGGACCACGCCCACTCCCGCCCACAAAAAACGAAAATTGCCTGTATCTCCCGCAATTTAAGAGCTACAGTTACCAAACATAGAAGGTATATTACTAAGATCGAACTCCAAAATATTTTGAGCCACGCCCACTCCCGCCCACAAAAAAAGATAAATGCCTGTATCTCCCGCAATTCAAGAGCTACAGTTACCAAACTTAGAAGGTATATTACTAAGATCGGGCCACGCCCACTCCAGCCCCCAAAAACGATAAACCTATAATGCATTTAAAGCTTGGTTCAGGGTATATGGTAGTCGAGCTCACTCGACTACAGCGTTCTTACTTGTTTTCCTTTGTATGTTTGATTTGTTCATTTTAAATTGCGAGTTGTCATTTGTGTATTTTTATTTGCATACGAGTACTTCTACAGCGACTTTGATATTAAAGTTGTAGCATACTTTTGCCTGAGCTTTAATTTTATTATGCAGCACATAAGCTCACTCAGTTTAGTGCGCCGAATATTAGAAGAGCCAATTTCCGCTCAAAATAAGGGCGATCCATATTGAGTGAGTTTTATTTAATTTTTTTTTTTTTGTTTCTCTCTCGACAAAATTTGGAGAGTTTTGCACTTGCACTTGTAAATGGCGTCAAATTTTAACTCACTTTAACATCGAATTGTCGCTGCTCACCAAAATAAAATTTAAATAAAAAAATAAAAAATTACACTTACATGTTTATCCTCCACGTCCAAAAGATCTTTTGCAGGCGGGGCATTTGCTAGGCTTGATGAGTGGGTTTATAGTGATAAATTAAAATATTATGTAAATCTTATTCGGCGAGGTATATATATTTTTCTTGGATTTATATTTTTCTTATAACTTTATGTTTTATATTTTTATGTTCATGGTTTTATATTTCATGTTTTCTTTATTTATTATAAAAAAAAATTGTTTGCACGCCATATTATTCATTTTGATTTCACTTTAATTTAGTTTATATAACTATAGTTGGAACACAATTTGTTTCTTTTTTTTTCCACTCTTAACAACAAAAAAAAATCAAAAGAACAATATGGGAAAATTAGCCTTGTTCCTCCAGTACAATATACAGCTGCGGGTTCGATGCCGTGGTGCCGAGATGAATATGGTACGGGAAACTCCAATAGCTGGATCAGTCGTCAGTGGCGCAGCTCTCCTGGTTTTTTGTTAAGTTTCGGTGTTCCGCTGCGGGTCCAGGTTCAGGTCGGCTCGGAACTCATATTTTTATATTAAAGTATTTATTTTTCTGGCCGACAATAAAATCAATTTTAATTGTTTTATCTATTGATTTCTTTCCTTGGCTCAGATTTTGTTGTTCACGAAAACTAATTTATTCATGAAATAATTTTTTTTTTTTTGTATTTTTGTTTAATCCCAGACTAGCTCACCACGAATGTTCTTTTGGTGGCTGTTATAATTGTTAAAACAAAATTTTCAGGTAGAGTAAAAAAATTTTCTTTGCGCACAAGTGTCCAACTTGGATTTTGTTTTTGGTTTTCCATACAAATTTTGCGCGACGACACTTGGCGAAACTACATCTTCGCGGGCAGCACTCGAGCAAAAACCTCACGGCACAACTATCCTCTTCGGCAGACTCTTCTCGACTCTTCTCATGGCAAAACCATTATCTTCGGCAGACCGAACTCCAGAGAGTCTCCACCAGAACTTATGGATCGGCTTTCCCGAGAAGGGCTTGAGATTGTAGCACTTAATCACATAGATGGTGTCATCAAAAGCTCGGCTTAGTATGAAAACCAAAGCATACTTTTAGGCATGCCAAGAAAGCGCACTACATTTTCCCCCCCACTAAAATCACGCTTGGGGTGGAACACAACGAGCGGGATTCACGCTTGCAGACTAACGCATTATTGCTTAATGTCCTTTGCATGAAATTTGCCTATAAGTCTTCCATTAGTATCTTCCAGCTCGTAGTAAACATTACCTAATTTCCTACGAATTCGGGCTTTGACGAAGCTTATGGCTAGTTTGGAGCTGTATCCCTTCGCAAAGTTGCTTTGTTGGAAGTTGCGCCTATAAACCTCTTGACCGACTTTGAATGTCACCTCTCTAGTTCGCAAGTTGTAAACCTTTTCATTTCGAGGGTGCTGAGATTGCATAGAGTCTTTTGCCGTCTTCTCGATTAAATTCTATGCTGCGATCATCTAGCATGCCTAGGGTTCGCAATAATTTATAGCTACTGCCATTTGTGACCATACGTTGTCCAAATGTCAATTTGCTGGGGCTTGTGTTTACTGCTAAATGAAAGCTCGAGCGAAGTGCACAGCTTATGGAACTCAATTTTTCATCCCAGTTACTATGGCTTGGGTCCACATATGCCCTGATGGCTGAAAGCACAGATCGGTTGACCCTCTCTGAAGCATTAGCTTGAGGAGAATAATACGCGGTATATGTATGAAAAACGTTATATTTGTCTAGCAGGGAATTGAAGCACTGAGACTTAAACTGAACTCCGTTGTCAGACACTATGGTTTCGGGTACTCCGAAGCAGTGGAAGAGATCTTCTTCCAGGTAACGTTTGATCGCTTCAGCCGTACATTTTCGGACCGGCTTCAAAAATGGAAATTTTGACATATGGTCTAGTACTACAAAAATTCCTATATTTCCAGATTTGCTGCGTGGATACGGTCCCAGAAAATCAACAAATAACTTCTGAAAAAACGGCAGTGGTTGGCCCGTATGTCCCATTCTAGGTTTTAAAGTCTGATTGGGATGCTTCGTGGTCTTACAAATGTGGCAAGCATTTATATAGTTTTTAACATCGGTTACCATATTGGGCCAGCAGTAATACCTTCTGAGTCTTTCCAAAGTTTTGTTTATTCCCCCATGAGCATGCAAGGGATCATCATGAGCGCTTTAAGAGCCGATAATATTAGTGGCTGTGGCACCCAAAGTTTCCAGCATAAATCATCGGCAACCTTGGATTCTGCCGCATGCTCTGATCGACGGTAAATATATTCGCTTACAATCTTTAGGTTTGGCAAAGAAGACTGGGTTGTGCGAATCTTGTTCTTTATGGACTCGTAGGCTGAGGACTTAAATTTTGGTGAATCTAAGTCGACCATTAGGGAAGACAAATCTTCCGTATATGTACGTGAAAGAGCATCGGGAACTATATTTTGGATGCCCTTTTTGTGCTGTATCTTGAATTTAAACCCTTGCAATTTAAGAGACCAACGGGATAGCCGTGAACTAAGATCCACTTGGCTCATGAGCCATTTTAAGGATGCATGATCCGTGATCACCGTAAACTCTTGACCTTCTATATAGGCCCTAAATTTGTTTACTGCCAAGACCGCTGCATAGCACTCCTTCTCTGTGACCGTATACTGCCTTTGGCATCGATTAAGTTTCCTGGACATAAATGCGATCGGCACATCGTCACCCTCGCTATTGGTCTGCATCAGCACCGCTCCAACCCCAGTGTGACTGGCATCAAAATGTAGGGAAAAAGGCTCCGCAAAGTTCGGGCTATGCAATACAGGAGCCGAACACATGTGATCCTTTAAGGATTCGAATTCATGTTGGGCTTCCTCAGTCCATTCAAACTTTCTTTTTGACTTGAGAGTATCGGACAATGGAGATGAAATAGAAGCATAATTTCTGATAAATTTATGATACCATCCAGTCATGCCAAGGAACCTACGAACTTGTTTTACTGAACGTGGAATTGGAAAGTCCCTTACTGCTGATATTTTGTCTGGATCGGTACTGATAGTGCCATTGCCGTTTACATGCCCCAAATACTTAACTTCCCGTCGGCAAAATTTACTTTTCTCGACGTTAAGGGTAAGATTAGCACGAGACATATGCGACGCAACTATCGACAAGACTTCGAAATGGCGATCGAATGAATCTGAAATAATCAGTAAGTCGTCTAAGTAAATAAAGACTTCGTTGCGCAAATGCGCTGGAACTATTTTGTCCATTAGTCTGGACATAGACTGAGGAGCATTAGTAAGCCCAAAGGGCATGACAACGAACTCATATAGAGGACGCCCAGGAACTGTGAAGGCGGTCTTGTCGCGAGAGTTTTGGTCGAGAGGTATTTGCCAAAAGGCATCCTTAAGGTCAAGGCTCGTAATAAACTCTGCTTTCGGCAATCTGCTTAAGATCCCATTGATCAATGGCATAGGGTACGCATCTTTCACGGTTACTTCGTTAACCTTTCTGCTATCAATGCATAACCTTACCTTTCCGGGCTTTTTCACTAAAACGACTGGGGACGACCAGGAGCTGTATGATTCCTGAATAACTCCTAGTTGCAACATCCAATCTAGTTCCTCGTACATTAGCTTCTCAGTAGCAGGTGATACTGCATAGTGACGCTGTTTTATAGGTTTAGCGTCGGCTACATCAATCACATGTGATATTATTGTTGTTCTACCCAATCCTTTCTTTGAAAATGATGGAAACAACTTTATTGTTTCCTGCAGCAATTTTTGTTGTTTTGGAGTCGATTCTCGCATTGTGGGATCATTTAATGACGAAATATTTAGGTTCTGTGTCATTAAGTGTAAAGGTAGTAGATCAAAAACTGTCCAAAAGTCAATTCCAAGGTAAAGCTCTGCAGCTAGAGAAGGAACTAGATAAAACGTTAAATTCTTAGTCTCTCCCCTGTAAGTTACTTCTGCAAATACTTTGCCAACAATATTTTGACCTTTTCCGTCAGCCGTCTTTACTTTGGCGTTCATTGCTTTATAATTTATATCCCCAAGAAGGAGTTCAGAAGCAAAACTACCCCCGATACAGCTGATTGAAGCCCCTGTGTCCATTAGTCCCACTACGGTTTTACCCAGCAACACTACCTGGGCATGAGGGCGTAAGTCATTAGGTATGGCGATTATTGAAGCTAACAGCAATTTTTTCTCTATACGCCATCGATTTTTAACATCATTTCTACGGTGTTTAGAACGGTTTTTCTGTATGTCCGGTAAGTCAACATGATAGTTGGAAAGTAAGTCTGGTTGGATGGATTCATCTGAGGCTGGGAACGACATGGTTAGTCGGTATTGGTCGCTTTGCTGACCAACTGTTTGCGTACGGGCGTACGGGCGTGATAGTTTTTTGAAACATTTGCACTGCAGTTCCTACAACTAGGTTTGTAAGTATCTGCCTTACCGCAACCATAACAAAATACCCTTCGTTGCGCCATACAATCTTGGTAACGGTGACCTTTTTCAGCGCAATTCCAGCATGACAAGTCTACCGCCGATAAGTCATAATGCATATCGGATGCAGTTTCATCGTCAGAGACCATCTCAGGTTCGGTTTCAGAAATAGCATTTACCAGTCGTCGAGGAACAACTGATTGCTTTGCCTTTAAAACTGATTGCATGAAGATTTCTCGAGTCCGAACTAAGTGACGCAATTCCTTCACCGAGTTAGCAGGTTCATATAGTATCTCATGCTGAATGTCGGCCAACAGGTTGGCTCTTAAGGTTTCAACCAAAGACTTTTCAGACATAGGTTCGGACAGCCTATCTGCTAATGCAGCTATAATCCTATAAAAATCGTCAAATGATTCATTTGATCTTTGCTTCCGATGTTCAATTTCGGTTCTTATATTCCTGTCCGTCCGGTCGTCCTTAAATTGACCACGAAGGGCAGCGCACAGGTCTGACCAATAAACTTCTCGAACACTTTTATGGTAGCGCCAGTACCATTCGCTAGCGCTGCCATCAAACAAGTTACTAGCATATCTAGCCGTCAACTCGAAATTACCTTCCAATGTCTGCTTTGTTAAGGCTTCTACGCGATATATAAAATCTTCTATGGACATGGTGGCCTTGCCGGTAAACCTTATTTTCCAGTTAGACATTATCTGACTTATCCGATCTGGACGAAGGTCAGAACCTAATCTTCCATTAACAGGTGTTATTGCTGCTGCCGAATGCGACCTATCACCACCAGAATGAAGAGAGTTCTCGAAATGTGGTGCCTGATTGGTTGCAGCAGAATTCCTTGCTGTCTGGTTTTGAGCGGACCCTGAGTTCGGTGCCATTGACGAGGGCACACGAAGAAACTGCTCTAGCGTTTGATTCTCTACTTCCGACAGTGGACGCACGTGAGGAGGAGTTACATTTGCTAAATTGGCAGTTGGACTAACTCTAAGACCTTCTGAAAGGGCTTGGACCAACCTGTTCGTTTGGTCGGCCAAACTGGTGGCAATGAGTCGGGATTGCTCCATCATAGCCACTCTTATAGTATCAGCCATCGATTGTTGTATCGATTCCATTGTTGGTACCTCTTGCTGCATAGTTGTTGAACCCTGTGACAAATTAATATCTTCAGAGTTGCGCATTTCGACTTGATCGGGAATTAGAATCCGTTTGGCTTGAGCTCTGGTCTGAAGGGACTGAAATGTTGAAGGTCTTCTTGGATTTGAGGTAGATGGTCTAGCAGGATTAAGATTCTCTGTTGAAGCCAAAGTTAGAAGTGTCAGGCTCTGATTGCAAATTGGGCACACTTTCTTTTTTCCCACTTTGGAATTAAAACAAGATCTATGGAAGTAATGTCCACAGGAGGTTGCTAATAACTGAACTTGGTATACGATTATATCAGAGCAAATGAAACAATATTTGCCTGTGTTACTAATTCGGGTCAGATCTTCTGTGCTATGAGAAAGAACCATTTCGATAAATGACTTGGGATAATTTGATTAACTATGTCTAGTCAATCACGGTTTAATCAATACACCTAATAGGCAAAAAAAAAATGTAAGAAAAAAAAATTATTCGATATCACGATTTCGATAATAATATGGGAGTCAAGCAACTGACTGTAAACTAGAATAGAATTTTTCTTTAATTCTATAATGAGATGCAAAAGGAAGGGAATTATAAGGAGAATCAGGAACTATCTTTAATTTCACGGCGGATTCGCAATTGAGATATGCTTAATCCTCATCCAGCGAAATTCTTAAAAGCTTCTGAAATGAATATGAGGCAAAAAGGGGGACTTCGGTATCTGCATAAAACAGTCGTACCAGTAGTGCTCAACTTATACCAAAAGGAAATTATAGGATGGCTGCAGCTCAATACTCCGCAAATCCAATAAACAACCTATAAACCTTCGGGGTAATAAGTAAGCAAGGAGGAAAAGGTATAGACTCATATTTAACAATGGAGTTATATCCAATAAAAGTTATAACACTTCCAGTAAGTCAAAGTCTATAACCAGGAGCTATTGAAATTAGAATACTAGGCCATGAAATCTATTGAATTGTCTTGGATCCATAGTATATTCCAATAACAAGGACAAAGGGATTTATTAAGAGAAGGATGGGAGCTAAAGTAATAATTCGAACGTTAAGTGTCAGGTGTTTTGACACAAAGTCTTTAATTGAAGTTCAGTCCGTTCGGTTCGTTTCGAGGCCTCCATCGGGCCTTGTGTGGTTCGGGGCCTTCGGGTCTTGTGAGGTCCCTTCGGGTCCCACGTTGGGCGCCATTTTTAATTTAATATTAATGTAGCATATAACCTTGTATTGGACGAGCTGATGTTCATGTAGCTTACAAGAAGTGTTGCACGTGCTGGTTCCGGCTGTATGATCGGTAGATGGTCGGGGTTCCTTATAGGTTCTTGTGCTACTTGCTCGCTGTGCTTAATACTAATTAAAAAAAATATCACGTGCTGTTATCGTTCGAACTATATCACCTGGAAGAGGGAAGAGAGGAAAAAGGAATTGCACCAGTCTCATAAATAGAAGATGAAGGCGACACTCCTTGGTTGTCGTCGTTTGAGCTGGGCTGATGTAGTTGCCACAGCAGATGCCCACCCCACCAAGATCATCAGGCACCTAGGCATAAACATTTTTGATGATCCCTAAAATAACGACTATTAATTCATCGTCTATTCAGCGCGCGTTGCATGACTCCCAAGGAAAAAAAAATTTAGTTATTAATTTTAACAATACTCTATTCACAAAAAAATATATTAAGTTGCATTTCAGATTAGGGTTAATTAATTTCAGTTTCATAACATGTAATTTTTTCAATAGGGTTTATATACTATTCGCTAATTATAAATTTAATGGTACTAGTACCACCAAAAATTAGTAGGGACGCTTTCTATAGCTACGATAATTAATAATATTTTTTTTTTTTCTTACTTAATTATAGGTGTTGGCGCCAGCACAAAATTAGTTGCAGTCAACAATTGTTGTACATTTGGAGCCCTGCGCGGCTCAATAAATATAGAGTATTAGTAGGTGCATTTACACATGCAAATTATCTTAAGTGCAGTTCGAGCTGTAGCAGCCAGCGTTATCAGCGCTATTCTTTGCCGCTCTCTTCGTATAGTACCGCGCTCTCTTGTGCATCGCTCTCTCTCTCTCTATACAAAGGGCGCTCGCTGATTCGCCGGCTGCTGCAGCTAGTGAGTTTACACTCTATCTGAGTTGACTATTTATCGTTGTCAATTAAAGTTGTTCGCATAACTCGAGCGTACTAAGTTATACCCTCTGTCGTTGTTAAAAGACTAAGCAAGTGGCTTCTAGTCTATAAACTCTAATAATAATTAACCAAATACATAAAGTTTATAAAGTTGTGAAATAAGTTTGTGTACTTATTTAAATAAAGCTATCAAAAAGCTGATAGCGCAAACATTGGTGACCCCGACGTGATTTCTTGTTTATTGTGCATTTAATAAACAACATCACAAACAAAACAATAATTATTTGCAATTAAAAACATAAATAAAAACTAGTGCACAAAACATTAAAGGACAAGTGCAAATCAATTCGCTTCTTAATCGCCGCTTAGTGTGCCTCTGCTTCGCTTTGAACTTTCGTGAACTTGTTTCGTCTACATAAGCAGCTGTGCGTGCGCGATTGAGCATATAAAAACACCGCTCATTCTAAATACAGTTGTTGTTGTCAGTAAATTTGTGCATTTGGCTGCAATTTTGTGCGAGCGTTCAGCCTAAATATGACAACAACAGTCGCGTCCAGTGAAAGTGTGCCTGCTCTGATTTCGTATTATACGCGCAAGACTCAAGCGATGTATAGTGATCTACAGAGTCTTGACGAGTCTTGGTCGGTGCCTACTCTAAATTCGTTTGATTCAATACAAATCAAGTCAACCTTAGAGCAGCTCAACACAACTGGAGCCGAGTTCAAACATTTTCATGATGCTCTGGAACGGCTTAATTTCGATGAAATAAGCAGTGTGCTCAGCAAAAACTTTCTGGAGCTAAACAAATCACTGAAAGATCGGTTGAATAGGCAGCTTGAAATGGTCGAAACGCGTCGCTTATCGTCAACATTTCGGAATGTTGAGTCGGCAGCTGATCGGTCAATTCCCGTCGTTATTGATCGCCATCATCGACCGCGCTTACCTGAACTCAAGCTGCCTACATTCATTGGCGGTTAGTGAGATTGAAAAGCTTCAGCATTTACGGTCGTGTTTGTCGGGCGTGGCGTTAGAGTCGGTACGGTCGCTAGAAATATCCAGTGCGAACTATCGTGCGGCTTTGGACATTTTGAACAAACGTTTTAATAATAAGCGATTAGTGTTTCAATCGCACATCAAGGAGATTGTTGGACTCAAGAAGGTGGATTCGACTTCTGCAGGGAAGCTACGCGACTTCTCAGACAAGGTTAACTCACATATGCGCGCACTTGCATCCTTGGGAAGCAAGCAGGAAATAGCTGGCTGCATGGTCATACACATGCTACTACAAAAGCTGGACATCTCTACTCAGACTTGTTGGGAGGAAGCTGCAGTTATGGACAAAATACCCTCGGCTGAAGAATTCTACGCGTTCTTGGAGAACCTATGCCAAAAGCTAGAGAACCTGGAGCATGCAATGGCATACCATTCCTTCAACTCTCAGGTGGGAAAAACAAATCAAAACACTAACCCCAGTAGACGATCCTTCGTGGCATCCCAAAGTAGCAATTCTCCGTGCCTATTTTGTAATTGTGTCGGCCACACCATATATACGTGCAGCCGTTTTGGAAACCTTTCTCCCTTTCTGCGACAAAGGGAAGCAAAGAAGATGGCCCTTTGCCTTAATTGTCTAAAGGCTGGACACCATTCTCGTGAGTGCGGCAGTGGGCATTGCCATGTCTGTGGAAATAGGCATCATACCTTGCTGCACTTTGACGACAACACTTCCCAGCAGCCAGCCAATGCAGTAGCTGAAGCTGCTCTCATCGCCTCTTCTTCGTGCATTTCACCATTTTCTGCTGCTTCTCTTGCTGCACAGGATTGTTCAACAGAGGTGGTGCTACTGGCCACTGCTGTTATTCTAGTTAAAAGTCGATCGGGCCTATTTCTTCCATGCAGAGCCTTACTGGATTCAGGCTCTCAGCTGCATTTAGTCACCTCTCGGCTGGCGCAGCAGTTGCAGTTAAAAACAACGCGATCGTCAACTATAGTGTCTGGTCTTGGTGACACTAATGTTCGCACGGAAGGTCACACGGTGGAAATTGACTTCAAGTCCCAAACATCGGATTATGCCGCGTCACTCACTGCGTTAGTCGCATCCACCATTACGGATAGTCAGCCCGGCTTTCCAATTGACATTACAAATTGGAATATTCCGGCTAACATACGACTGGCTGATCCCACCTTCTACAAGCCTCAGTGTGTGGATTTGCTGATTGGAGCCAGCATGTTCTATGATTTGTTGTGTGTTGGGCAGATCAGGCTCGTGCCCGGACTGCCGTTGTTACAAAAGACTCGCCTTGGCTGGGTAGTTACAGGTTGTAGTCAACGCTTGAGCCGAACTTCATTGTTGTCCTCCAATCCAGCATTAGAGGATGTCTCGATTGCTGATGAGCGACAGGATGAAGTTGTTCGACGATGTTGGGAGATGGAGCAGCTGCAGCGCATCAGTACGGATGAAGGACGGCTCAAGCTGCTTAAAAACAAGATGAAGCTCAACGAGATGAAGCAGAGTCTCAAGGATCAGGAGCTTCAGCAGGAGATGCACCATATGCGCCAAGAGTTCACGCGTAGCGAGCAACTCATCCTGCAGTTGGAGAGCACTCTGTCGCAGCAGAGCGAACAGCTTGATACACTGCGTCCGCTGGCCGAGCAGTTGCGCGAGCGTAACGCCGAGCTGGAGCACAGTGGTGAGATGCTGGAGGCAACGCGACTGGAGCTGCACAATGCGAGGGGGCAACTGTTGGAGGAGCAGGCCAACAATGCTTCTGTCGCTGCTGCCTCCACCGATTCCCAAGTCAACGTGGAGCTGGCCAAGCAGGTACAGGAGCTAGAGAAGCAGCTGCAAGATCTACGCAACAGCAGCGCCGAACAGCAGCCGGTGACGCAGGCAGTGGATGTGCCTGCTACTGAGGTCAGCGAATTGGAGGCAACCATCGCCGTAGAGCACTGCCGCCAAAATCTGGATGCGGCAGAGAACGCCGCAAGGCATTGCCACTGTGTTGATCAGTCGGTGCTCGTTTGTGATGAGTGGCGAGCACTTGGCTGTCAAACTGTGGCAACAACTAATTCTCCACTGTTAGATCCAATTTCAGAAAATCCTGACGATGTAGATGTGTTGACTCCGGCCAATTTTGTTATTTGCGGAGTTCCAGCAACAATTCTGCAACTGGACCTAACGAGCCTAGCCTGCAACCGCTTGGATGGTTGGCAGCGAACAACACACATACATCAAATCTTTTGGGCACGGTGGCGTAAGGAGTATCCCACACTCCTTCAACAGCGTGCTAAATGGAGCTCTCCAGCACGTTCTATTCAAGTGGATGACGTAGTTCTCGTTAAGGACGAGAATCCGCCAACCATGAGCTTGCCTCTAGCCAGAGTGCACGCTGGAATTCCGAGCAGAGATGGCATTGCTCGAGTTGCTGACTTCAAGACACCAAAGGAATGATCAGGAGTGCCGTGAACAAGTTGTGTCTGCCGCCAATTGGATTTACTGTTGAAAGGGAGCCTTTCAACGGGGGGAGTATGTTGGCGCCAGCACAAAATTAGTTGCAGTCAACAATTGTTGTACATTTGGAGCCCTGCGCGGCTCAATAAATATAGAGTATTAGTAGGTGCATTTACACATGCAAATTATCTTAAGTGCAGTTCGAGCTGTAGCAGCCAGCGTTATCAGCGCTATTCTTTGCCGCTCTCTTCGTATAGTACCGCGCTCTCTTGTGCATCGCTCTCTCTCTCTCTATACAAAGGGCGCTCGCTGATCCGCCGGCTGCTGCAGCTAGTGAGTTTACACTCTATCTGAGTTGACTATTTATCGTTGTCAATTAAAGTTGTTCGCATAACTCGAGCGTACTAAGTTATACCCTCTGTCGTTGTTAAAAGACTAAGCAAGTGGCTTCTAGTCTATAAACTCTAATAATAATTAACCAAATACATAAAGTTTATAAAGTTGTGAAATAAGTTTGTGTACTTATTTAAATAAAGCTATCAAAAAGCTGATAGCGCAAACATTGGTGACCCCGACGTGATTTCTTGTTTATTGTGCATTTAATAAACAACATCACAAACAAAACAATAATTATTTGCAATTAAAAACATAAATAAAAACTAGTGCACAAAACATTAAAGGACAAGTGCAAATCAATTCGCTTCTTAATCGGCCGCTTAGTGTGCCTCTGCTTCGCTTTGAACTTTCGTGAACTTGTTTCGTCTACATAAGCAGCTGTGCGTGCGCGATTGAGCATATAAAAACACCGCTCATTCTAAATACAGTTGTTGTTGTCAGTAAATTTGTGCATTTGGCTGCAATTTTGTGCGAGCGTTCAGCCTAAATATGACAACAACAGTCGCGTCCAGTGAAAGTGTGCCTGCTCTGATTTCGTATTATACGCGCAAGACTCAAGCGATGTATAGTGATCTACAGAGTCTTGACGAGTCTTGGTCGGTGCCTACTCTAAATTCGTTTGATTCAATACAAATCAAGTCAACCTTAGAGCAGCTCAACACAACTGGAGCCGAGTTCAAACATTTTCATGATGCTCTGGAACGGCTTAATTTCGATGAAATAAGCAGTGTGCTCAGCAAAAACTTTCTGGAGCTAAACAAATCACTGAAAGATCGGTTGAATAGGCAGCTTGAAATGGTCGAAACGCGTCGCTTATCGTCAACATTTCGGAATGTTGAGTCGGCAGCTGATCGGTCAATTCCCGTCGTTATTGATCGCCATCATCGACCGCGCTTACCTGAACTCAAGCTGCCTACATTCATTGGCGGTTAGTGAGATTGAAAAGCTTCAGCATTTACGGTCGTGTTTGTCGGGCGTGGCGTTAGAGTCGGTACGGTCGCTAGAAATATCCAGTGCGAACTATCGTGCGGCTTTGGACATTTTGAACAAACGTTTTAATAATAAGCGATTAGTGTTTCAATCGCACATCAAGGAGATTGTTGGACTCAAGAAGGTGGATTCGACTTCTGCAGGGAAGCTACGCGACTTCTCAGACAAGGTTAACTCACATATGCGCGCACTTGCATCCTTGGGAAGCAAGCAGGAAATAGCTGGCTGCATGGTCATACACATGCTACTACAAAAGCTGGACATCTCTACTCAGACTTGTTGGGAGGAAGCTGCAGTTATGGACAAAATACCCTCGGCTGAAGAATTCTACGCGTTCTTGGAGAACCTATGCCAAAAGCTAGAGAACCTGGAGCATGCAATGGCATACCATTCCTTCAACTCTCAGGTGGGAAAAACAAATCAAAACACTAACCCCAGTAGACGATCCTTCGTGGCATCCCAAAGTAGCAATTCTCCGTGCCTATTTTGTAATTGTGTCGGCCACACCATATATACGTGCAGCCGTTTTGGAAACCTTTCTCCCTTTCTGCGACAAAGGGAAGCAAAGAAGATGGCCCTTTGCCTTAATTGTCTAAAGGCTGGACACCATTCTCGTGAGTGCGGCAGTGGGCATTGCCATGTCTGTGGAAATAGGCATCATACCTTGCTGCACTTTGACGACAACACTTCCCAGCAGCCAGCCAATGCAGTAGCTGAAGCTGCTCTCATCGCCTCTTCTTCGTGCATTTCACCATTTTCTGCTGCTTCTCTTGCTGCACAGGATTGTTCAACAGAGGTGGTGCTACTGGCCACTGCTGTTATTCTAGTTAAAAGTCGATCGGGCCTATTTCTTCCATGCAGAGCCTTACTGGATTCAGGCTCTCAGCTGCATTTAGTCACCTCTCGGCTGGCGCAGCAGTTGCAGTTAAAAACAACGCGATCGTCAACTATAGTGTCTGGTCTTGGTGACACTAATGTTCGCACGGAAGGTCACACGGTGGAAATTGACTTCAAGTCCCAAACATCGGATTATGCCGCGTCACTCACTGCGTTAGTCGCATCCACCATTACGGATAGTCAGCCCGGCTTTCCAATTGACATTACAAATTGGAATATTCCGGCTAACATACGACTGGCTGATCCCACCTTCTACAAGCCTCAGTGTGTGGATTTGCTGATTGGAGCCAGCATGTTCTATGATTTGTTGTGTGTTGGGCAGATCAGGCTCGTGCCCGGACTGCCGTTGTTACAAAAGACTCGCCTTGGCTGGGTAGTTACAGGTTGTAGTCAACGCTTGAGCCGAACTTCATTGTTGTCCTCCAATCCAGCATTAGAGGATGTCTCGATTGCTGATGAGCGACAGGATGAAGTTGTTCGACGATGTTGGGAGATGGAGCAGCTGCAGCGCATCAGTACGGATGAAGGACGGCTCAAGCTGCTTAAAAACAAGATGAAGCTCAACGAGATGAAGCAGAGTCTCAAGGATCAGGAGCTTCAGCAGGAGATGCACCATATGCGCCAAGAGTTCACGCGTAGCGAGCAACTCATCCTGCAGTTGGAGAGCACTCTGTCGCAGCAGAGCGAACAGCTTGATACACTGCGTCCGCTGGCCGAGCAGTTGCGCGAGCGTAACGCCGAGCTGGAGCACAGTGGTGAGATGCTGGAGGCAACGCGACTGGAGCTGCACAATGCGAGGGGGCAACTGTTGGAGGAGCAGGCCAACAATGCTTCTGTCGCTGCTGCCTCCACCGATTCCCAAGTCAACGTGGAGCTGGCCAAGCAGGTACAGGAGCTAGAGAAGCAGCTGCAAGATCTACGCAACAGCAGCGCCGAACAGCAGCCGGTGACGCAGGCAGTGGATGTGCCTGCTACTGAGGTCAGCGAATTGGAGGCAACCATCGCCGTAGAGCACTGCCGCCAAAATCTGGATGCGGCAGAGAACGCCGCAAGGCATTGCCACTGTGTTGATCAGTCGGTGCTCGTTTGTGATGAGTGGCGAGCACTTGGCTGTCAAACTGTGGCAACAACTAATTCTCCACTGTTAGATCCAATTTCAGAAAATCCTGACGATGTAGATGTGTTGACTCCGGCCAATTTTGTTATTTGCGGAGTTCCAGCAACAATTCTGCAACTGGACCTAACGAGCCTAGCCTGCAACCGCTTGGATGGTTGGCAGCGAACAACACACATACATCAAATCTTTTGGGCACGGTGGCGTAAGGAGTATCCCACACTCCTTCAACAGCGTGCTAAATGGAGCTCTCCAGCACGTTCTATTCAAGTGGATGACGTAGTTCTCGTTAAGGACGAGAATCCGCCAACCATGAGCTTGCCTCTAGCCAGAGTGCACGCTGGAATTCCGAGCAGAGATGGCATTGCTCGAGTTGCTGACTTCAAGACACCAAAGGAATGATCAGGAGTGCCGTGAACAAGTTGTGTCTGCCGCCAATTGGATTTACTGTTGAAAGGGAGCCTTTCAACGGGGGGAGTATGTTGGCGCCAGCACAAAATTAGTTGCAGTCAACAATTGTTGTACATTTGGAGCCCTGCGCGGCTCAATAAATATAGAGTATTAGTAGGTGCATTTACACATGCAAATTATCTTAAGTGCAGTTCGAGCTGTAGCAGCCAGCGTTATCAGCGCTATTCTTTGCCGCTCTCTTCGTATAGTACCGCGCTCTCTTGTGCATCGCTCTCTCTCTCTCTATACAAAGGGCGCTCGCTGATCCGCCGGCTGCTGCAGCTAGTGAGTTTACACTCTATCTGAGTTGACTATTTATCGTTGTCAATTAAAGTTGTTCGCATAACTCGAGCGTACTAAGTTATACCCTCTGTCGTTGTTAAAAGACTAAGCAAGTGGCTTCTAGTCTATAAACTCTAATAATAATTAACCAAATACATAAAGTTTATAAAGTTGTGAAATAAGTTTGTGTACTTATTTAAATAAAGCTATCAAAAAGCTGATAGCGCAAACAATAGGAATTTTTAATTTTTATATATACATTTTTTTTTTTCTTCTTGGTATTTATAAATTCATATGCCAGATTAAGTTATTTAGTTAGGTATTATATTTACTATAATATAATTGTATTTATTTAAATTTAATTTGCTTAAGTTTTTATTTTAATTCGCAGAACAAAAAAAAATGAAATCAAAAGAATATTTCCAACATAAGTAGTAATAAGGCATGTTAAAAATTATTTATTTGTTTAAGTATGCAAATCATTAATTTAATTTTATTTTCCTTTGTATGTTTGATTTGTTCATTTTAAATTGCGAGTTGTCATTTGTGTATTTTTATTTGCATACTTCTACAGCGACTTTGATATTAAAGTTGTAGCATACTTTTGCCTGAGCTTTAATTTTATTATGCAGCACAAAAGCTCACTCAGTTTAGTGCGCCGAATATTAGAAGAGCCAATTTCCGCTCAAAATAAGGGCGATCCATATTGAGTGAGTTTTATTTAATTTTTTTTTTTTTGTTTCTCTCTCGACAAAATTTGGAGAGTTTTGCACTTGCACTTGTAAATGGCGTCAAATTTTAACTCACTTTAACATCGAATTGTCGCTGCTCACCAAAATAAAATTTAAATAAAAAAATAAAAAATTACACTTACATGTTTATCTTCCACGTCCAAAAGATCTTTTGCAGGCGGGGCATTTGCTAGGCTTGATGAGTGGGTTTATAGTGATAAATTAAAATATTATGTAAATCTTATTCGGCGAGGTATATATATTTTTCTTGGATTTATATTTTTCTTATAACTTTATGTTTTATATTTTTATGTTCATGGTTTTATATTTCATGTTTTCTTTATTTATTATAAAAAAAAATTGTTTGCACGCCATATTATTCATTTTGATTTCACTTTAATTTAGTTTATATAACTATAGTTGGAACACAATTTTTTTCTTTTTTTTTCAACTTTTAACAACAAAAAAAAAATCAAAAGAACAATATTTAATTTAATTATCCACGATTGTCGAATTAATGGTGACCATTGGGCTTGGGAAAATAAGCCTTGTTCCTCCAGTACAATATACAGCTGCGGGTTCGATGCCGTGGTGCCGAGATGAATATGGTACGGGAAACTCCAATAGCTGGATCAGTCGTCAGTGGCGCAGCTCTCCTGGTTTTTTGTTAAGTTTCGGTGTTCCGCTGCGGGTCCAGGTTCAGGTCGGCTCGGAACTCATATTTTTATATTAAAGTATTTATTTTTCTGGCCGACAACAAAATCAATTTTAATTGTTTTATCTATTGATTTCTTTCCTTGGCACAGATTTTGTTGTTCACGAAAACTAATTTATTCATGAAATCATTTTTTTTTTTTTGTATTTTTGTTTAATCCCAGACTAGCTCACCACGAATGTTCTTTTGGTGGCTGTTATAATTGTTAAAACAAAATTTTCAGGTAGAGTAAAAAAATTTTCTTCGCGCACAAGTGTCCATCTTGGATTTTGTTTTTGGTTTTCCATAGAAATTTTGCGCGACGAGACTTGGCGAAACTACATCTTCGCGGGCAGCACTCGAGCAAAAACCTCACGGCACAACTATCCTCTTCGGCAGACTCTTCTCGACTCTCCTCATGGCAAAACCATTATCTTCGGCAGACCGAACTCCAGAGAGTCTCCACCAGAACTTATGGATCGGCTTTCCCGAGAAGGGCTTGAGATTGTAGCACTTAATCTCATAGATGGCGTAATCAAAAGCTCGGCTTAGTATGAAAACCAAAGCATACTTTTAGGCATGCCAAGCAAGCGCACTACACACACTCTGTCTACTTTTTTGGACGGCCGTGCTCAGGGAAAGGTGGCGTGGGTCTGGTGCTGCCTCAACAAACGGTGCTACAATAATAATATCGTAGACAGAGACGGGAAAACGGGAGACGGAAGATGACTCATACAATATAGAAACAGACTGACATGATTATACCCTATCTACATTTGGAGAACTAAGATGGCATTGTTCTCCATCTGTACACACCCAACCTTGTAGGACCAATCGCAATTTGGTATCCTACCCAAAGAAAAGCCTGCGGTGCTGAAACCTAAGGTGCCTTTGAATAAGAACAGTTAGTTCATGTTGATCTCTTTAATAGATTAATTCAAATAGGGGACAATTCATGGTGATAAGAGTTAATACTATGATTGCATACTTAAATTATGGAAACTTAAAATATATGTGCATTTCATATGCAAGCAAAAGCCAAATTTCCTAAGGCGCTCTATTTTGATTATTGCATCCAATGATGCGAACACATCCGGCTATGCCGTACTCACTACCGTAATATCCTTAATGATCCATCGATGTCAGAAGGCCTGTCGACGTGGATGATCTGTAGGCGATGATAATCAAAATTTAAGGATGCAACAATTCGTAACAAAGCGCTCAACTAGAAAAGATAATACAAATTTATAAGTATGGAATTTAATAGAACTTAAGATTAAAATTCATTATATACTAATATTACATTACAGCTTTTAAGCTGTTAACCCCCTGTTTTAAAACAAATAACCGTAGTTATTGGTTTTGTTCTAGTTGTTCTTGTCGTTGCTGTTCCTTTTGTTGTTGTTATTGTTCCGGTTGTTGTTGTCGTTGCCCTGCAGTTGTTGTTGTTCTGGTTGTTGTTGTTGTTGTTGCGATTGTTGTAGTTGTTGTTGCGGTTGTTGTTGTTATTGCTCCTGTTGTTGTTGTTGTTGTTGTTGCGGTTGTTGTTGTTGCGGTTGTTGTTGTTGCGGTTGTTGTTGTTGTTGCCGTTCCCCTTCAGTTGTTGTTGTTCCGGTTGTTGTTGTTGTTGTTGCGGTTTTTTCCAATGGTCGAACACAAAAGATATACATTTTCAAAGCCTACTCACAATCACTAAAATCCAGAATATAATCACAATAAAATATATGAACCGAAGAAGCGCATCGGTGGTCAGTGCCGTGGTCGAAAGTGTATTGTGGTGCGGTGTTAATTTTGGTGTGGTGTGCTTGCAGTATTTGCAGGTTAGGTCAGGGTATCGGCAAGTCGGTATGCACCTTTTTATACCCTGAACCCATTAAAAATGGGTAAAAAGGGTATAATGGTTTTGTGCAAATGTATGTAACAGGCAGAAGGAAGCATCTCCGACCCCATAAAGTATATATATTCTTGATCAGGATCAATAGCCGAGTCGATCTAGCCCTGTCCGTCTGTCTGTCCGTCTGTCCGTCTGTCCGTCTGTATGAAACAACGGATCTCAGAGACTATAAGAGCTAGTGACTTCAAATTTGGAATATAAGATCTCGTATACCAGGCGCAGATCAAGTTTGCGTTATTTTATCGATAACTGCCTCAGTTTCTGAATTATCGATACATTTAGATTTTCGATAGCAGTAAATTCCACATATCTCTCACAATTTAATGGATACAGTCACCAATTTTGGTTGGTAGGTTGTTGGCGAGGTCCTTGAAAGATCGGCATGTGCCACGCCCACCTCCGACGCCCCCATCACCCCCGCCCCTAAAATTTTCAAGTGGCTATATCTTCCGCAGTTTTTGAGTAGGGAACGTCAAATTTGGTAGGTATATTTCTGGTAGTCGCCTTTAAGAACCGATAACAAATTTGTGGTGCCACGCCCACACCTGCGCCTATAATCGACAATTCCGATTGTAAATCGATAACTCCCTATATCTCCGAATATTTTAAAGATAGAGTAACCAAACTTGGAAGGCAATTTGCTGGTAACCTCCTCCAAAGATTGGCATACCAATTTTTGGACCACGCCCACATCCGCCGCCCCCAGAAACTTCGTCCCTAGAAATTTAAAATGCGCATATCTGCCGTAATTTGCAAGCTAGAGTCGCAAAATTTTGCAGGTATGTTACTGGTAACTCCCCCAAAGATCGATAAAAAAATTGGATGGCCACGCCCACTCCACCTACCTAAACCGATACACCTGTTGGTGTAAATCGATAAACCCATATATCTCGCGCAATTTGAAAACTTAAGTCACCAAATTTTAAAGGTATATTGCTAGTAACACCCTTCATAAATGTGGAAAAAAAATTTTGGACCACGCCCACTCCCACCCACAAAAAACGAAAAATGCCTGTATCTCCCTCAATTTAAGAGCTACAGTTACCAAACTTAGAAGGTATATTACTAAGATCGAACTCCAAAATATTTTGGGCCACGCCCACTCCCGCCCACAAAAAAACCATAAATGCCTGTATCTCCCGCAATTCAAGAGCTACAGTTACCAAACTTAGAAGGTATATTACTAAGATCGGGCCACGCCCACTCCAGCCCCCAAAAACGATAAACCTATAATGCATTTAAGGCTTGGTTCAGGGTATATGGTAGTCGAGCTCACTCGACTACAGCGTTCTTACTTGTTTTGTTTACCATGCCTTGCCGATAAACCCAAAAATGTTTAACCGCACTGCCTTCAATTTAAATTTTATATATTTTTTTTATTATTGCACACACACACACTTGGTACCACTTATAACCTCGACACACTGCACTGCCAAAATTTCGGAAATGGGTCGCGATCTTCATAAAATCCCCCGGGGGTCGGGTAGGGTCGGTCCTCGCTGTGAGATTCGCCACAGAAAAAGGCACTTATCTCCTATCCAGCTCTGGATGTTTAGAGATTTGTTTTGTTTATTAACGTGAGAATTTTCTTCACGTTGATAAACAATTTTTTACCGGCGCGGAAAGCTTTTGTATTTCTGCATCGATCGCCGCATGCAGAAGAATGATTTGCATGCGCAAGCGCAGCTGATTTGCAAGTTCAAGGGCGCATGCTTGCATTTAAAAGCTCAAGGGCGCATGTTTGCATTCAAAAGCTGAAAGGTGCAAATTCGCGATCAAAAGCTTTCTAAAGCATCATAAGCTTCATCAGCTGATCTAAGCTCATTCAAACAATTGCAATATTGCTGAGTGTTTGTTTTTACTATTCGCGTCCCCCACACCACAGGTCTGATCTTCTTCTATTAGAGAGCTGAAAAAAAAAATTCAACAGGATGCGAATAGGAAGTGCTGGCTACCAAATGTCTTTTTTCGTAACTCCTTTCCATACATATCTTCTATGAGGTAAATCGATCGTCCCAACTTTTTCTTGATTCGAGCCGTAGTACCGATAGGAGCTAGCTTAGAGCAAAAATTATCCGCAGCCTTTCTCAACGAAAAATTTCTTTTGATCACTTCTTGACCTACTTCGAATGCTCGTGTCTGCGATCGTAAATTATACGAGCGTTGGTTCCTCTCATAAGCCTTTTTGAGATGTTTCTCTACTTCGGCTCTGAATTTCTGAAATTCTTCAGCCCTGGGCAACCTAGTTGTGCTGTCTTTCAGCAATTCCGAATTTCTCAATAACTTATAGTCTTTGCCATGAGAAATCATGTGTTGTCCAAAGACTATAAAATAAGGGGAATTACCAATCGATTGATGGATTGAATTGCGAAGAGAGCTGTTAATGCAACTTAAGAAGGTGTCCCATTCGCGCTGATCCTTCCGAATATATGCTCTCAAAGCTGCATTAATCGAGCTGCCTTTCGGCAGCGTTCGATTGTGGTGCATAGGCTCCAGTAAATACATGTCGAATGCCAAAATTTAAGAGTAAATCGTCAAAGACACGGCTTTTAAATTGAGTACCGTTGTCACTCACGATTACCTCTGGTACTCCAAAACATGAAAATATATGCTCCTTCAGATACTTGATAATCACATTAGAGGTGATCTTTTTAATGGGCTTCAGAAAGGTGAATTTTGAAAAGTGATCTAAAATGATAAAAATTCCAATATGACCTTTTTTCGTTCGAGGAAACGGACCTATGAAGTCTAAATACAACCGCTGAAAAGGTCTTTCGCTTGTAATTCGAACACCCATTGGAGGTTTCAGTACTCGGTTCGGATATTTGGTCGTCTTGCACGTATCACAATCATTAATGTAATTGCGCACATCAACAACCATCCCAGGCCAGTACAAATGACGTCGAATTCTCTCCAGGCATTTCGCCGTACCGCAGTGTGCAGAAGATGGTTGGTCATGGGCTGAACTTAAGACGCTACTTCGCAAGGACTCAGGAACTAACAATTTCCACGAATCATCAGCTTGCTCGGGATCGTTGTCAGAGAAATCTTTGCGGTGATAAATGTAACCATCAACTACCTGGTAATAATCAACGATACCTTGAACTTGTCTCGCAATGCACAGTATTCTGCTGACTGAAATGCTTCGGACTGCAGATCCAATTCTGGGAGTGTTTCCACATCTATGTTCGCCACCTCGAGTTCAGACTCAAACGAACGGAATAAAGCATCAGCTACCACATTTTGGCTTCCTTCGCGGTGTTCAACACTGAAGCCGTACCCTTGGAGACTTATTGCCCATCGTGCTAGTCTACCACTAAGGTCGGATTGGTCCATCAGCCATCGAAGACTTGCGTGATCGGTGACGACAGTGAAACGATGACCGTCAATGTACATGCGAAATTTTTTTATACCCAGAACCACAGCCAATCACTCCAACTCCGTAACAGTATAGTTACGCTGCGCTTTGTTCAGTTTTTTCGACATATACGCTATTGGGCGTTCATGACCGGGTTCGTCGCACTTAGCAAGAACCGCACCTAATGCATATGAAGAAGCGTCACACTGCACTTTGAACGGCTTATCATATTGTGGATGGACCAGACATGGAGCTGAGCACAATGCACTCTTAGTCTTCTCGAATGCAGCTTGAGATTGCTCGTTCCAAGTGAACAACTTTTAACCTAGAAGTTCGGTAAGCGGAAAAATTATAGAAGAGTAGCTGGAAACAAAACGCTGGTACCATCCAGTCATTCCCAAGAATCGTCTGAGCTGCTTTTGAGTTCTCGGAATCGGAAACTCCTTAACAACACGGACCTTGTTGGGATTAACCTGAAGTGTTCCCTCGCCTACTATATATCCCAGATACTCCACGTTCTTAAGACAAAACTGGCTCTTCTGAACATTTATTGTAAGGACAGCATTTCGCAATTGTGTAGAAACTTCTGACAGATGTAAGAGATGTGATTCAAAACTTTCGGACAGTACCAGCAAATCGTCAAGGTACACCAATACGTGTGATTTCAGCTGATATGGAAACACCAAGTCCATCAAACGACTCATTGTTTGTGGTGCATTTGTCAATCCAAAAGGCATTCTTTTAAACTGATAAAGTGGTCTATTTGGGACTGTAAGCGCTGTTTTAGCACGGGATTCCTTATCTAAGCAGATTTGCCAAAAGGCATCCTTGAGATCGATTTTCGAAATGCAGTACACCGGCGGAAGACGACTCAGCAGCCCAGCCATAATTGGAATAGGATAAGCATGCCTTACTGTGACTGCATTGAGTTTACGAGCATCGAGACAAAAGCGCACCTTGCCCGGTTTTATGTGTAATGTAATAGGAGATGACCAAGGGGAACTTGGAGCTTCCTCTATTACATTCATTTCGATCATCCGGTCAATTTCCTTGCATAAGAGTTCTTCCTTTGCAGGGGAAAGAGGATAAAATCTTTGCTTGATGGGTTTCGCCTCTGCAGTATCGATAGTATGTTCGATTAACGTTGTTATGCCAAGTCCATTAGTTTCAAAGGACGGAAAGAATTCAACCACAGCTTTTAGCTTAGATTTCTGGAATGAAGATAGTTCCAATTTCGTGGAATTCTCTTCAAGCTTTTCAGTTTCTATCGACGAAACATTAACATTGCCAAGAGATGATATCGATATACCAAATTTCTTCCAAAAATCCATGCCACAAATAACAACTGTTTTAATGGAGGAAACTATAAGAAACTCAAAATCCTCTTGGGTTGAATTATAAATCAGGGGTATGGTAATTGTACCAGCAACAGGCTGTGTCTGGCCATCGGCCGTACGAACAACGCCTTTCATTTTGTCAATATTGAAATTTTCTGACAAAATTCTCTTGGCAAGATATCCGCCAATAACACTTTTGTTAGCCCCGCTATCTAATAACGCTAGGTAATCTTGACCAAAAATGTCTATGCTGATAAAAGGCCGAATATCATTGCTTTTATTGACAATAGAGTTAATTAAACATCTATTTAGTGCTCGCTTGCGTTTCCAAAATTTTCGCATACGCCGAGATGAACGAGATCTACACGCAAGTAATTCGTCTGCGTTAAATATTTCAGACCTACGATTCTCGTACTCTTTAACTCGCACATGATATGGCTTAAATCGTAGGAGCTTGGGTACTTCCGGGATTAAAGGTGATTCGTCTGGTAAATGTATAGATCTGGTGATTTCAATATTTTGTGGGTCCGAGACTAATAACGGACATCCCCTTTCGGAACACAGCGGACATCCTTTGTCGAGTTTCCCGATTTGGGATTACATTTTTGACAGTTGGGCTTATATGTTTCTGGTGTGCCACAACCGTAACAAAAAATCCGACGAGGTTTCAGACAATCCTGGTATCTGTGACCCTGTTCCTCACAGTTCCAACATTTAAATTTTTCGGAGGATCGAACTACACAGATTTCATCCGTGACATTGTTTTCCTCATCCGAATCCACTACCGGAATTTGTTCGTGAAGAACAGTGTTGACAAATCGTCGGTTCGCGTTTACACGAGGTTGTTCCCTTGAACGAAGACTACGAAAGAAATCTTCATGTTTATGACATTCCTTTCGAAGACTTGCTAAATCGCGAGTTTCGACATGCAACAACTCGTGCTTCAGTTCCGATTTAAGATTATGCCTGACCTCCATCGTTAAGTCGGGGTCTGACATAGGCTCACGTAAAGAATCTGCAATTGACAGAATTGCATCTAAGAAATCATCGAAGCTTTCGTTGTTGCCTTGCTTGCGACGACGAATTGCATCTTTGATGTCGCGATCGGTTCGCTGATCCTTATATCTTTCTTGCAAGCGGTTACACAGTTCCAACCAATTCTATGAACACGCCAGTAAAAAGATAGGGCTGGTCCGGTGAAAAGGAGATGTGCAAACTGAACTAGTAAATGGAAATTACCATTCAAACATTGAAAGGTTAAACAGTTCACTCTATATATAAAATCTTCAATTGAAATGTCATTAGCTAATCCGCTAAACTTGATACGCCAATTGCAAATAGCATTCAAGATTCGTTCGGGATGTTCAACTACTCCATCATTTAGGTTTGCACTAGCGTAAGAATTTCCAGGTCTCTGATTACTGTTATTTCGACTATTACTGGAATTACTTAAACGTGGACGGGGTGGAACTATGTCATTCTCCCAATCAAGATTACCTTCGTCATGAGTTTCCCGAGGTTGGGTAGAAAATGAAAAACTTCGAACGGCTGCACTTAACTGCTCAGTCATCGCTGCAGTTATGTTGGCTTTAAAGCTATCTAACGAGTTCGCGATCAACTGTTGGATACGCTCTTCCGAGATAATATCAGACTCCGAGATAACTTTAGGTCGGGGCAGATCACGTTTTGTGTTTAAATTTGGATTTGGTCGGACATTGGTGTTAGGTCTATTACGCACGGTTGATGGGGTCTTGTTATCAGTCGTTGTGCTATCTCTAATTTGCATCATGATTTTGGAGCAGTATTGCGTATACACAGGACATAATTCGTTGCTGACCAACCATTCCAATAGACACCATCTGTGAAACTTGTGATTACAGGGTGTTTCTACGAATTCACTCTCTGACTTAGTATCATTACAAATAATACATGTGCCAGAATCACTAGGAGTAGCGGATCTTAAGTCTTCTAAGCAACGTCTGACGGCCATAGTAAAATATAATGTCGGTAATTTAGGTTTTGAAGCGGAAATGTGAGATATATATGGAGATACAAATTTTCTATATCGAAATCAACTCTGAATAGTGACAGGCGTATAAACATATCCGAAACGTAAACAGAATTTACTATAAAAATATATAAGTGTGCATATTAAAGAGGAACAGACCGAAAAACTCCAGTCTGAGCAAATCTCAATTCAAATCAGGAATATAAATTACTATTTTAATATCGATTGCTTGGTATAGAACCAACTGAAATCAGAACTAAAATTCCAACGCAATTCAAAATTAAACAAAGGAATTAATTATATATCTAGAAAATTTCTTTCATTAGAAAGAGACTCTAGAAATAAAATCTACTTTCTGGAACTGCTCCATTTACTGGTCTGGATCCGACAATAATCAGAACTCCAGCATTTCCAAGTAAATAGCAAGTACCATTAACTAAGGATAATAGGGATTATCCTAGTAATGATACATACAACGCCACAACCAATCGGTCGGGCTTTGTTCGGAAACGATCAATCGGTCGTTTGGGTTTGTTCGGAAACGATCAATCGGTCGTTCGGGCCCCACGTTGGGCGCCAATTATTATGTAACGGACACTTACGATGTTGTTTCGGCGGGCACACTCTGTCTACTTTTTTGGACGGCCGTGCTCAGGGAAAGGTGGCGTGGGTCTCATATGCAAGCAAAAGCAAAATTCCTAGGGCGCTCTATTTTGATTATTGCATCCTATGATGCGAACACATCCGGCTATGCCGTACTCACTACCGTAATATCCTTAATGATCCATCGATGTCAGAAGGCCTGTCGACGTGGATGATCTGTAGGCGATGATAATCAAAATTTAAGGATGCAACAATTCGTAACAAAGCGCTCAACTAGAAAAGATAATAAAAAATTTATAAGTATGGAATTTAATAGAACTTAAGATTAAAATTCATTATATACTAATATTACATTACAGTTTTTAAGCTGTTAACCCCCTGTTTTAAAACAAATAACCGTAGTTATTGGTTTTGTTCTAGTTCTTCTTGTCGTTGCTGTTCCTTTTGTTGTTGTTATTGTTCCGGTTGTTGTTGTTGTTGTCGTTGCCCTGCAGTTGTTGTTGTTCCGGTTGTTGTTGTTGTTGTTACGGTTGTTGTAGTTGTTGTTGTGGTTGTTGTTGTTGTTGCGGTTGTTGTTGTTGCGGTTGTTGTTGTTGTTGCGGTTGTTGTTGTTGTTTCTCCTGTTGTTGTTGTTGTTGCGGTTGTTGTTGTTGTTGTTGTTGCGGTTGCTGTTGTTGCGGTTGTTGTTGCGGTTGTTGTTGCGGTTGTTGTTCCGGTTGCCCTGGGCAAAAGGGGCCACCGCTCCTCTGCTTCGAATCCGACTTATTTTATTTTTTTCCAATGGCCAAACACAAAAGATATACATTTTCAAAGCCCACTCACAATCACTAAAATCCAGAATATACAATAAAATATATGAACCGAAGAAGGGCATCGGTGGTCAGTGCCGTGGTCGAAAGTGTATTGTGGTGCGGTGTTAATTTTGGTGTGGTGTGCTTGCAGTATTTGCAGGTTAGGTCAGGGTATCGGCAAGTCGGTATGCACCTTTTCTTTATTTATTTTTTTGTTTTGTTTACCATGCCTTGCCGATAAACCCGAAAATGTTTAACCGCACTGCCTTCAATTTATATTTTATATATTTTCGCCACAGAAAAAGGCACTTATCTCCTATCCAGCTCTGGATGTTTAGAGATTTGTTTTGTTTATTAACGTGAGAATTTTCTTCACGTTGATAAACAATTTTTTTCAGCACGGAAAGCTTTTGTATTTCTGTATCGATCGCCGCATGCAGAAGAATGAATTGCATGCGAAAGCTCAGCTGATTTGCAAGTTCAAGGGCGCATGCTTGCATTTGAAAGCTCAAGGGCGCATGTTTGCATTCAAAAGCTGAAGGGTGCAAATCCGTGATCAAAAGATTTCTAAAGCATCATTAGCTTCATCAGCTGATCTAAGCTCATTCAAACAATTGCAATATTGCTGAGTGTTTATTTTTACTATTCGCGTCCCCAACAAATCAAACTAGTTGCGGTTGTTGCACGACCACAAGCAACTTATATTGCAGCACGCTGCATTCTAGCGCAAGTGTTGTAACGAACACGCATAAACGACTAAGCGAGAACAGCTCTGTCTAACGTTTTTCCGGCCTTGCTCAGGGCTATGGGGTGGGTTTTTCTGCTCTCACTTACGTTCGCGTTACATTAATAAAATTGTAGACAAAGACACAAGGATGCCAACCTGAATATATCACTATAATCTACAAGTATTTGTATCTCAATAAGACTTCTAATAAGAAGATTACTTCTTCATGTTCTTCATCATTTTAATTAACAATATTCTTATAAATATACAAAGTTTTAATTTTATGCTCTTCATTGAGCTTTATGTTCACTTTCAATTGTGACTTATTTTACATGTATTCAATTTTAGCTTATCTTATAATGCTGCCGTTTAAACCAATTCAAATTGGATATACATATATAGTCCCTTAAGGGGATGGATATGCTCGATCTCTAATAACAACTCATATAATTCAGGGGGAGTTTGTTTGATCGGCTTGTATGTAATTTTACCTATTGATTGGCTAATTCTTGGGTGCTCGCATTTTCACCACATATACACTTATCATTATCGGCATAGCCGTACTCACAAATTCGCTGGGATTTCCATCGCTGTCAGCAGGCCTGATGACGTTGACAATTCCTTAAATATTTCCAAAAGTTATGCAATGCATATGTATGTGAAGATGAGCGAGCTAATAAAGGGAACACAAACCAATAAGTAACTTATATACGATATATTATATTCTAACTACAAATTCATTATAACATTACTGTGGAGTTGATTCCTTACGATATTGAATCCACTTAACAACAGGTGGCGCTTAAGCCACAGGCAATCCGATTGGCTATATATATGTATATATAAATATACAAATGCAAATATCCATGTGCATATATACAATCATAGGCTTACATAGTCATATATATGTATGTATATATACACACGTTCACATTTACAATTATAAATATAAATATAAATATAAATATAAATACATTTGCCAATTATATATTTAATTTAACATCCCGCGGTGCCGTATTGTGGTGCCGGTGAAGTCTGTCCCTGGTGGATGGCCTCCTTCGTTGCAGCAACGCAGCTCGCCGCTGTGGCCAATTCCCACTTCCCTCGAAGCAGCAGCGAAAGCAGCTCGCCGCTGTGGCCAATTCCATTTTTCCCTCGAAGCAACAACGAGAGCAGCTCGCCGCTGTGGCCAATTCCCACTTTTCCCTCGAAGCAACAACGAGAGCAGCTCGCCACTGTGGCCAATTCCAACTGTTCCTCCAGATAGTGAGCCGGGTCGCTTAGAATATTCCCACGATGCACTAGCAGCAGGGATTTGTCGCTGAGGCCGCTGCGACGTAGCGCCTATTTGGGCGCGCTCGTCTGGCCAGCACACTGCACAAAAATAACTCCCTCGATACACAAGCCAGAGGTATTAGCCGCTGAAGCCGCTGCGACGTAGCGCCAATTTGGGCGCGCTCGTCTGGCCGACACACTGCTCCAAAAATAACTCCCTCGATGCACACGCCAGAGGTATTCGCCGCTGAAGCCGCTGCGATGTAGCGCCAATTTGGGCGCGCTCGTTTGGCCAGCACAAAAATTACTCCCTCGATGTAGCGATTCACTTTGGCCCGTATCGGCGTGGAGATTGTTTGATCACAAAAATTTGGGGCACACTGGCCACCTGGTCGATTCTGACCTTAAGCCGTTATTGGCTTTCCAATATTTAATCACTTTAAAGGCGCGATGTCGACGGATTAATAATTTTTCCGCGATCTCGCTGACGCTTGGTGGTGGGAGGTGATCAAGGAAGTCAGTGAACTTGGTTGTGCTTGCAATTCGATCTCTATCGAATGCACTTTTCTGCATATCGATTGCAGTGGGCGTTGCGACTTGCACTAATAAGCCTGCCAACTGGCTTTCAATTGGAGCAATGCAGATCAGCTGTTTATTAATATGCCGCCGAATTGAAATTAATTTTATTATTCAATTTTATTTGAATAAATAAATCAAAATTCAATAAACAAATAGTACTCGCACGGCATATCCTTACACCCCCCTCACAGGCTTTTACTTAGTCCTTTACAAGGCGAAAGTAACAGCCGAAAATACCGAGGATGCCGTCCAGCTTGCTCACCACAAATGGAAGGTTCCCAGAAGATCTTTCAAGACATATAAACATTTTCCGATTTTGCTCTTAATTCGAGCTTGAAATTAAAATTCTTCGCAAAGTTGCTGAGTGCAAAGTTGCGTTTGATTACCTTTTGCCCGACTTGGAAATTTCGAGGTCGAGTGCGAAGGTCGTACGCTTGTTTATTTTTGTTATACGACTGGGTCAGATGTTTCTGTATGTCCGCTCGGTTCTTGATGAACTTGTCTTTCCTGCTAAACCGAACTCCTCCATGGTCTAACAACTGTAGATTCCGGAGGAGTTTATATTCACTTTCGTGTGTCAACATACATATGTTGGCCAAAAGCGACAAAATATGGGGATCTGCCAATCGATTGACGAAGGGAGTTCCTCAGTGAGCAATTTATTTTACTTAAATAGGTATCCCAACTTCGATGGTCTTTTCGTACATAGGCGCGTAAAGCAGCGTTGATTGAACGGTTTACTCTTTCAGCCACATTACGGTGAATAGGCTGCCGTACATACGTGGTCGACACCGTGAGTTTTGAGAAACAAAGCAAAGTCATGGCTTTTAAACTGGGTGCCTTTATCACTTAGCAGTGTTTCTGGTGTGCCGAAGCACGGAAAGAGTGTCTGTCCAAAGTACTCAATAACTACCTTCGAACTAAACTTCTTCACAGGCGTGAGGAAGGTAAATTTTGAATAGTGATCGAGTACGATCAGGATACCGATATTCCCTTTCTTGGTGCGAGGAAACGGGCCAATAAAATCTACATATAGCTTTTGAAACGGCATTTCGCTCATAGCTTGGCTACCCATGGGAGGGTTAAGATTCTGTGTCGGATATTTGGTCGCTTTACAAATGTCACACAGACGGATGTAGTTGCGTACATTTACTACCATATTTGGCCAAAAGAATTTTCGTCGGATATGATCCAAAAATTTGGCTATTCCGCAATGGGAAGCTGTTGGATGGTCGTGTGAAGCCTTAATAACGTTGGGGCGCAGCTCAGCAGGCACCAGTAGCTTCCAACTCTCTTCCCTATGGTCAGAACAATCTATTGAGAAATCCGTACGATAATATATATGATCTTCAAGAACTTTAAAATCTGGTGGGTTCGATTACAAAAGCTTTTCTCTCATCTCGCTGTATCTTTTTGATTTGAAGGCTTCAGGCTGTTATATTAATGCTGGAAAGAATTCCACATTGGCCTCGGCGATCTCCGCGCTGTCTTCAAAAACTCGAGATAAGGCGTCGGCAACTACATTTTGACTGCCTTTGCGATGTTCAATATCAAATTCAAAGCCCTGAAGCTTAATTGCCCATCGGGCAAGTCTACCACTTAGGTCCTTTTGACTCATAAGCCACTTAAGACAGGCGTGATCAGTTACCACCTTGAAACGTTGGCCCTCAATATACATTCGGAACTTTTTATCGCTAATACTACAGCAAGACATTCCAGTTCGGTGACCGAGTAATTCCTTTGTGCCCTGTTTAGTTTTTTGGACTTATAGGCTATAGGACGTTCCTGACCTTCCTCGTTACATTGAGCTAATACAGATCCTACACCAAATATGGACGCATCGCATTAAATGATGAAGGGTATTTCATAAATGGGATGAATAAGGCACGGAATTGAACATAATTTCGTTTTGATCTCATTGAAAGCATTACGTGCATTCTCATTCCAATCGAACGTTTTGCCACGCAATAGTTCTGTCAGTGGAAAGGTAATGGTCGAATATTGTGAGATGAACCGTTGGTACCACCCGGTCATGCCTAAAAATCTCTTCATAGTGGTGGATAGGATTCGTTCAGCTAATTTCCCGCCAATAACGCTCTTGTTTGCACCACTGTCTAACAAGGCTAAATATCGATCATCAAAAATGTCGATATTGGTAAACGGTCGGAAATCCACTCCTTTATGGACAATTGCGGAGACAACTGTTTTTTTAAGATGGCGTCTAAGCCGCCAAAAGGATCTTAATCGCAAAGTGGTCCGAGACCAATATTTGTTTAACGTACCGGAAGAACTATCGATAGATTTTTCCACACTCTTGGGATAAATCTTCTCATCGATTGAAGGGGGTAAAGCATGGGGATTATATTTTACATCAGGTATATTTTCGGGGTATGTTTTTGAAAAACAATTCCTGCTGCATTTGGATATCCTTCGTTTATTTCCGGAGGATATCCTCTCTCGAGTTTATCGGAGCCGAATTACACTTTTTACAATTCGGCTTGTACACGTCTAAGGTGCCACACCCATAACAAAATATACGACGGTCTTTCAGGCAATCATGGAAACGATGACCAACTTCGTCGCAATTCCAACATTTAAGTTTCGAAGTAATGCGTATGGCATTGATCTCTGCAGTATCGACCTCCTCTTGGTCGGCTGATTCTGCTAATGACGTATCATCTGCGTCTGTGTGGGCCTGGCGGGGACTTGGTTTTGTCGCCAAACTAGCGTAAAACTCTTCATGCCGATGACATTCGATACGCAGCGTAGATAAATCCGGAGTTGATACATGAAGTAATTCATGCCTTAGCTCCGGTTTAAGGTTTCGCTTAAGCATCGTGATGAGCTCACTGTAGGGCAAGGGTTCGGGTAGCGCATCAGCAATGGCTAAAAAGACGTCTAAAAAATCTTCGTAGCTCTCATTGGGCCTATGGCTTCTCAACTGGTCTTTAATATCTTCTGCGGATCGATGGTTCTTATATCCATCAAGGAGGCAATCGCATAGATAACGCCACGACCGCTGTTCGGCAGATCGGTGAATGCGCCAGTAAAAGGTTAGCGCAGGGCCAGTAAACAACAAATTTGCAAATTGATGTAACAGATCGTAACATTGAGCAGTTAGACAATTGACTCGATATATGAAATCTTCAATCGAGATATCTTTTGCTGATCCTGAAAACTTCAGGTGCCATCCTGCGATTATATTAATCACCTCGTCGGGTTGCTCGAAGCCGTAGTCATTTCGACTTCGACCTTCGTACGAAGCTCTACCGTTAAAATGAGTGGGTTGAGACTGATTTACGAAACTGGATGACTGGTTTCGAGATCTGTGCTCATCGCTGGTGGGGCGTGGCTTATATTTAGCTCTCGAATCGCGGATTGGATTTCATTGGTTATTACTTCTGCCATAGTGACTCTATAATCCTCTGACATACTATTTTGGGCAAGCTGTGTTGCATTCCCCTCGTTACGTGGTCGAGACTGGGAACGAGTGACAGGGTTTCTCCTTGAATTGGACCGACTACTCGGGAACGACTTCTGAATGGTGACTGTTCTAGGATATATACGACCCGGTCTACGCCCTCGAACGGGTTGTGCCGTATTGCCCAGACCAACGCCCTCTAGGGTTAACCCTTGGGTTTGACTGCATTTTTGCCTACAGTTCGGACACGACTCGTTATCGATTAGCCACGCCGTTAAACAAGAACGATGAAATTGATGACCACATTCAGTGTCTATAAACTCGAGGTCACTGGTCTCCTATAGGCTGATTTCTAGAGAGAGAAAGTTCTATCAGTGGATTGGATATTGGGAAATTCTGGCAACCCTACTCCAACCTTTGTAGTGGTGGTGGTACCATATAAAAATAGTAATATTTATAAGTATATTAGTATAGTATATCATATAGCTTAAATATATGAGTATATAATTAAAATTATCTGTATACTTAAATATACATATGTGCAGGTATTTAAATTATTAACTTGATTTAAACAAATGTAAATTTAACTGATTTAATTGATTTAATTGGGACTTACTGCCAAACAAACTTACTGCCTCGAGTTCTATGCCAAGTCATCTAGCACAGACTTCTCTCAACCATATATCTGAAGGGTTTCAGATGAATTGGAACTATTTCGTTGAGCTTAATGCAAGATTATCCAGCATGAACATTTCTCAAAACGATATTTACCAATATATTCCCATGTGAGTTGAGCTATCTGATCACTGGGTATGGCAACAATACCAACCAGTGCCATCATTCCTCAGGCAATCTGACTGCTCTCTCTCCAAAGGTATTTGTGTTTGAAATCATTTTTTTTTTTTTAATGAATTCAAAAAAGGAAATGATACTGTCTTCCCTGGTCCGGCTCCGTTAATTATTCCAGGGCTCGGCGTTTCCAAGGGAAGTGCAGTACATTTGACTGAAACTAAAACTTGTCATTTGGATGGGGTTTGCTTAGGATGGGTTATTCGGAAGGGTATTTTGGGTGTACGAGTGAACTTTCGAATCACGAAGTTCTTCGTAAAGCGTCGGGCCTTTCGGGCCCCACGTTGGGCGCCATTTATTATGTAACGAACACGCATGAACGACTAAGCGAGAACAGCTCTGTCTAACATTTTTCCGACCTTGCTCAGGGCTATGGGGTCGGTTTTTCTGCTCTCTCTTACGTTCGCGTTACATTAATAAATTGTAGACAGAGACACAAGGATGCTAACCTGAATAAATCACTATCATCTACACTTATTTGTATCTCAAAAGGACTTCTCTAGAGGAGCTTCCGTTTGCCTGGCATGTCCAAATAAGAAGATTACTTCTTCATATTCTCCATCTTTTAAATTAACAATATTCTTATAAATATACAAAGTTTTCATTTTATGCTCTTCATTGAGCTTTTTATTCACTTTCAAATGTGACTTTTTTTTTACATGTATTCAATTTTTGCTTATCTTATAATACTGCCGTTTAAACCAATTCAAATTGGATATATATATATAGTCCCTTAAGGGGAAGGATATGCTCGATCTTTGATAACAACTCATATAATTCAGGGGGAGTTTGTTTGATCGGCTTGTATGTAATTTGTAAGTATGTAATTTTCCTTATTGATTGGCTAGTTCTTGGGTGCTCGCATTTTCACCACATATACACTTATAATTATCGGCATAGCAGTACTCACAAATTCGCTGGGGTTTTCATCGCTGTCAGCAGGATGATGACGTTGACGATTCCATACGATTCCTTAAATAATTCCAAAAGTTATGCAGGGCATATGTATGTGAAGATGAGCAAGCTAATAAAGGGAACACAAACCAATAAGTAACTTATATACGATATATAATATTCAGGCTACAAATTCATTTCAACATTACTGTGGAGTGGATTCTTAACGATAGTGAATCCACTTAACAATGGGTGGCGAATAAGCCACGGGCAATCTGATTGGCAATATATATATATAAACATACATATGCAAATGTCCACGTGCATATATACAATTATAGGCTTACATAGTATATATACAGTGGCTCACAAAATGGTTGGACCAGTGCCTAGCAAAAAATTTAAAGTGCTATAAAGTTTAAACAAGGAAACAAATTCAAAATGTTTAAATGCCAATTTGCTTAATGTTATATCACATTTGAAAAACAAACTTTAGTTTTTATTAAAATATTAATTAATTAATTAAAATTAGTCAAAATCTGAAAACATAACCAAAATTCATGTCACAAAAGTATTTGGACCAGTCTTAAAAAAAGTTACATATTTGGCGTATAAAACTTAAATAAGGATGTTAATACTTAGTATGATATCCTTTAGCCTTGACAACTTCGCTTAACCTATTTTTCATGGAAGACACCAGCTTCCGGGTAGTTTCTGGACTGATCTTGTTCCACTCCTCCAGCAGAGCAGTCTTGAGATCCTGTTTGCAGGATATGTTGTGTTTCCGGATGTTATTTTCCAGCAGAGCCCACAAATTTTCAATAACATTTAAGTCTGGAGACTGGGCCGGTGGAATCATCACGTGGGGGCAGTTCCAGATAAGTCAGGACTGTACTATTCCCGACTTATGCTTGGGGTCGTTGTCCTGGTAGAACCGGAAGGTCGTCGGATTCCTAGCTTCTCGGCACTTTGGAGTAAATTTTCCTTTAGTATATTGAAGTATACATTCCTGTCCATTGTTGTGTCAATAATCACAAAATTTCCGCCACCGGCTGCCGAGATACAGGCCCAAACCGTGACACTTCCTCCGCCGTGCTTGACTGTTGCCTTCAATTGTTTGGGGTCCACCTCAGTATTGGGTTGTCGCCACATATAATTCCATCCGTCCTGGCAAAAAATGTTGAATTTGGGCTCATATTCAAATATGACTATGTTCCAGAACTCCAAATCCTTGCCCAAGTGGATTTTGGCGAATGTCATCCTATACCCTGTATTTTTTGCTTATATAAATTGCTCTTTCTGTGGTACTTGGGCCTTAAAGTCATGGTTGCGCAAAACTTGGAGCCCAGTTCCCATACTGAACTTTTTCCTTATTCCATCCTGCACCCATTGAGTCAGTTTTTGAGCCGATAGCTTAAGATTTCCCCTTGAAATCTTGATGATCCTTGGCTCGTCCTGCTCGGTGAAAATCGGGTTTGGAGCCATTCAGCCCTTGTCCTCTGTCCGATTTTCGTCGACGAAACTCCGAATGATATAGAATACAGTTAAGGAGTTTAGATTGACCATTTATTTTCATATTTAAAAGTGTTCCAGGATAAGTTTCTTTTTCTCAATGGTATTCAGTTTGCTCATAGCCCTGGCTTGCTGCCATTATGCCCTTGTCCTCTGTCCGATTTTCGTCGATGAAACTCCGAATGATATAGAATACAGTTAAGGAGTTTAGATTGACCATTTATTTCATATTTAAAAGTGTTCCAGGATAAGTTTCTTTTTCTCAATGGTATTCAGTTTGCTCATAGCCCTGGCTTGCTGCACCCGAAATACATGAAATTCAACCTGTCGAAAAAAATCCGACTTTTATGGTACCCAGGTGTCCGTAATGTAAACCCTACCTTGCGGGTGGGGAAATCCCAGATTATTATGGTCATATATATTTATTTTGGTGGTTAATAAATGTACCTGCCATCGGTCTGTGGAATTTTTGAGAAATAATTAATAAGTATGATGCAAACAATTAAAATTTTTGCAAGACACTTCCAAATAAGCTGCCATACACTGTATATAGTGACATATTCAGATCACGCAGATCCCTCATGTCCACACTCACACCACACAGCTACCAAAAGAGACCCCTACATGGATGGCAGGTCAAAGTATCATACAGCATGTCACACTGCAGACGCACTTTCTAAAAATAAGATAATCATAAACAAGGAATGCAACTACCAAAAGAGACCCCTACATAGATGGCAGGTCAAAATATCATACAGCATGTAAAACCCGCAGACGCACTATCTTATAATAAGATAAGCATAAACAAAGAATGCAACCTCCAAAAAGAGACCCCTCTGAGATCATAAGCAAGTGCAAGGTTTCCTTATTAATTAACCACTAGCATAAGTGACAGTTACATTTTGTACACCGAACCGAGAAGATGTGTTTTTCAAAATTAAGAATTGTATATTTTTAATAAAAAACCGTTGTAGGACTCTTAATTATATATATATATTTTTTTATTATTTCTTATAAACTAGTGCAAGGCCTGCTTCCTGTTGTAGAGTTCTGTCTGCAGTTTGTATTTTGTACCAATGTTTTGAACATTTTACACACACATTTCCATTTCTTTTTTTTTTCCACTCATTTCAGTGATGTCCAAATTTCATATAGATAATACACCTAGCACACACAAGATACATTATTTATGTATTTTAGTATCGACCTATAGTCGATTTTTAAATTTATATTTTTACTTTCACCGTCAAATATACTTCTTAATAACTCTATTTACGAATTAAAATTCATAAAGAACTTTCTGATTTTTTCAAGATTTTCTCCACCTCATTTCTATTTTTGTTAATTTGGAGAAGAATTCTAAATGATATTTCACTTCTTTATTTTCTGATCCGTATGATCTTTTCCTTTTAAAAGTTTTTTAAAGTTCTCTACCGCTTCTTCTAGATGTCCTTCTAAAAAGACTTTATTAACTGCATTTTCTTCCAACGGATCACCCAAATTTTTGAGACATTCGTTTATAAAAGTAATATTCTTATCAACATCAATTAGAACACCAACAATTTGTTTAAGATGAGAAGAAGTGGATCAAATAGGATCTTAATTTTTTGGGAAGCTTTTTTTC
Source organism: Drosophila infuscata (assembly GCA_035042205.1). Classification (NCBI taxonomy): domain Eukaryota; kingdom Metazoa; phylum Arthropoda; class Insecta; order Diptera; family Drosophilidae; genus Drosophila; species Drosophila infuscata. The sequence goes on along the minus strand of JAWNLR010000940.1, from coordinate 78,965 downwards.
TATAATTTCAATGTACTTCTTTGAACGATTTCCCCTAAGCGGACCATAAGGTAGAAGATTTTTTTTATGGACATTTGTTTTTGCCAAGATTTTCTGATGAGCAGTTAAATCAATTTCACCATAACCTTTATTATCTTTCAAGTATACAAAAAACAACACGGAAGTAAGTTTGGGTAGTAAACTCACAAGTTTATACTTAAATAGTTCTTCTTTTCCTTATCATGTCGTTGCCTTTTCGGAAACCTGGTTAAAGCCCGACACTTTAAGTTCTGAAATTTTATCTAATGGATTCACTATCTATAGAAAAGATCGCAATCTCCGTCGAGGCGGAGGTGTACTTATTGCTATCGATGCTGATTTATCTTCTGAGTTAGTAATGACAGATAATTCTATAGATATTGAGTTTATTGTTGTTCAATTGTGTGTAAATAGTGTTGGTATTTTTATTACGTGTTCCTACATCCCACCGGGTTCAGATAGTTCCATATATCTGTCCCATTTAGATGCTATATTAGATGTGTCTACTAAACTTTCTGATCGTGACTGTCTTGTAGTTTTGGTGATTTTAATCTCACTGGAACTACATGGACTTCTTGTCCAGACTCAAGTGTCTTGATACCTACGACTCAGAGTGAGTTTCTCGATGGTTTGTTTGGGATATCTTTGAGTGCTATCCCAAATTCGTTGGATAAGATGCTTGATCTTGTTTTTGTCATGGATCCCTCCTTTTTCTGTGTTTCCCGTTCTGAACCCATGTCCTATCCTGAAGATCCCTATCATCCTACTCTGGAAGTACTGTTTGATTTGCCCACTAAGGTATCAAGTTAGGATAACAAGCTATCAGGGCGAGTTCTTCAGTTTCGGAAAGCCGATTTTGTCTAATTAACTCGATTCTTATTGCAGACTGACTGGTCATAGCTTTATAGTTGTGGGGACATGGATGGAGCACTCAATATATTTCACAAAACATTGGACGATTTATTTGACTTGTGTGTTCCTGCTCGTGAGCCATGTAGGTCTAATAAACCTGTGTGGTTTACGCGGGAATTGATCAATTTAAAAAATTGAAAGTCGAGAATGTTTAAGAAATTCAGGGAAACTGGCTCTTCCTTGGATTACTCTAGTTATTTGATTGCACGATACAATTTCTCTGTTATAAATGACAAATGTTATAAGGATTACCTAAGAAACTGTAGTTTACAATTTCAGCGGGATCCTAAACGTTTCTATGATTTTGTCAACACAAAGCGCGGTTCAACAGCACTCCCTTCTACTGTATTTTTTGAAAAAAGACTGCAGACTCAGATCAGGCCATCGCCGATTTATTTGCTGAATTTTTTCAATCTATCTTTAGTTCCCATAATCATCATGTGGTTTTGCCATATCCTTATCCGGTCAGTCGCTCTAATTGCATTTTTGATTTCACCCTGTCAACATAGATTCATGAAATATAGATCTAACTTATTACAATTCACCTCTTTTGTTATCAAAGGTTTTCAGAACAAAATGCAAACGGAGGTTGTTTACACTGATTTCAGTAAGGATTTTGATTCTGTGAATCACCCTTTGCTAATTCACAAGCTTTATCTTCTGGGATTTCGAAATAATCTGATTAATTGGATCTCAAAATATTTACTATCAAGAACACAGAGAGTTTTCTTTAGAGGTTTTATCTCAAAGTCTGTTCAGGTTACTTCCGTAGTACCACAAGGAAGTCACCTTGGTCCCATTCTATTTACTTTATTTATAAATGACCTTCCGTACGTTATATGTTATTCTTGGGTACTGATGTATGCCGATGACGTTAAGTTGTGATTATCAACTACTGATTCTCTTACTGGACAGGGGCTTCAAGCTGACTTAGATAGTTTTGAGGCCTGGTGTCGTTTTAATTTATTAAATCTTAATTGTGATAAATGCAAAGTGATGTCCTTTTATAGGCGAATGCCTATTTTAATCAATTATTTCCTTAATGGCAAACCACTGGAACGCATAGAATGTGTTGATGATTTGGGTATCCTTTTAGATCCCAAGCTTAAGTTTGACAAGCATATTTCTGCGACTGCTAATCGGGCCAAAGTAGATTGGAATCTGTGCAAAAGAGCTTTCTACTTTTTGCGCTTCGTCGCTTTGACTGGGGTGTACTGCCTCCGTACTCTGATAGGCTTCTTCTTATTAACCTTCCTTCCTTAACTAATCGTCGTGTTATGTTAGGAGTTATGTTTGTTGTAAAATTACTTAAAGGCGAAATCGACTCAACTGCGTTGATGAGCCAAATCAATTTTTCTGTACAGTCTCGTTATTACCTCCCACTTTCTCTTAATCGTTGTACTACTAACTATTCCTTGCATGAACCGTTTCGAGTACTCTGTAATGATTATAACAAACTATATCATGTAATCAATTCAGAGTCCTCAATTTCACTAATTAAAAACTCAATTCTAAATGTCTTATCTAGAGATTAACTTTTTTGCATGTACAGGTGGTGGATCTCATCTAATTCTTACTAATTATTTTCTTACTAATTATTTTTGGTCTGATTGGGTTTTTCTGGGTTTTCCCCAATTCTTGCAACAAATGTTGGGCCATTTTGTTTTTTACCCCAGAAATCTTAGAAATCTAAGAAATAAAAAAAAAAAAAAAAAATATTTTTTAATTTATCTAAAGTTTTAATTTTATTTTTAATTTTAATTTAATTCAAATTTTTAATTTTTGTATTTTTTGGTGTCGACTGAATTTAGTTGACAAATAAATAAATAAAATATATACCTAAACAACACTAAACCTCCAGAGCAGAATTTTCCATAGCCAAAATAAATTTATGTTTTATTCGACGAACTCATTCTCCAGCTAGACAACTGGAACAAGTAGCCATTACTTTGCATTGATAAAATCTCTGCTTATAGGACAAACGAAAAGAATCAAAACTCAATACAACACATTTCTCACCAAACTAACATAGATCGCAGATTTTTAGAACGAGAAAGGGATAGCAGTCACATATCCATGGTTAGCGACAATCCAATTCGGCTGAGTAGCAGAGCCGAAACACATTTAAATTAAAAAGCTTTAGAATATTACTATTTTTATAGTTTAATTGTTTTTTCCGCATTTTATTGTTTTTCGTCTAATTTTGCAGTTGTTTTCTCCGCATATGTGTGTTTATACTATTATACCAAAAAGGTATAATAGTATATTGGTTTTGTTCAATGTCCGTCATACTGTCCGTCCGTCTGTCCGTCTGTATAAAAGCGCGTTCCTCCGACACTTTTAGAGATAGAGACTTCAAACTTGGAACGTATACTGGAAAGCACCCTCAATGTGTTAGTTATGCATTATACCAAAAAGGTTTAATACTATATTGGTTTTGTTCAATGTCCGTCATGCCAATTTTGGTTGGTAACCTAGCTGGCGAGATCCTTGAAAGACCGGCATATGCCACGCCCAATTCGACGCCCTCATCACCACCGCTCCTAAAATTTTCAAATGGTTATATCTTCCGCAGTTTTCGAGTAGGGAACATCAAATTTGGTAGGTATATTACTGGTAGTCGCCTTAAAGAATCAAAAACAAAGTAGTGCCACGCCCACACCTGCGCCTATAATCGATAATTCCGATTGTAAATCGATAACTCCGTATATCTCCGAAAATCTTAAAGATAGAGTAACCAAAACTGGAAGGTAATTTGCTGGTAACCTCCTCCAAGGATTGTCATACTAATTTTTGGAACATGCCCATAACTGCCGCCCCCAGGAACTTCGTCCCTATAAATTTTAAGTGCGCATATCTGCCGTAATTTGCAATCTAGATTTTGCAGGTATGTTACTGGTAACTCCCCCAAAGATCGATAAAAAAAATTGGATGGCCACGCCAACTCCACCTACCTAAACCGATACACCTGTTGGTGTAAATCGATAAACCCATATATCTCACGCAATTTGAAAACTTAAGTCAAATTTTAAAGGTATATTGCAAGTAACACCCTTCATACATGTGGAAAAAAAATTTTTGATAACGCCCACTCCCGACCACAAAAAAAAAAAAATGCCTGTATCTCCCGCAATTTAAGTTAGTTATTTAATTAATTATTATTAATATAAATGAAATAAATAGTAAAACGGTATTTTCTTAAAAATGTGTTAATTATACATGTTAAGCTATTGAGCTTTTTCAATAGCTATCGAATTTTTCCAAAAGTCACACAATAAATAGAAACGCACCGAAATTTGCTTTTCTATAAATTAAGTTTATTTGCCTTCGTGGCCAAAATTAAAATAGTTACAATTGTTAATTATAAGCTCCGAGTTGAGCTTTGCACTTTTAATTGTACGAATTATTTTTTGGCAAGCGGTGTCGAATACCGTGCCGCGACTTGAATTCTCGATTGACCAAATAGAACTAATTAGCTGCCGAATTGCAGCTGCTGCTTGCGCTCAGCAAAGGCAAAGGGCAAGCAAAGTGAAAAATGCAATAAAACGAAAGGCCGATGAGCATATGCAAAACAACAGTTATGATGGTTACGTTAATTTGCTCTTTATGCTGCGCAGAGCATAACTTATCAAAGAGATAAATATTAAGTGAGAGAAGCTGCTTTAATTAGTGTTTGGCGCGGATACCTGCGTAACCAAACATTCTCCCCCCGTTGAAAGACACGGGCTTTCAGCAGCATCCTCTTTCGGAAGCGCACACAACTTGCGCACAGCTCTCTTTATTGTTCCAGTTGACGTCTTGAGCACAGCTACTCGGGAAACGCCGTCAGCACCAGCAACAAGCTCGACCACACGAGCCAGTGGCCATTTAAGGGGTGGCAAGTTTTCATCCTTTACAAGGACAACATCGTTAATGTGAACGCCCGGGTAGGATGTTCTCCATTTGGACCGTTGCTGAAGAAGCGTTAAATATTCATCACGCCAACGACTCCAGAAAATTTGCTGATAATAAGCTACACGCTGCCATCGATCTAGGCGGCTAACGTTTAGCTTGGTGACATCAGGCTCCGGATAAAGTGTGAGTGGCGCAGTGCCAAGGAAGTGCGCAGGAGTTAACACATCCAGATCTGCAGGGTGCTCTGAAAGTGGAAAAAGAGGTCGAGAGTTTATTATTGCCCCAATGTGGCAAACCAGTGTGCGCAGATCATCCAAGGGCAAAACCGAGGGTCCGACCGACCGATAGAAATGGTATTTTGCTGTCTTCACCGCCGCCTCCCAAAGTCCACCAAAGTGTGGTGAGCGAGGTGGGATGAATTCCCATTCGATGTCGTCAGAGACACAAAACTCTCGGACAGAGTCGATGTGCTTCTCGCTGAGGAAGGAGTCGCTTGAGTTCAGCCAAGTCATTCTTGGCTCCGACGAAATTTGTCGCATTGTCCGACCATATGCGAACAGGTTTACATCTGGTAAGAATAAACCTCTTAAGTGCATTGAGAAAGGCTGCTGTTGACAAATCAGGAACCAGTTCGAGATGCACCGCCTTTGTTGCGAAGCAAATGAAGACCGAGATGTAGCATTTTACTGGTCCTTTGTTACGAATCTCGCTCTTGTAATAAAACGGTCCACAATAGTCCACTCCAGTGACAGCGAAAGGATGCGAGCCACTAACACGATCGCGGGGAAGATCAGCCATGATTGTCTCAGCCAGGATCGGTTTTGCTCGAAACACATAATGCATTTTGTTGTTACTCTGGAGACAGTCTTACGCCCCCAATAGGCCAATAGTGGAGCCGAATATGAGCAAGCAGAGAACGAGGTCCGGCATGCAGCTGACGCCTGTGAAAATTCATGATGATGGCGCGTGTGACAGGATGATGTCCCGGAAGTATGATCGGATGCTGAGCATCGAAATCCAGGCTCGAGTGTTTTAGTCGGCCACCAACACAAAGAAGTCCAAACTCATCGATGAATGGGGTAAGCGAGGCAATAGAGCTGGATGATTTGATAGTCCGTCCGTCTTGAAGAGCCCTATACTCATCACTCAGATTCGCCATCTGGATGCTCCGCAAGAGTAGTTGAGTGCCCTTGTGTATCCAATCTACTGTTAGACTGGCATGCCTGATGCGATTCCGAAATTTATATATATATCCAAAGACACGACGCAGGTTATGAAAAGAATTTGCAAACTTGCATCCTAAGCTGACATCAGAGCATCTAGAGATAGTAACTAGCACCTTTTGCCGCAGCTCAGGAAGCGTCCGGGCCGGTAGCGAGAATGATGATGATTCGGTTTCACAGGTTTCCGGTTCGACGTTCGCACTTGGAGACGAAGGCGGCACTGGCGACACCGGCGACACCGGCGGCTCCTGTGGCACTGGAAGCATCAGCGGTGGCGGCGGCGACGATGGTGTCGCAGTGAGGAGAGCATCAATAGCCGCCGCTGCGGCAGCTGCTGCTCGCGTCCGGGGACATAGCGCACTGGGTAATGGATAAGAGACTAGCGATGATTGTGGTGGCGGTGTGGCATGAACGAAATTCTCCCCATCCAGATGATACAGATCCAAGTATTCGTTGTAAATATGATTCCAATCTATGTGCGGCTCCAGCGTGTCCAAGACGCACTGTCTCAGCTCGTATTTGGATTTTGTCTGCATCGTTTCCGGCAACTCATTGTCGAGCAGAGTGTCCATAAAGAGACGCAGACGCTTCTCGGTGCCGTAGCTGGCCAATTGGAATGTCATCATCATGTGCCAGTGCTTCAGTTCCTCAAAGGCTTCCAGAGCTTCACAATCAAGTTCCTCCTTGGTAGATTCGTTGACTAAATGGGAACACGATTCTACCTCCCAAAACCGACGAACGATTTCATCAAGCTTGTGATCTAGGCTAGGTTTTGGCATCAGAACCGAGCTAGTGACCATCAATGAGGCAGGGCTCGCTGAAGAAGTTCCTCCTGTCACTATCCAGCCCAGTTGAGTTTTTTGAAGAATAGGCAAACCAGGAGCGATTTTGATTTGACCGACACACAACAATTCAAACAAGTAAAAACGCTTTAGTCGAGTGAGCTCGACTACCATATACCCTGAACCAAGCTTTAAATGCATTATAGGTTTATCGTTTTTGGGGGCTGGAGTGGGCTTGGCCCGATCTTAGTAATATACCTTCTAAGTTTGGTAACTGTAGCTATTGAATTGCCGGAGATACAGGCATTTATCGTTTTTTGTGGGCGGGAGTGGGCGTGGCCCAAAATATTTTGGAGTTCGATCTTAGTAATATACCTTCTAAGTTTGGTAACTGTAGCTCTTAAATTGCGGGAGATACAGGCATTTATAGTTTTTTGTGGGCGGGAGTGAGCGTGATCCAATTTTTTTTCCATATTTATGAAGGTTGTTACTAGCAATATACCTTTAAAATTTGGTGACTTAAGTTTTCAAATTGCATGAGATATATGGGCTTACCGACTTACACCAACAGATGTATCGGTTTAGGTAGGTGGAGTGGGCGTGGCCGTCCAATTTTTTTATCGATCTTTAGGGGAGTTACCAGTAACATACCTGCAAAATTTTGCGACTCTAGCTTGCAAATTACGGCAGATATGCGCATTTTAAATTTCTAGGGACGAAGTTCCTGGGGGCGGCGGAGTGTTACCAGACAAATTACCTTCCAAGTTTGGTTACTCTATCTTCAACATGTTAGAAGATATACGGAGTTATCGATTTACAATCGGAATTGTCGATTATAGGCGCAGGTGTGGGCGTGGCACCACAAATTTTATCGGTTCTTAAAGGCGACTACCAGTAATAGACCTACCAAATTTGACGTTCCACTAGCGTAGCGAAAAGCTGGCGGCAGCATGGAGCCTATTGAGCCTAAACGAGATGTGATATTGTGCGCCTGCGATCCAGAATCCAGTAGCGCTCGGCAAGGAATAAAACTCCAGTCCGACTTCTTAAGTTGATTACTGCAGTTGCCAAGAGTACCACGTCTTGACTAAGATTTTGGGCTACAAGTGTTGCCGAAGGGTTTGCAGCAGGCGGATGCGGAGCAAAGTTAACTTGGGAGCCGTCAATCTGATTCTCAAAATGCAGAAGCGTATGATGCTTGGCCTTGCAGCGACCACTTTCTGCAGCAAACTGTGCACGATAATGAAACCCGCAATCTGCTCAACGTTGCCCAAGCTTTGTAGAGCGCGCATGTTGGAGTTAACCGTATCCGAAAGTGTTCGAAGTTTTACCGCTGACGACGACTCGATGCAATCTAATCCCAAAATCTCCGTGATATGTGCTTGGAAAATGAGACGCTTGTTGTTAAACCGTTTTTTAAGGAGCTCCAATGCAACTGGATAGTTAGCGCTACTGATTTCCAACGAAGAAACACTATCCAAGGCTGATCCTTTCAGACACGACCGCAAGTGCTGAAACTTCTCCACATCCGAAAGTCCTGAGTCCGCATCAATGATTGAAGAGAACATAGCTATGAACTCTGCAAACTTTGTATATCCTCCACTAAACTCGGGCAGCTTGATCTCAGGCAACCGGATTCGGCTTTGAGACAATGTGTGATTGTCACCACAGGACTCTTGCCTCATAGTCGAGCACAACGGCTACGATAACTTTCGTTTGTTAAGTTCGCGTCGCAAGCTAGTTTCAACTAATATTGATAAGTTATCAAAACATGCCCGTAATTCACTCCCGATTTCAGCATAATCCAGCTCCTCCAACGCGTCATGCATATTGTTAAATGCCTGCTGAGCACTTTCCCACGCCCACACCACCTACCTAAACCGATACACCTGTTGGTGTAAATCGATAAACCCATATATCTCTCGAAATTTGAAAACTTAAGTCACAAAATTTTAAAGGTATATTGCTAGTAACACCCTTCATAAATGTGGAAAAAAAATTTTGGACCACGCCCACTCCCGCCCACAAAAAACGATAAAGCCTGTTGTTGAGCTATTGAGCTTTTTCAATAGCTATCGAATTTTTCCAAAGTCACACAAATAAATAGAAACGCACCGAAATTTGCTTTTCTATAAATTAGTTTATTTGCCTTCGTGGCCAAAATTAAAATAGTTACAATTGTTTATTATAAGCTCCGAGTTGAGCTTTGCACTTTAATTGTACGAATTAATTTTTGGCAAGCGGTGTCGAATACCGTGCCGCGACTTGAATTCTCGATTGACCAAATAGAACTAATTAGCTGCCGAATTGCAGCTGCTGCTTGCGCTCAGCAAAGGCAAAGGGCAAGCAAAGTGAAAACAAATGCAATAAAACGAAAGGCCGATGAGCATATGCAAAACAACAGTTATGATCGTTACGTTAATTTGCTCTTTATGCTGCGCAGAGCATAACTTATCAAAGAGATAAATATTAAGAGAGAAGCTGCTTTAATTGTTGTTTGGCGCGGATACCTGCGTAACCAAACATTCTCCCCCGTTGAAAGACACGGGCTTTCAACAGCATCCTCTTTCGGAAGCGCACACAACTTGCGCACAGCTCTCTTTATTGTTCCAGTTGACGTCTTGAGAACAGCTACTCGGGAAACGCCGTCAGCACCAGCAACAAGCTCGACCACACGAGCCAGTGGCCATTTAAGGGGTGGCAGTTTTCATCCTTTACAAGGACAACATCGTTATGTGAACCCCGGGAGGTTCCCGGGTAGGAGCTAGGACCGTTGCTGAAGAAGCGTTAATATTCATCACGCCAACGACTCCAGAAAATTTGCTGATAATAAGCTATACGCTGCCATCGATCTAGGCGGCTAACGTTTAGCTTGGTGACATCCGGCTCCGGATAAAGTGTGAGTGGCGCAGTGCCAAGGAAGTGCGCAGGAGTTAACACATCCAGATCTGCAGGGTGCTCTGAAAGTGGAAAAAGAGGTCGAGAGTTTATTATTGCCCCAATGTGGCAAACCAGTGTGCGCAGATCATCCAGGGGCAAAACCGAGGGTCCGACCGACCGATAGAAATGGTATTTTGCTGTCTTCACCGCCGCCTCCCAAAGTCCACCAAAGTGTGGTGAGCGAGGTGGGATGAATTCCCATTCGATGTCGTCAGAGACACAAAACTCTCGGACAGAGTCGATGTGCTTCTCGCTGAGGAAGAGTCGCTTGAGTTCAGCTAAGTCATTCTTGGCTCCGACGAAATTTGTCGCATTGTCCGACCATATGCGAACAGGTTTACATCTGGTAAGAATAAACCTCTTAAGTGCATTGAGAAAGGCTGCTGTTGACAAATCAGGAACCAGTTCGAGATGCACCGCCTTTGTTGCGAAGCAAATGAAGACCGAGATGTAGCATTTTACTGGTCCCGTTGTCATAAAACGGTCCACAATAGTCCACTCCAGTGACAGCGAAAGGATGCGAGCCACTAACACGATCGCGGGAAGATCAGCCATGATTGTCTCAGCCAGGATCGGTTTTGCTCGAACACACATAATGCATTTTGTTGTTACTCTGGAGACAGTCTTACGCCCCCCAATAGGCCAATAGTGGAGCCGAATATGAGCAAGCAGAGAACGAGGTCCGGCATGCAGCTGACGCCTGTGAAAATGCATGATGATGGCGCGTGTGACAGGATGATGTCCCGGAAGTATGATCGGATGCTGAGCATCGAAATCCAGGCTCGAGTGTTTTAGACGGCCACCAACACGAAGAAGTCCAAACTCATCGATGAATGGGGTAAGCGAGGCAATAGAGCTGGATGATTTGATAGTCCGTCCGTCTTGAAGAGCCCTATACTCATCACTCAGATTCGCCATCTGGATGCTCCGCAAGAGTAGTTGAGTGCCCTTGTGTATCCAATCTACTGTTAGACTGGCATGCCTGATGCGATTCCGAAATTTATATATATATCCAAAGACACGACGCAGGTTATGAAAAGAATTTGCAAACTTGCATCCTAAGCTGACATCAGAGCATCTAGAGATAGTAACTAGCACCTTTTGCCGCAGCTCAGGAAGCGTCCGGGCCGGTAGCGAGGATGATGATGATTCGGTTTCACAGGTTTCCGGTTCGACGTTCGCACTTGGAGACGAAGGCGGCACTGGCGACACCGGCGACACCGGCGGCTCCTGTGGCACTGGAAGCATCAGCGGTGGCGGCGGCGACGATGGTGTCGCAGTGAGGAGAGCATCAATAGCCGCCGCTGCGGCAGCTGCTGCTCGCGTCCGGGGACATAGCGCACTGGGTAATGGATAAGAGACTAGCGATGATTGTGGTGGCGGTGTGGCATGAACGAAATTCTCCCCATCCAGATGATACAGATCCAAGTATTCGTTGTAAATATGATTCCAATCTATGTGCGGCTCCAGCGTGTCCAAGACGCACTGTCTCAGCTCGTATTTGGATTTTGTCTGCATCGTTTCCGGCAACTCATTGTCGAGCAGAGTGTCCATAAAGAGACGCAGACGCTTCTCGGTGCCGTAGCTGGCCAATTGGAATGTCATCATCATGTGCCAGTGCTTCAGTTCCTCAAAGGCTTCCAGAGCTTCACAATCAAGTTCCTCCTTGGTAGATTCGTTGACTAAACGGGAACACGATTCTACCTCCCAAAACCGACGAACGATTTCATCAAGCTTGTGATCTAGGCTAGGTTTTGGCATCAGAACCGAGCTAGTGACCATCAATGAGGCAGGGCTCGCTGAAGAAGTTCCTCCTGTCACTATCCAGCCCAGTTGAGTTTTTTGAAGAATAGGCAAACCAGGAGCGATTTTGATTTGACCGACACACAACAATTCAAACAAGTAAGAACGCTGTAGTCGAGTGAGCTCGACTACCATATACCCTGAACCAATCCTTAAATGCATTACAGGTTTATGGGTTTTGGGGCTGGAGTGGGCGTGGCCCGATCTTAGTAATATACTTTCTAAGTTTGGTTACTGTAGCTGTTAAATTGCGGGAGATACGGCCATTTATCGTTTTTTGTAGGCGGGAGTGGGCGTGGTCAAATTTTTTTTCCCACATTTATGAAGGGTGTTACTAGCAATATAAATTTAAAATTTTGTGACTTAAGGTGTCAAATTGCATGAGATGTATGTGTTTATCGATTTACACCAACACGTGTATCGGCTTAGGTAGGTGGAGTGGGCGTGGCCATCCAATTTTTTGTATCGATCTTTGGGGGAGTTACCAGTAACATACCTGCAAAATTTTGGCATTCTAGCTTGCAAATTACGGCAGATATGTGCATTGTAAATTTCTAGGGACGAAGTTCCTGGGGGCGGCGGATGTGGGCGTGGTCCAAAAATTGGTCCTCCTTGGAGGAGGTTACCAGCAAATTACCTTCCAAATTTGGTTACTCTATCTGTAAAAGTTTCGGTATAAAAGTTTATATATACGGAGTTATCGATTTACAATCGGAATTGTCGATTATAGGCGCAGGTGTGGGCGTGGCACCACAAATTGTTATCGGTTCTTAAAGGCGACTACCAGTAATATACCTATTAAATTTGACGTTCCCTACTCAAAAACTGCGGAAGATATAGCCTTTTGAAAATTTTTTGGGCGGGGGTGATGGGGGCGTTGGAGGTGGGGTGGCACATGCCAATCTTTCAAGGACCTCGCCAACAACCTACCAACCAAAATTGGTGACTGTATCCATTAAATTGTAAGAGATATGTGGAATTTATTGCTATCGGAAATTTAAATGTATCGATAATTCAGAAACTGAGGCAGTTATCGATAAAATAAAGCAAGCTTGATCTGCGCCTGGTACACGAGAACTTATATTTAAAATTTGAAGTCTCTAGCTCTTATAGTGTCTGAGATCCGCGTGTTCATACAGACGGACAGACGGACAGACGGACGGACGGACGGACAGACGGACAGACAGACGGACAGGGCTGTATCGACTCGGCTGTTGATCCTGATCAAGAATATATATACTTTATGGGGTCGGAGATGCTTCCTTTTGCCTGTTACATACATTTGCACAAAACCATTATACCCTTTTTACTCATTTTTAATGGGTTCAGGGCATAAAAACAGGCCAGCTAAGACTAAAACTCCAGTACGACTTCTAACGTTGATTACAGCAGTTGCCAAGAGCACCACGTCTTGACTAAGATTTTGGTCTACAAGTGTTGCAGAAGGGTTTGCAGCAGGCGGATGCGTAGCAAAGTTAACTTGAGAGCCGTCAATTTGATTCTCAAAATGCAGAAGCGTATGATGCTTGGCCTTGCAGCGGTTGCAGGTAGTGGAGCTGCACTCCTTTAGCCGATGACCTTTACACAGGCAATTAATGCAAAGGTTGAGCTTCTTTACCTCTCGTATACGCAGTTGCGGAGACAGATTTTCAAAACGGGAACAGTTATAAATTAAGTGGCCAAAGGTCTCACAAAACACACATTTATTTGTGTTGAAGTTAGTAGCGACAAAGGCCTTTCTGCTGGTGTTAACGATTTTACTACTTTTTCCCACCTTAGAGCTAGGCGTATACGTTCCCATAGCGTGTTCCACATTTTCCAACCTTTGACATCGTCGATCCAGAAATGCCAAGAACTGCTCACAATTCAGAATAGTACCCATCGGTGCTGTCTCCTCCCAACTGATCTGCGTTGCCTTGTCCACTTTCTGCAGCAAACTGTGCACGATAATGAAACCCGCAATCTGCTCAACGTTGCCCAGGCTTTGTAGAGCGCGCATGTTGGAGTTAACCGTATCCGAAAGGGTTCGAAGTTTTACCGCTGACGACGACTCGATGCAATTTAATCCCAAAATCTCCGTGACATGTGCTTGGAAAATGAGACGCTTGTTGTTAAATCGTTTTTTAAGGAGCTCCAATGCAACTGGATAGTTAGCGCTGCTGATTTCCAACGAAGAAACACTATCTAAGACTAAGACTGATCCTTTCAGACACGATCGCAAGTGCTGAAACTTCTCCACATCCGAAAGTCCTGAGTCCGCATCAATGATTGAAGAGAACATCGCTATGAACTCTGCAAACTTTGTATATCCTCCACTAAACTCGGACAGCTTGATCTCAGGCAACCGGCAACAATTTGCTCCGGAGCGATTGCTTTGGCCATCCGTTTTACCTGCTCATCAATAGCTTTGGCCTTGGCTTTGTTGAACGGGGCAGTAGGAGACTGAACGGCAGCAGAATTATGCATTTTTAAATATTCCTTTAGAAATCACGGAATTTTTCAACTACCGCTTTAACTCACAAGTTCAAACAACGCAATGTCAATTGGGGGCAAACACTTTGTTCATAAGCGCAAGCGAAACGAAACGGGACAAGCAATATCAATGCAGAAACGGCTGTTGCAACACTTTAAGCAAACGCGATAAGCGAATCGACTGCGCAGGCGCCAATGTCAACTTGAGGGCAAACACTTGAACCGAAAGTGAGCACAAAACGAACCGAGAATATCGAAAACAATGAGCGCGGGCGCGAGTTTTATTAACTCTTTACTTTAAATAATTTGTATTTATTTAAACAAACAGAGCTAATTATTCACGTCGGGGTCACCAATGTTGAGCTATTGAGCTTTTTCAATAGCTATCGAATTTTTCAAAGTACAACAAATAAATAGAAACGCACAGAAATTTGCTTTTCTATAAATGTAGTTTGTTTGCCTTCGTGGCCAAAATTAAAAAATATTTACAATTGTTAATTATAAGCTCCGAGTTGAGCTTTGCACTTTTAATTGTACGAATTATTTTTTGGCAAGCGGTGTCGAATACCGTGCCGCGACTCGAATTCTCGATTGACCAAATAGAACTAATTAGCTGCCGAATTGCAGCTGCTGCTTGCGCTCAGCTAAGGCAAAGGGCAAGCAAAGTGAAAAATGCTATAAAGCGAAAGGCCGATGAGCATATGCAAAACAACAGTTATGACAGTTATTTGTTCTTTATGCTGCGCAGAGCATAACTTATCAAAGAGATAAATATTAAGAGAGAAGCTGCTTTAATTGTTTTTTGGCGCGGATACCTGCGTAACCAAACAATACATATGTATACATTATATCCTTATTTTATCAAGTAATGCATTTATGTAGGAATGGGAAAAAAAGGAACAAAAGGGAACTCGAAGTGGTCACCGTTATTGAGAGACGGGACACAGAGAGAACAAAGAGAATGTGTGTGAGTTTTGCGAGCATTCGGTGCCGAGATCTCGTTGGAAACGCACGCGCATAAAGTACGCAAAAAATTCATCAAAATTGTGTAATCGTATAAGTTGAAGTGAATATGTACTATTTAGAAAGACCCGATAATAATATTAATAAACTATAATTATAATAATAAACGTGGATTTGGACTTAATTACTGCGAGGGAAATACCTAACCCATAGTTTGGGGCCAAACCATTTCCAAGAAATGGGAGCTCGCCCGGGATCTAAATGAACACAATACATATAAAATTCACTTGAACATTGTGCGATTTTAAAAATTGCGTAATTTGTGCTGTGCGGTAGTCCACTATGACTTGAAGGCGAGTGAAAGAGAAGGCTGTAAGAAGTGAAACGGAATTTTGAAGGAAGGAGACACTAAAGAGTGCAGAAGAAAAGGCGTGCGTGTACAGACTAGTAAAGGCAAGCAGCTGAGGCTTGTAGGCAAAGTCTGGTACAGCGACGACAAAGGCTGTCTGTATTTAAGTGGACGAGAGAAGCCGTTACAGCAGAGGCGCATTTCGTTGGAAGCTGAGGCGCCAGCAGCGAGACAAACGGTCAGACGATCAGAGGACAAGACAACATAAGCAGTAGCGAGAGTGTTGTTGCTGTGCAAGTGGATCTAGACGAGAAGCGTGTGGAAGGAAAAGGCGAAGACGACAAGAGAGCAGCGGCAGAGGTATACAGAGAATAGTGCCAAACAGTTGTGAGTATAATCTGGTATAGCGACAAATGCAGTGTTGAAGTCGTGGTGTGAGTTGCCGAAAATTCTTCGCCGCTAAGGGTGAGACGAACGCTACGAGGGAAGCAGAAAAATATTAACAGAATAACTAACATAGTGTTAAGTGTAATAGTTAACAGTCGCAAATGTGTATGCACTGTTAAGGTTAAAAATGAGTTAACGAAAGTTAAGTGTTGTCGTCAGCCCGAAATTAGTTGCAGTCAGTAATTTAATGAACATTTGGTGCCCTGCGCGGCTCAATATATATAGAGTATTAGTAGGTGCATTTACACATGCAAATTATCTTAAGTGCAGTTCGAGTTGCAGCAGCCAGCATTAGCAGCGCTCTTCTTTGCCGCGCTCTCTTGTGCAGCTCTCTCTCTCTCTCTATATAAAGGGCGCTCGCTGATCCGCCGGCTGCTGCAGCTAGTGAGTTTACTATTCTCGTTGTTGAAAGATAAAGCAAGTGGCTTCTAGTCTATAATACTCTAATAATTAATAACAATTAAGCCAATACATTTGTGAATAAACATTATAATGTTGTGAAATAACTAAGTGTATTTATTTTGATCTTGCGTGTTGCCGTCGGCATTTGGCCGAGTCGGCAGATTTTCAAAAATAATTAATTGTGTAATTAATTGTAAAAGTAGCGTAACAAAAATGAACAGAAGCGAAATCTTGGCATTGCGTGTAGCGAACGTGCGGGTGAAGTTATCAGAGTTTAGACTTAGTGCAAATGGGAAAAAATTAGAGTTGCAAAATAGACTAATGAATCATTTTGAGTTGCAGAGTGTTGAAACCAATGAGCAAGATAGCGATATTCTTGATAATGAAGTACTAGATACAGGTCAGAGCCGACAGAGAGAAGCCGTACCTATGGCAAGGTCATGGTTTACTTTAAAGGATGTTGAAGGCAGTGTCTCACAGTTTACTTTTCTGTTTTTTTTTTTTTTTTGTGGCAATTATATTTAAACGTTAATCAACCTACTTAAAGGCTATAAAACATTGATTTGAAACAGTATAAGTGAACAGTTGATTTAGGATCTATAACATACACATAGAAATGGTTTTAACTAATAATACATAACATTATATATAACATTTATCTAACGGCCAACAGTCCAGAGGTCGCTGGTGTGGAGGCGCTTCAACCTCCTGCGAGTGGTGTTATTCCCAAGGGAGCAAGCCAATGGGTTAACATGGTTATGCAACCGGTCGTTATACCGACTCGTATGTCGGTTTATCTGTGTTTTCACTGTCGGTAGACCGAAGTCGTTGTACAGCGTCCTGTTGCTTACGTATGGCCCAGCGTACACAACAAAGTCGATTGCTGTCGGCCTATGATTGCCGTACGAGTAGTGCTTCGCAACTCCTGTGGCAAGTACTTGAAGGTTGGAGTTTCTCACGCAATCCGCCGGCGCAATCCCACGGCGATTATCCAACGCAGCACCCCAGAGATGGTGTTGAGCATTCCAGTCTCCAGCAATCAGGAACTTGGGGCCAAGCTCTTTGAAGAGACATTTATAGTATTCTATTTCCAACACAAAACGTGGTGGACAATAGACAGCCGCTAGGACTACTTCGCCTTGATCACTAGACTTAAACGACAACGCATTGTGCGCGGAGACAACTTAATGATGGCAGCACACAATGTTGTAGTGAAGATTTTATGATCACTGCTGCTCCGCCACGCATGCTATCAGAAGGGTGATTGGCTAGGTGGATGTCGTAGCCTGTAGCCTGTAGTGTGATCTGGAGCAGTAATGAGTCTCTCAGACCAACATTACATCTATATGATGGCGATGAATAAATAACTCCAACTCGTTGGCATTATTTGCAAGACCATTGGCGTTCCACACGCCAATGCGCATCCCAATTTGGCTCATTTGTTTGCAACTGCAGCGTGCAAAAGGCTCATCATGGCCATAAGCGTCTCACTTAACTTGTTGAATTTTGACATAAGACTGTCAAACTGGAGCTGGGAATACTCATGGTACAATTGAGGCCGTTGCACTTGCTGAAATTGCTGCTGTTGGAGCTGCTGATGTTGCTGACGCTGTTGCTGCTGGTGTTGTTGTTGATGTCGTGTTTGATGTTTACGTTCTTGCTGTTGCCGTTGGTGTAGCTGCTGCAGGCGTTGCTGCTGCTGGTGTTGCTGTTGCTGGTGTTGCTGAGACTCTTTGCTCAATCTTACAATGTTAAGATAAGGAGGCTTCTTATCGCGAAGATATGTAAAGACGTGAAAAGACACGTACGCGGCACCCATTGTGTCCGTAATAAAACCATCCGCGATAAGAGTTCTCCGAACTGATAGGATAATGAGTCTAGACGCATTTGCAGCAGGAAATATGTAACTAGATAATTTCCTAAGTAGGATAAGAATAGTTGTATCTATCTGTAAGATAATTTAGAAGTTTTCAATAAACCTGCCGAAGCAATTCGGCAGCAGTCTATTTTCGAACCTTTAACAACGTAGTCGTGTTATTATTTTGCTCTTGCGATACACCGCTTGCCATTTATATATATTTTGCTATTAACGAAATAAACATTGGTGACCCCTAGATTTGTTCACGTGAAAAAAATGACAAATTAATAAATTAATATACAAATTTGTTTAATTAATAAATAAAAGTAAATTCGCGAAGTGAAAATAATAAAAAAATTTGTAATAAACAAAATATATAAAAATAATATCATGGCACAGGAGCTGGTTAAATCACAGGAGGTTTTGGGAGAATCTCTGGTAAATCTTTATAACAATGCGACGGCAAAGGCATCGACGGCCAGTCACGAGGAAATTCTGGAATGGAAGAAGACAGCTGAAGGCATCGCTGAGGTATTTGAAGCTAACGAGAAAAAATTGATAGCTCATTTACCTAGCATGGAAAATAGCTCGTATTTTAAAACTAAATACGCAGATAAGGTAAGAGATGCTTTAAGAAAACTGTAACACTGCTTAGCCTTATATATTCAGGAAACAATCCTCAGGGGGCTATCAAAAAGATAGCACCTCCAGTGCCAGACCACTCCCATAGCAAAACAGAAAGTAGCAAAGGGAAAATAGGACTTTCGGTTAGCCGAAAATTTCGCTTTATATTAAGCGAGTATGAAGGGGTTTTAAATTGATTTAGAACAGGTAATGAGCCCATATCCGAAGTCCGTCTAATAAAAATCAAAGCTCAAGAAGTCTTTTTCGAGTACCTCGAATATAATGAAGACGACGAGCTGACAGATATGTTCTATACACTTAATGAAATGTATGATGAACTAGCTTCCACGTCAAGAAGCGAAAATCTGCCTTTTGTGCTTCCCAAAATAGACATTCCGTCGTTTTCAGGGAAATACGAAGAATGGAAAACTTTCAAGGAGCTATTTCATCAATTGATTGGCTCTGCGAGAATTCCAGACGCACAAAAAATGTGCGTACTAAAAATAAAAATTAAATGGGACGCAGCAGCTACCATAGCAAGTCTGGCGCCAACAGAGGCGAATTATAAACTTGCATTGTTGCTGCTGGACACAAAATTCTCAAATCAAAGAGCAGTTGAAATTCACTTAAAAAATTTAATTGATGTTCCGATTGCAAGCGAAACCGCTTTAAGTGTAAAAAACACTTTTAGATACGGTTCAAGAAAACTTGCAAGCAATAAATGCAATGGACTTGACTGCCGATGCAATTGTAAAAGGCCTAACTAATTTCATTTTAGTCAGAAAACTAAATATGAATTTAAGGTCAAAATATGCGAAATCTCTGCATAACCCTAAAGAAATGCAAAATACAGAAAAGCAGGAAAAGGGTGAAAATAAATATGTTCTTCTTGCCACAGCTCTGGTTCAAGTTCAAGATAGAAAGGGAACCTGGCATGATTGCAGAGTGTTACTTGACAGCGGTTCGCAAGTTAATTTTTTTACCAAGGATATGAAAAACAAACTTGGGCTAAAAGGCAAAAAAATTCAAACAACTATCGAAGGTATGTCAGGTAAAACCGCACAGGATGATGAGATGATACCAACTTATAAAACAAATATTGAAGTGTTGGTAATATAAAAAATTTTATCGGAATTACCGACACAAACAATAGATATTGGAAATTCGGTTCCAAAATTACAGTTAGCTGATCCCCAGTTTAACATCCCAAAAGGCATATGCTTTTGAGAATGGAAATATTTTATGACATTCATATTGAAGGCACTGCTAATTTAAACGAAGGTCAAATTAGATTACAAAATTCATTATTTGGATGGATTGCTAACGGAAAAACAATCTTAAGCCTAAAATTAGTGCTACAGTTACATCGGTATCCGATGGATTAGATGCACAAATTAAAAGGTTCTGGGAATTGGAGGAAATAAATACTGATCGCCCAAAACATACAAAAGAGGAGCGAGCATGCGAACAGATTTTCAAAATAAAATTATCTAAGAACGAAGATGGAAAATATGTAGTTCCATTACCATTCAAGGATACCCCATCTAAATTGGGTGGGTCTGAAATGCAAGCTAAGCGAAGGTATATGGCATTAGAGCAAAAATTAAATAGAAATCCAACTCTTAAAGGTCAATATTCTGAATTTATGAGGGAATATTTACAATCCTGAACGGCTTAAAAATAAATATTATTTACCGCACCATTGCGTTGTTAGGCCTGAGAGTACAACAACAAAGGTGAGAGCGGTGTTTGATGCTTCCTGTAAGACATCCACCAACTTAATGATATGTTACACACCGGGCCAAGGTTACAAGAGGATCTTTTCAATATCCTACTTAGATTCCGAAAGCATAGATATGCCATTTCAGCAGATATTGAAAAGATGTACAGGCAAATTTGGGTAAATAAAGAGCATCAAAATTATCAATTGATTTTATGGCGATGGGATCCTCGGGAGGAGTTTAAAACTTATGCACTCAAGACAGTGACATTCGGCACTGCTCCTGCTCCTTATTTAGCAGTTAAATGCCTTCAAGCCGCAGCTGAAGAGATAAAAGAGAAATTGCCAACAGTTGCAGAAGTAATAAAAAATTACTTCTATATGGATGATCTGATGATAGGCGCAGACTCGATTAAAAATTCTCTAATTTTAAAAGACCACCTATCTAAAGCCCTAATAGAAAGAGGGTTTCATTTAAGAAAATGGTGTTCAAATGCTTCACAAATTCTCAAATCTATTTCCAAAGCCGATAGAGGCATGTGCTTAGAATTTGAAAGAAATCAAGCAGACACAATTAAAGCATTAGGGGTATCCTGGGTGCCAGAAACAGATAATTTTTCAATTAAATGTAATTGGGAATGCAAACATACTGCTACAAAAAGAAATATTTTATCAGACATATCCAAATTATTCGATCCTTTAGGTCTGGTCAATCCAGTAACAGTTACTACAAAAGTAATTATGCAGGAACTTTGGAAATCGAATATTGATTGGGATGAGGAAGTAGTTGGAGATTTGATACAGAAATGGAATAGAATAAAACATGAGTTAGCACTCCTAAACAAAATTAAGATACCAAGAAGGTTGATAGGCAATGATGCAAGCAAAATAGAGCTCCATGGGTTCAGTGATGCATCGATTAAGGCTTATGGGGCAGTGGTTTACATTAAGACCATTAGCATTATTGAGAAAGCTTCATATATATACAAAAATTGTATCTTTCCCAAGATTAGAACTATGCGCCGCAGTATTACTGGATGAATTAACAAACAAAGTGATAGATAGTATGAAGATTAAAATTGATGAAATTTATTTACACTCAGATTCTAAAATTGTACTTTGTTGGCTTATGCTTGATCCAGCAACTCTCAAAACATTTGTTTCGCACAGAGTTAATGCGATTCAAATTAACCCAAATGCGTTAAATTGGAAGTACGTAGAGTCAAAAGAAAATCCTGCAGACATAATATCTAGAGGAGTATATCCTAAAGATCTAGTAGGAAATAATATGTGGTTTGAAGGACCTACATTTTTAAAAAATGTTACCCATACGCCTACTGATCAAGAAATTCAAGTAGACGAGATCCCAGAGGTAAAAAATAGTGTGAAAGTATTAATAGTTAAAAGCGAGTCAATGTTAAGAAACATTAATATAATAATAATAATAATAACATTAATATAAAAAAACAATTTTAAATTTTTGCAGAATGTAATAGCTAATGTTCTGCTTTTCATTGCCAAGTGTAGAAAAGAATACAATAAAAATATTATTGACTATAGAAAAAGCGCTTTGCAACTCATTGTGATTATTATCCAAAAAGGTAATTTTAGTGGCTACATTGCCTTAAAGGCACATTTTCTACTCGGAGAGGCTTGGACGACGCTTTTAGATTCGAAAAATAATAGATCTTACAAGGGACTGCGTGATCATTGGAAAGCGGTACAGTCCAATTGTGAGGAATTTTGGAAACGTTGGTCTCTGGAGTACTTGTCCGAATTACAAAAAAGATACAAATGGATTAATGTAAAAAAAAACATAAAGCCTGGTACGTTGGTATTAATAAAAGAAGAAAATCTTGCCCAAGCCACGTGGAAAAGGGGCAGGCTGACAAAGCCTATTATAGGAAAAGATGGGCTTTGCAGAATGATAGAGGTAAGGACCAGCAATGGAGTGTCGCTAAGATCGACACACAATGTTTGTCCTTTTCCTATCGAGGAGGAAATTCAATTAACAAATAGTGTATGTGTCAATGCAGCGCAAGTTCGAAATAAAATAAAATACACAGTACTACACAAAACAACTACAGTACATATGAGCCACAAATAAGAAAAAATTTTAAGAACAAAAATGGACGAAGAACAAGCCGATAGCCTACTAAGAAAGGTTAAGCAAAGCAGGAGCAACGATGATTATTTACTCGACCTGGTACGAAATCAATCTTCAATCCAAGATGCCACAGCCAACATGATGAAAAAGCAAAATGACGTCATCTGGAAGAATTTTCAAACCATCAACCAAACAATGTATACATTGGCTGATAGTTTAGACAAACAAATAAGTTTTGATGGGTTTCTCGCCGCCATCGAAGCACTATCCATGGGGATGGACGCCTTTGAGCATCTTCAGCATGATATCATCTCCGTTATCTTGAACACGAACGGTAATTTTTTGGAAACTCTGATGCCGATCGCCTAATTCCAGCAGAAGATTCAGCAAATTGCTCTATATATGCCGGAAGGAGTCTAACTACCAAGCATGGACCCAATTGAAATTCAAAAAATTTCGACAATAACGTCTCGAACAATGAGCTCCGCAATTTTGTTTAATATCATAATTCCATTGATAAATAACAAAAAACTAAGAGCTTATAAAATCTACCGATGAATCTTCCGATTACGCACACCAATCAGTGCAATAAGATGGAAGATTTAATTCTCTGCCCGCAACACCATCCGCTATACAACGGTAGAGCCTCAACCAGCTGTGAGGTATTGTTGCTACTTAAGAAGACAACATTACCAACAACATGTTTTATCGATATCAGCCAACCGCAAAACTTCTGGGCTCAACTCATCAAGCCAAACTCATGGCTCTATTCAATACCGTCGGAAATTGCTGCAGATGTGTTTTGCAAGAGCAAGCTAAACACTATAAAATTATCGGGACAAGGTATTCTTCAGCTTGATCCTGAATGCTACTTACACTCCGAGGAAGTCTATCTGTGGGCATATGATGACGTGACAACTGATGTAAAGTTTTGGGTACCTCAAGTCAACTTATCCATCCAATTGCCTGCGGTTAATCATATTAAGGTAGAAGGCGAACTAAAATCCTTTAATATACCTGATATTCCACGACAAACTCACATCTTAGGCTTCCCTGTTGAAATGGACCTACATAACGTAGCCCACTACGGCATCAGCATGACGACCGGATTACTACTCTTTGGAATCGCCGCGGTTGTCTTCATTTTGTTTAAACGAGTCTGTCAGCTACCTGCCCAATTTCTGCCTGTAACGATAGCTTTACCACACATAAGATAACAATATCTATGTTCGTAAACAAATCTAAATATTATCCTTAAAAAAAAAAAAAAATTATATTGATATACTTGGGCTCATATGTATAAGCTGCTAATTTTGAAAATATAATTCAATGTCCAAAAAAGACCAGGAGGTAAAATCTTCCAACTTAGTTCAAATTAATATGTATAACAATGAAAACAAAAGGTAAGTAAAGCAAAATGTTTTTTTGAAAGGCCATCCTTTCAACAGGGTCCATGGTACATAATCTTTATAATTAATTATTTCAATTATTAAATAAGACCATTTAATAATATACAATGGCTTGCAGCCCCAATCGCCCAGTGTCTAGCAACAATTTCAATTGCCTGCCATAAACTCATTTTTGAATATTTTTCAAAAATTCCAAAGACCCATGGCAGGTACATTTATTGACCACCAAAATGAATATATGACCCTAATAAAATGTGGGTTTTCCACCTGCTAGATAGGGTTATGTAAGAAAGTACCTCTTTTTAGGTATGCACGTCATTTCGTCCAGTTACATTATGGACACCTGGGTGCCATAAAACCCGGATTTTTTACCTAAAATTGAATATTTTTGGTATAAATACCCAATCCTTCTAAGTCAGTTTAGTTATAATCTGCATCTCGGGTGCAACCTGCCAACAAGGACTATGGCTAAAAGGACTACCATTGAACAACTGAAACTCATCGTGGAACACTTAAAAATCGGATATTCATATCGAAAAATAGCTAAAATGGTCAATCTAAACACCTCAACTGTATTCTACATCATTTGGAGTTTCCTGGACGAAAATTGGACAGAGGACAAGGGCGGAATGGCACCAAACCCGATTTTCACTGAGCAGGACGAGCCAAGGATCATCAAGAAAATAAGGCGAAATCTTAAGCTATCGGCTCAAAAACTAACTTCATAGATGCAGGATGAAATAAGGAAAAAGTTCAGTGCGAAAACGAAATTTCCAAGCGCAAAAATAGAGGGAATTGGATGACGTCCACCAAAATCCACTTGGACAAGGATTTGGAGTTCTGGAACACAGTCATATTTGAATTTGAGTACAAAATTAACATTTTTGGCTCGGACGGACGGAATTATGTGTGGCGACACTCCAATACTGAGCTGAGTCAAGCACTGCGGAGGAAGTGTCCTGGTATGGGCATCTATCTCGGCAGCCGGTGTCGGAAATTTTGTGATTTTTGAAACAACAATGGAGAAGAATGTGTACTTTGATATACTAAAGGAAAATTTACTCCAAAGTGCCGAGAAGCTGGAAACCGACGTACTTTCCGGATCTACCACGACAACGACCCCAAGCATAAGGCCGGAATAGTACAGTCCTGGCTTAGATTGAACTGCCCCCACGTGATGATTCCACAGGCACAGTCTCCAGACTTAAATGTTATTGAAAATTTGTGGGCTCTGCTGAAAAATAACATCCGGAAACACAACATATCCTGCAAACAGGATCTCAAAAATGCTCTGATGGAGGAGTGGAGCAGGATCAGCCCAGAAACTACCCGGAAGCTGGTATCTTTCATGAATATTATTAAGTATTAACATCCTTATTTAAGCTTTTATACGCCAAATATGTAACTTTTTTAAGACTGGGCGAACTGAGCTGCATATGTATTTTGTCTTATGTTTTCAGTTTTTGACTAATTTTAATTAATTAATTAATATTTAAATAAAAACTAAAGTTTGTTTTTCAAATGTGATATAACATTAAACAAATTGTCATTTAAACATTTTGAATTTGTTTCCTTGTTTAAACTTTATATCACTTTAAATTTGTTGCTAGACACTGGGCGATTGGGGCTGCAAGCCACTGTATATATAACATATACATGTATAACCATCCTTAAAAGGGCAAGCCTTTTAACAGGGGCCAGGATGTTCAATCTTACAATGTTAAGATACCTAAGGAGGCTTCTTATCGCGAAGATATGTAAAGACGTGAAAAGACACGTACGCGGCACCCATTGTGTCCGTAATAAAACCATCCGCGATAAGAGTTCTCCGAACTGATAGGATAATGAGTCTAGACGCATTTGCAGCAGTCAATATGTAACTAGATAATTTCCTAAGTAGGATAAGAATAGTTGTATCTATCTGTAAGATAATTTAGAAGTTTTCAATAAACCTGCCGAATCAATTCAGCAGCAGTCTATGTTCGAACCTTTAACAACGTAGTCGTGTTATTATTTTGCTCTTGCGATACACTGCTTTCCATTTATATATATTTTGCTATTAACGAAATAAACACTGTTTCAATTGTTGTTGCGCGTTCTCTAGAGTTTTCTGACGTCAAGCATTTCGCTGTTGGTCAGGAGCCTGCGGTGCAACAAGGATGGCTGTTGCTCCTGCTGCAGATGCTGGCGGTGTTGCTGTTGAGGTTGCTGTTGATGGTGAACCTGCTGCTGACATTGACGATGTTGCTGTTGGCCAAGTTGCTGCAGTAGCTGAGGAGCCGTTGGAAGTCTGGCAGCATCAGCATATGAAAAATTTTCACTGCGAATGGGTGCCAGGATTCTTGGTCGCGACTTTTGTAGATCTTGAGCCGGCCTTTGTGACTGAGCCACAAGCCACCGTTCTTTGGAAACCCGTTGATAAGCTGGACACCCCTTCCAGCTCGCTGGATGATTTCCGCCACAGTTTGCACATTTCGGCTCAGCGTCCAAAGGTTCTTTGCACTCATGACTTTCATGTGCTGAGCCACACTTCACACAGCGATGCTGCTTTTAGCAGTACTTCATAGTATGGGCAAATTCCTGGCAGCGGTGACACTGGGGGATGTCCAAATGGCGGTCAGGGCACTCTACAGATATACGCACTTGAGAGATTGACCGTAGATTGTATATCTCTTTGCCGGCTCCAGCTCCAAATAACAAAGATTCAGCTCCTTTTTGGTGATGCGGCTTACAATGGTTTGGCCACCCCGCACTGCATGTCCAAGTTTGGCCAGCTCATCTCTGATGCGATCAAGTTTTTGCAGGGATGGATGCAGTCCCCTGATCACCACGCGAAAGCCTCTATCCTCCTTCAACTGGTACGAATGAAACGGGATTCGGTTATCCGTAAACAATCTTTGTACTGCCCTGTATGCATCAATGCTACTTGGCATTACTCTAACAGTACCACCACCGCTGCACTTGAGCATAAAGCTGTCAGGCTGCGTGACAGCATTTATTGCTTCAAGCAGTCCAACAACGTCGGTGATACCCTCAGCAATAAGTGGGGAAGGCTTGGATGGTCTTGTTGGCCGACTTAGATTCGGATCCTCATCATAAGCAGCTTCAATAGGATTAGCCACACTCGGGGGGTATATTGGTGAGCTAGGCACTAACATCTCTTTCATGTCAACTGACTCGGTATCGGTGTCCTAATCAGTCAGCAGATCTTCAAGCGCTTGTGGTGCTGCCCGAGCTCCAGCAGAAGTAGACGGTATTGCATCCAAATTTTGCTCTTCGATTGTCGACATTTTTCTTTTTTTGTTGGAATTGGTGTAAATTGAATTATTTGTTTTGGCGTTGTTGTTGTTTACGTTATCACTGTTGACGTTGGAATTGGTGTTGTTGTTAGAGCCGGTGTTGTTGTTGTGGTTGTTGGCACTGTTGTTGTTTATATTGCATTTTTGCACATTGGTTTTGTTGTTGGCCGAGCTCTTGTTGATGTTGTACTTGTAGTTGGCATTGTTGGCATTTGCCAATTTTGTTGCATTATTGTTGATGATGTTGTTATTGATGCTGTTGCTGCTTTCTGGGCGAGCGCGCAGATTATAGCGGAGTTCACTGGTCTGCCGGGCCAACGAAGGCGAACACCATGAAGCTGACGCAGCAGTATCAGGCGCATCGGCGTCAGTGGTGGTATGGGGGTGATGCTCATAATAATGTAATTAGCGCGCACCAAGAGCACTCACTCTAGCAGCGTGGTCGCGGCGCACGCACAAATCACACTACTTGAACAACTCACACAAGATTGTAATGCAGCTGCAGTGTTTCTCCCGAGCGTCAATACTTGAGAGCAAACAGCCGTTTGCCGAACGGATATATATGTATATGTAGAGCCAACCAACCAATAAATCAAAGAAATTATTAAAATATTATTTTTAGTCTAACGACAGTGTCTGGAATTAAATTAAATTTAAAATAAAATTAAAACTTTAAATAAATTAAAAAATAATAAAATATTTATAAGATATATAAGAATGTATATTTATTGTTTTTTTTTTTATTTTAGATTTCTAAGATTTCAGGGGTAGAAAACAAAACATTTGTTGCAAGAATTGGGGAAAACCCAGAAAAACCCAATCAGACCAAAAATAATTCGTAAGAAAATAATTAGTAAGAATTACTCGTAGTTAAGATCCACCACCTGTACATGCAAAAAAGTTAAGACATTTAGAATTGAGTTTTTATACCCTGAACCCATTAAAAATGGGTAAAAAGGGTATAATGGTTTTGTGCAAATATATGTAACAGGCAGAAGGAAGCATCTCCGACCCCATAAAGTATATATATTCTTGATCAGGATCAATAGCCGAGTCGATCTAGCCCTGTCCGTCTGTCTGTCCGTCTGTCCGTCTGTATGAACACGCGGATCTCAGAGACTATAAGAGCTAGAGACTTCAAATTTGTAATATAAGATCTCGTATACCAGGAGCAGATCAAGTTTGAATATTTTATCGATAACTGCCTCAGTTTCTGAATTATCGAGCCATTTACATTTTCGATAGCAATAAATTCCACATTTCCCTCACAATTAAATGGGTACAGTCACCAATTTTGGTTGGTAGGTTGTTGGCGAGGTCCTTGAAAGATCGGCATGTGCCACGCCCACCTCCGACGCCCCCATCACAACCCACCCCTAAAATTTTCAAATGGCTATATCTTCCGCAGTTTTTGAGTAGGGAACGTCAAATTTGGTAGGTATATTACTGGTAGTCGCCTTTAAGAACCGATAACAAATTTGTGGTGCCACGCCCACACCTGCGCCTATGATCGACCATTCTGATTGTAAATCGATAACTCCATATATCTCCGAACATTTTAAAGATAGAGTAACCAAACTTTTAAGGTAATTTGCTGGTAACCTCCTCCAAAGATTGGCATACCAATTTTTGGACCACGCCCATATCCGCCGCCACCAGGAACTTCGGCCCTAGAAATTTAAAATGCGCATATCTGCCGTAATTTGCAAGCTAGAGTCGCAAAATTTTGCAGGTATGTTACTGGTAACTCCCCCAAAGATCGATAAAAAAATTGGATGGCCACGCCCACTCCACCTACCTAAACTGATACACCTGTAAATCGATAAGTCCATATATCTCGCGCAATTTGAAAACTTAAGTCACCAAATTTTAAAGGTATATTGCTAGTAACACCCTTCATAAATGTGGAAAAAAAAAAAAATGTTGGACCACGCCCACTCCCGCCCACAAAAAACGGAAAATGCCTGTATCTCCCGCAACATAAGAGCTACAGTTACCAAACTTAGAAGGTATATTACTAAGATCGAACTCCAAAATATTTTGGGCCACGCCCACTCCCGCCCACAAAAAACAATAAATGCCTGTATCTCCCGCAATTCAAGAGCTACAGTTAACAAACTTAGAAGGTATATTACTAAGATAGGGCCACGCCCACTCCAGCCCCCAAAAACGATAAACCTATAATGCATTTAAAGCTTGGTTCAGGGTATATGGTAGTCGAGCTCACTCGACTACAGCGTTCTTACTTGTTAATTAGTGAAATGGAGGACTATGAATTGATTACATGATATAGTTCGTTATAATCATTACAGAGTACTCGAAACGGTTCATGCAAGGAATAGTTAGTAGTACAGTTTTTTGTTTTAACATTTTGGTGCAACATTAGAAGATGATGATGCACCAGAGGGATTCGGAGGTAATGAAATAGAAGGCCGAATACGTTTTCTAGTTGTTAACTCTTTTATTACTAAGCCCCCCTTCGGCTAGAAATCAGCACAGCAAAGTGTGACAAACACCTCTGCCGAAACACTTATTTTAAAAGAGGAAATTTCTCTTTCATAGTTAAATTTAATTTTTTCAACTTGGCCTGTATATTGGCTTTAATGTCATCCACTGATATATCAGGGGCAAGAAGCGATAGGAAAATTTGTTTTCTAGGTGCCACCGCTATTAGAGGCTTAGTAGCACGGATAGAAAGAGAGAAAAACTGACCAGGAATAGAGGCAATCAACAGTAGGATTGCAGGTGGTGGTGTAGGAGAAATGAACTGCATCAACTGCAGACCATTATCAACAGTAGTTGTTAGCGGTGCAGGGGGCAATGACAAAGCCGGGGCCGATAAGTTTGATTCACGAGGCAAAGCGGGCTCAACAGATCGTTTCAGCTTTGTAGACTCAATCAATAGTTTCACACTATTGAACTGATTCTCCATTGCATCAAAATCAGCACTGAGCCTACTAAAAGCTAGACGAATATCATGCAAGCCCCGTCTAGTTTGCCTCATAACACCCTGGATATCGGCCTTCGTCTCGCGGCATCGCTCGCAACACCATTTTAAACCAGAGTTATTGCCATCTATATCTTTCACCCGTTGTGTGAAACCAGCGTATTTTATGCCAACAACAATGCGAAGCGAACGAGCGTGCAATGTAAGTATGAAGCTTTGTCTATTGCAACTCTCACAGAAAGCAATGAGAGCGGGAAACAAAAAGCGCACACGAAAATTAAAAAAACAAAAACAAAACACAGCTGTTGACCGCGCACTTTTTGATTACAAAAATAAAGAATTTTGCGTTTTGCAGCAAAATTACAACAGAAAACGCAAATTACCAAACCAATTAACACATTAGTTACAAAGAGTGATAACACAAATACAATTTGGATTACTCAAAATTAAACATACTATGCAAAAATTAAAAACAGTCACGAACTGAATGTAGCACAGAAAAAACACAACCGATCACAGCAAACGCTAAGACGAGACTCCGAGACGAGACTTTATTTCTATTTATTTATTTATTTTTGCTCTTGTTTGCGCAGAATTTTTTGATTTTTATATATTTATTTTAATCTCATTTTAAAATAATGTCGAGTTTCTGCTATAATAACAAGTAAGAACGCTGTAGTCGAGTGAGCTCGACTACCATATACCCTGAACCAATCTTTAAATGCATTATAGGATTATCGGTTTTGGGGCTGGAGTGGGCGTGGCCCGACCTTAGTAATATACCTTCTAAGTTTGGTAACTGTAGCTCTTGAATTTCGGGAGATACAGGCATTTATCGTTTTTTGTGGGCGGGAGTGGGCGTGGTCCAATATTTTTTTTCCACATTTATGAAGGGCGTCACTAGCAATATACCTTTAAAATTTGGTGACTTAAGTTTTCAAATTGCGTGAGATATATGGGTTTATCGATTTACACCAACAGGTGTATCGGTTCAGGTAGGAGGAGTGGGCGTGGCCATCCAATTTTTTTTATCGATCTTTGGGGGAGTTACCAGTAACATACCTGCAAAATTTTGCGACTCTAGCTTGCAAATTACGGCAGATATGCGCATGTTAAAGTTCCTGGGGGCGGCGGATGTGGGCGTGGTCCAAAAATTGGTATGCCAATCTTTGGAGGAGGTTACCAGCAAATTACCTTCCAAGTTTGGTTACTCTATCTTTAAAATGTTCAGAGATATACGGAGTTATCGATTTATAATCGGAATTGTCGATTATAGGCGCAGGTGTGGGCGTGGTTCTTATCGGTTCTTAAAGGCGACTACCAATAATACACCTACCAAATTTGAAGTTCCCTACTCAAAAACTGCGGAAGATATAGCCACTTGAAAATTTTAGGGGGCGTCGGAGGTGGGCGTGGCACATGCCGATCTTTCAAGGACCTCTCCAACAACCTACCAACTAAAATTGGTGACTGTATCCATTAAATTGTGAGAGATATGTAGAATTTATTACTATCGGAAATCTAAATGTATCAATAATTCAGAAACTGAGGCAGTTATCGATAAAATAAAGCAAACTTGATCTGCGCCTGGTATACGAGATCTTATATTCCAAATTTGAAGTCTCTAGCTCTTATAGTCTCTGAGATCCGTTGTTTCATACAGACGGACAGACGGACGGACAAGGCTATATCGACTCAGCTGTTGATCCTGATCAAGAATATATATACTTTATGGGGTCGGAGATGCTTCCTTCTGCCTGTTACATACATTTGCACAAGACCATTATACCCCTTTTTCCCATTTTTAATGGGTTCAGGGTATAAAAATTGCCTGGTCGGTTGTCTGACAATGTACCACACGAAAAATACGCTGGCCTGAACGGCCGTATCATTGACCTGATTAATGCAAAATCAGGCTTAAAGTGGACTTGTGATAAGTGCAGGGATGTCGAAAGGGACATGATGGATTTTATCAGGCAGACAAAGATTGGCTTTGGAGATCTTTTCGGTAGGTTTAAAAAAGTTTTCGATGGATTCTCGGCTTTGGATAATGATTTTGAGGGCATGAAACTTTTGAATGATTCTCCAAAGCGTAAAATGGCAAACTTTAGGCTGTCTGTGGGCCCAAATGAACTCTCGGTTCCCTCTCAAGTGCCCGCAATGTCTGGACCTAACATTGAGCTTATAAATCTTTCTTCCCCGTGTCTCCAAAGTGGAAGTGATGGAAGTCACAACATAATGTCTATTGATGTTGTGACTTCCATTCCCGTTAATATTGATGACTCAGTGAGCGTTAGCACCGTAGATGCAAATCTAAATGCTGGTGCTAGTGTGTCAGTTGAATCAACTGGTCATAAAACCAAAGTTACAGTTCCACCACATGCTGTTGTGTAGCATATAACCTTGTATTGGACGAGCTGATGTTCATGTAGCTTACAAGATGTGTTGCACGTGCTGGTTCCGGCTGTATGATCGGTAGATGGTCGGGGTTCCTTATAGGTTCTTGTGCTACTTGCTCGCTGTGCTTAATACTAATTACAAAAAATATCACGTGCTGTTATCGTTCGAATTATATTACCTGGAAGGGGGAAGAGAGGAAAAAGGAATTGCACCAGTCTCATAAATAGAAGATGGAGGCGACACTCCTTGGTTGTCGTCGTTTGAGCTGGGCTGATGTAGTTGCCACAGCAGATGCCCACTCTACCAAGATCATCAGGCACCTAGGCATAAACATTTTTGATGATCCCTAAAATAACGACTACTTAATTCATCGTCTATTCAGCGCGCGCTGCATGACTCCCAAGGAAAAC
Source organism: Drosophila infuscata (assembly GCA_035042205.1). Lineage (NCBI taxonomy): Eukaryota > Metazoa > Arthropoda > Insecta > Diptera > Drosophilidae > Drosophila > Drosophila infuscata. Next base: position 45,986 of record JAWNLR010000940.1, on the reverse strand, counting down.
AATTTAGTTATTCATTTTAACAATACTCTATTGACAAAAAATATATTTAGTTGCATTTCAGATTAGGGTTAATTAATTTCAGTTTCATAATATGTACTTTTTTCATAGGGTTTATATAATATTCGCTAAATATAAATTTAATGGTACTAGTACTACCAAAAATTAGTATGGACGCTTTCTATAGCTAAGATAATTAATAATTTTTTTTTCTCTTTTTAATTATGGGAATTTTTAATTTTTATATATATACATTTTTTCTGTTTTTTTTTTTATTTATAGATTCATTTGCCATACTAAGCTATTTACTTATATATACTAGAATATAATTGTATTTACTTAAATTTACTTTACTTTAGTTTTTATTTCAATTCGAAGAACAACAAAAAAAATTAAATCACAAGAATATTTCCACCATAAGTAGTAATAAGGCATGTAAAATTTATTAATTCATTTATAAATAAATTATAAAAAATATAAATTATTAATTTAATTTTATTTTTCAATTATTGTTTATTTATGAATATAGAAATATAATATTTCAATATTAGAAGTGTTTATATATTTATTTATTCTTTTTTTTTTCATATTCATAATTCATAATTTATATTTTATTTTTATACGTATTTTCTTTTTCGTTGGTATGTTGGACTTATGCAACATTTATTTGGGAGTAAAATTGTTTAAGTATTTTTATTTCTCTACAGAGAATTCGATATTAAAGTTGTAGCATACTTCTAACCTGAGCTTTAACTTTAATAAGCTACACAAAAGCTCACTCATTTTAATGCGCCGAACATTAAGGGAACCAATTTCCGCTCAACATAGCGGTGACCTAAATAGAGTGAGTTTTAATTATTTTTCTTTATTTCTCTCGACAAAAATTGAGAGTTTTGCACGTGCACTTTTACATGGCTTCCAATCTTAACTTATTTTAATAACAAATTCTCGCTGCTCACCAAAAAAAATAAAATTTAAATAAAAAAGTCGAAAATTGCACTTACATGTATATCCTCCACGTCCAAAAGATCTTTTGCAGGCGGGGCATTTGCTGGCTTAATGAGTGGGTTTGAGGTGTATATATTAAAATATTATTTAAATTTTATTTGGCGAGATTGTTATGTCCATGATTTTTCTTTTTCTTTTAACTTTATTTTACTTTTGATTTTATTTTTACGCTTTATTTGATTTCTATGTTTTATGCATTTTTTTTTCATTTTTAATTAATTTTTCTTTTTTATATCTTATGCAAAAAAAAAATTTTTTTTTTTCATTATTAACAACCAAAAAAAAAATCTAAAGAACCATATTTAAATTAATTATTCACTATAGTTGAATTGAAGGGTTTGAGGTTTGAAGTTAAGCCTTCGTCTCCTCCAGTCCAATATACTGCTGCGGGGTCGGTGCCGTGGTGCCAAAATGAATGTGGTACAGGCAACTCCAAAAGCCATATCAGTCGTCAGTGGCGCAGCTCTCCTGTTTTTTTTGTTAATTTTCGGTGTTCCGCTGCGGGTCCAGGGTCGGGTCGGCTCGGAACTCATATTTTATTTTTATTTTTATTTGATTTTCTGGCCGACTATAAAATCAATTTGAATTGTTTTATAAATTTATTTGTTTCTTGGGCTCAGTTTTTTTTTTTTTTTTATTTTCACGAAATAATTTTCACATGAGATTAATTTGTAATAAAAATGTTCTCCTTTTTTTTTTTGGGGTAATCTCATAGCTTAGCTCACCACGAATGTGCTTTTGGTGGCTATTATTAATTAGTCGGTTTATGGTTATTACAATTGTTAATCAAAAAAAATTTTCAGGTAGAGTAAAAAAAATTTTTCTTCGCGCACAAGTGTCCATCTTGGGTTTTGTTTTTGGTTTTCCATACAAATCTTGCGCGACGAGACTTGGCGAAACTACATCTTCGCGGGCAGCACTCGAGCAAAAACCTCACGGCACAACTATCCTCTTCGGCAGACTCTTCTCGACTCCCTCATGGCAAAACCATTATCTTCGGCAGACCGACCTCCAGAGAGTCTCCACCAGAACATATGGATCGGCTTTCCCGAGAAGGGCTTGAGATTGTATCACTTAATCTCCTAGAGGGCGTAATCAAAAGCTCCGCTTAGTATGAAAACCAAAGCATACTTTTAGGCATGCCCCCCACTAAAATCACGCTTGGGGTGGAACACAACGAGCGGGATTCACGCTTGCAGACTAACGTATTATTGCTTAATGTCTTTTGCATGAAATTTGCCTATAAGTCTCCCATTAGTATTTTCCAGCTCGTAGTAAGCATTACCTAATTTCCTACGAATTCGTGCTTTGACGAAGTTTGGGGCTAGCTTGGAGCTGTATCCCTTCGCAAAGTTGCTTTGTTGGAAGTTTCGCCTATAAACCTCTTGACCGACTTTGAATGCCACATCTCTGGTTCGCAAGTTGTAGGCCTTTTCATTTCGAGCGTGCTGAGATTGCATAGAGTCTTTCGCCTTACTACGCAAGAGATCCAAAGAGTCTTCTCGATTAAATTCTATGCTGCGATCATCTAGCATGCCTAGAGTTCGCAATAATTTATAGCTACTGCCATTTGTGACCATATGTTGTCCAAATGTCAATTTGTAGGGGCTTGTGTTTATTGCTAAATGAAAGCTCGAGCGAAGTGCACAGCTTATGGAACTCAATTTTTCATCCCAATTACTATGGCTTGGGTCACCATAGGCCCTGATGGCTGAAAGCACAGATCGGTTGACCCTCTCTGAAGCATTAGCCTGAGGAGAATAATACGCGGTATATGTATGAACAACGTTATATTTGTCTAGCAGGGAGTTGAAGCACTTAGATTTAAACTAAACTCCGTTGTCAGACACTATGGTTTCGGGTACTCCGAAGCAGTGGAAGAGATCTTCTTCCAGGTAACGTTTGATCGCTGTACATTTTCGGACCGGCTTCAAAAATGGAAATTTTGACATATGGTCTAGTACTACAAAAATTCCATAATTTCCAGATTTGCTGCGTGGATAGGGTCCCAGCAAATCAACAAATAACTTCTGAAAGAACCGCTGTGGTTGGCCCGTATGTCCCATTCTAGGTTTTAATGTCTGATTGGGATGCTTCGTGGCCTTACAAATGTGGCAAGCATTTATATAGTTTTTAACATCGGTTACCATATTGGGTCAGTAGTAATACCTTCTGAGTCTTTCCAAAGTTTTGTTTATTCCCCCATGAGCATGCAAGGGATCATCATGAACTGCTTTAAGAGCCGATAATGTTAATGGCTGTGGCACCCAAAGTTTCCAGCATAAATCATCTGCAACCTTGGATTCTGCCGCATGCTCTGATCGACGGTAAATATATTCGTTTACTATCTTTAGGTTTGGCAAAGAAGACTGGGTTGTGCGAATCTTGTTCTTCATGGACTCGTAGGCTTAGGACTTAAATTCTGGTGACTCTAAGTCGACCATTAGGGAAGACAAATCTTCCGTATATGTACGTGAAAGAGCATCGGGAACTATATTTTGGATGCCCTTTTTGTGCTGTATCTTGAATTTAAACCCTTGCAATTTAAGAGACCAACGGGCTAGCCGTGAACTAAGATCCACTTGGCTCATGAGCCATTTTAAGGATGCATGATCCGTGATTACCGTAAACTCTTGACCTTCTATATAGGCCCTAAATTTTTTTACTGCCAAGACAGCTGCATAGCACTCCTTCTCTGTGACCGTATACTGCCTTTGGCATCGATTAAGTTTCCTGGACATAAATGCGATCGGCACATCGTCACCCTCGCTATTGGTCTGCATCAGCACCGCTCCAACCCCAGTGTGACTGGCATCACAATGTAGGGAAAAAGGCTCCGCAAAGTTCGGGCTATGCAATACAGGAGCCGAACACATGTGATCCTTTAAGGATTCGAATGCATGTTGGGCTTCCTCAGTCCATTCAAACTTTCTTTTTGACTTGAGAGTATCGGACAATGGAGATGAAATAGAAGCATAATTTCTGATAAATTTATGATACCATCCAGTCATGTTCGTTTGGTCGGCCAAACTGGTGGCAATGAGTCGGGATTGCTCCATCATAGCAACTCTTATAGTTTCAGCCATCGATTGTTGTATCGATTCCATTGTTGGTACCTCTTGCTGCATAGTTGTTGAACACTGTGACAAATTAATATCTTCAGAGTTGCGCATTTCGACTTGATCGGGAATTGGAATCCGTTTGGCTTGAGCTCTGGTCTGAAGGGACTGAAATGTTGAAGGTCTTCTTGGATTTGAGGTAGATGGTCCAGCAGGATTAAGATTCTCTGTTGAAGCCGAAGTTAGAAGTGTCAGGCTCTGATTGCAAATTGGGCACACTTTCTTTTTGCCAGCTTTGGAATTAAAACAAGATCTATGAAAGTAATGTCCACAGGAGGTTGCTAATAACTGACCTTGGTATACGATTATATCAGAACAAATGAAACAATGTTTGCCTGTGTTACTAATTCGGGTCAGATCTTCAGTGCTATGAGAAAGAACCATTTAGATAAATGACTTGGGAAAATTTGATTAACTATGTCTAGTCAATCGCGGTTTAATCAATACACCTAATAGACAAAAAAAAATTTAAGATAAAAAAAATTATTCGGTATCACTATATTTAGTGCTCAACTTATACCAAAAGGAAATTATAGGGGATGGCTGCAGCTCAATACTCCGCAAATCCAATAAACAACCTATAAACCTTCGGGGTAATAAGTAAGCAAGGAGGAAAAGGTATAGACTCATATTTGACAACGGAGTTATATCCAAGAAAAGTTATAACACATCCAGTAAGTCAAAGTCTATAACCAGGAGCTATTGAAATTAGAATACTAAGCCATGAAATCTATTGAATTGTCTTGGATCCATAGTATATTCCAAGAGAAGGATGGGAGCTAAAGTAATAATTCGAACGTTAAGTGTCAGGTGTTTTGACACAAAGTCTTTAATTGAAGTTCAGTCCGTACGGTTCGTTTCGAGGCCTCCATCGGGCCTTGTGTGGTTCGGGGCCTTCGGGCCTTCAGTCTTCGGGTGAAGCGGGTATGGGCCTCCATCGGGCCTTGGGTGGTTCGGTGCCTTCGGGCCCCACGTTGAGCGCCATGTTTTAATTTAATATTAATGTAGCATATAACCTTGTATTGGACGAGCTGATGTTCATGTAGCTTACAATATGTGTTGCACGTGCTGGTTCCGGCTGTATGATCGGTAGATGGTCGGGGTTCCTTATAGGTTCTTGTGCTACTTGCTCGCTGTGCTTAATACTAATTAAAAAAAATATCACGTGCTGTTATCGTTCGAATTATATTACCTGGAAGGGGGAAGAGAGGAAAAAGGAATTGCACCAGTCTCATAAATAGAAGATGGAGGCGACACTCCTTGGTTGTCGTCGTTTGAGCTGGGCTGATGTAGTTGCCACAGCAGATGCCCACCCTACCAAGATCATCAGGCACCTAGGCATAAACATTTTTGATGATCCCTAAAATAACGACTACTTAATTCATCGTCTATTCAGCTCCCAAGGAAAGAAATTTTGTTATTCATTTTAACAATACTCTATTGACAAAAAATATATTTAGTTGCATTTCAGATTAGGGTTAATTAATTTCAGTTTCATAATATGTACTTTTTTTCATAGGGTTTATATAATATTCGCTAATTATAAATTTAATGGTACTAGTACTACCAAAAATTAGTATGGACGCTTTCTATAGCTAAGATAATTAATAATTTTTTTTCTCTTCTTAATTATGGGAATTTTTAATTTTTATATATATACATTTTTTCTTTTTTTTTTTTTATTTGTAGCTATTTACTTATATATACTAGAATATAATTGTATTTACTTAAATTAACTTTACTTTAGTTTTTATTTCAATTCGAAGAACAACAAAAAAAAATTAAATCACAAGAATATTTCCACCATAAGTAGTAATAAGGAATGTAAAATTTATTAATTCATTTACGTATATAAATTATTAATTTAATTTTATTTTTCAATTATTGTTTATTTATGAATATAGAAATATAATATTTCAATATTAGAAGTGTTTCTATATTTATTTATTCTTTTTTTTTTCATATTCATAATTCATAATTTATATTTTATTTTTATACGTATTTTCTTTTTCGTTGGTATGTTGGACTTATGCAACATTTATTTGGGAGTAAAATTGTTTAAGTATTTTTATTTGCATACCTCTGCAGAGAATTCGATATTAAAGTTGTAGCATACTTCTAGCCTGAGCTTTAACTTTAATAAGCTGCACAAAAGCTCACTCATTTTAATGCGCCGAACATTAAGGGAACCAATTTCCGCTCAACATAGCGGTGACTTAAATTGAGTGAGTTTTAATTATTTTTATACCCTGAACCCATTAAAAAAGGGTAAAAAGGGTATAATGGTTTTGTGCAAATGTATGTAACAGGCAGAAGGAAGCATCTCCGACCCCATAAAGTATATATATTCTTGATCAGGATCAATAGCCGAGTCGATCTAGCCCTGTCCGTCTGTCTGTCCGTCTGTCCGTCTGTATGAAAACACGGATCTCAGAGACTATAAGAGCTAGAGACTTCAAATTTGGAATATAAGATCTCGTATACCAGGCGCAGATCAAGTTTGCGATATTTTATCGATAACTGCCTCAGTTTCTGAATTATCGATACATTTAGATTTTCGATAGCAGTAAATTCCACATATCTCTCACAATTTAATGGATACAGTCACCAATTTTGGTTGGTAGGTTGTTGGCGAGGTCCTTGAAAGATCGGCATGTGCCACGCCCACCTCCGACGCCCCCATCACCCCCGCCACTAAAATTTTCAAGTGGCTATATCTTCCGCAGTTTTTGAGTAGGGAACGTCAAATTTGGTAGGTATATTACTGGTAGTCGCCTTTAAGAACCGATAACAAATTTGTGGTGCCACGCCCACACCTGCGCCTATAATCGACAATTCCGATTGTAAATCGATAACTCCCTATATCTCCGAACATTTTAAAGATAGAGTAACCAAACTTGGAAGGCAATTTGCTGGTAACCTCCTCCAAAGATTGGCATACCAATTTTTGGACCACGCCCACATCCGCCACCCCCAGGAACTTCATCCCTAGAAATTTAAAATGCGCATATCTGCCGTAATTTGCAAGCTAGAGTCGCAAAATTTTGCAGGTATGTTACTGGTAACTCCCCCAAAGATCGATAAAAAAATTGGATGGCCACGCCCACTCCACCTACTTAAACCGATACACCTGTTGGTGTAAATCGATAAACCCATATATCTCGCGCAATTTAAAAACTTAAGTCACCAAATTTTAAAGGTATATTACTAGTAACACCCTTCATAAATGTGGAAAAAAAATTTTGGACCACGCCCACTCCCGCCCACAAAAAACGAAAAATGCCTGTATCTCCCGCAATTTAAGAGCTACAGTTACCAAACTTAGAAGGTATATTACTAAGATCGAACTCCAAAATATTTTGGGCCACGCCCACTCCCGCCCACAAAAAACGATAAATGCCTGTATCTCCCGCAATTGAAGAGCTACAGTTACCAAACTTAGAGGGTATATTACTAAGATCGGGCCACGCCCACTCCAGCCCCCAAAAACGATAAACCTATAATGCATTTAAAGCTTGGTTCAGGGTATATGGTAGTCGAGCTCACTCGACTACAGCGTTCTTACTTGTTCTTTATTTCTCTCGACAAAAATTGAGAGTTTTGCACGTGCACTTTTACATGGCTTCCAATATTAGCTCATTTTAATATCAAATTCTCGCTGCTCAACAAAAAAAATAAAATTTAAATAAAAAAGTCGAAAATTGCACTTACATGTATATCCTCCACGTCCAAAAGATCTTTTGCAGGCGGGGCATTTGCTGGCTTAATGAGTGGGTTTGAGGTGTATATATTAAAATATTATTTAAATTTTATTTGGCGAGATTATTATGTCCATGATTTTTCTTTTTCTTTTAACTTTATTTTACTTGGGATTTTATTTTTGCGCTTTATTTGATTTCTATGTTTTATGCTTTTTTTTCATTTTTAATTAATTTTTCTTTTTTATGTCTTATGCAAAGAACAAATTTTTTTTTTTCATTATTAACAACCAAAAAAAAATCTAAAGAACCATATTTAAATTAATTATTCACTATAGTTGAATTGAAGGGTTTGAGGTTTGAAGTTAAGCCTTCGTCTCCTCCAGTCCAATATACTGCTGCGGGGTCGGTGCCGTGGTGCCAAAATGAATGTGGTACAGGCAACTCCAAAAGCCATATCAGTCGTCAGTGGCGCAGCTCTCCTGGTTTTTTTTTGTTAATTTTCGGTGTTCCTCTGCGGGTCCAGGTTCGAGTCGCCTCGGAACTGATATTTTATTTTTATTTTTATTTGATTTTCTGGCCGACTATAAAATCAATTTGAATTGTTTTATAAATTTATTTGTTTCTTGGGCTCAGTTTTTTTTTTTTGATTTTCACGAAATAATTTTCACATGAGATTAATTTGTAATAAAAATGTTCTCCTTTTTTTTTTTTGGGTAATCTCATAGCCTAGCTCACCACGAATGTTCTTTTGGTGGCTAATATTAATTAGTCGGTTTATAATTATTACAATTGTTTTAAAAAAAAATTTTCAGGTAGAGTAAAAAAATTTTTCTTCGCGCACATACAAATTTTGCGCGACGAGACTTGGCGAAACTACATCTTCGCGGGCAGCACTCGAGCAAAAACCTCACGGCACAACTATCCTCTTCGGCAGACTCTTCTCGACTCCCTCATGGCAAAACCATTATCTTCGGCAGACCGACCTCCAGAGAGTCTCCACCAGAACTTATGGATCGGCTTTCCCGAGAAGGGCTTGAGATTGTATCACTTAATCTCCTAGAGGGCGTAATCAAAAGCTCGGCTTAGTATGAAAACCAAAGCATACCTTTAGGCATGCCAAGCAAGCGCACTACAGTTGCTAAAGTTCCTCCCACGACCCCAGTAGGTGTTCCACCTAATAAACAAATATTTGTGTCCAGGCTTTACCCTGATACCAAATCGGATGATGTTAAGTCTTTTATACAGGCTAAAATTAAAGCACCCATAAAAGGTGGAAAAATTTCAATTTTCCTATATTCGGGAAATTTCTACCTTTAAGATAAATGTTTCGCCTGAATATTTCAGTAACATTTGTTGCAAAAAATTCTGGCTGGACCATGTTGTTGTAAAGGAATATACTGCAAAAAAGAAAAATCGGTCTCCGATTGTTCTTCCTTCTACTAGTGGTAGTTTAAAACAACCTCTTGTTGTTTCTGATAGCACAAAAAACTAACTAGCTCTCTCTCTTATTTGGCTATCAAAATGTAAGAGGTTTGGGTAGTAAACTCACAAATTTATACTTAAATAGTATTTTTTCCTTATCATGTCGTTGCCTTTTCGGAAACCTGGTTAAAGCCCGACATTTTAAGTTCTGAAATTGTATCTAATGGATTCACTACTTATTGCTATGGATGCTGATTTATCTTCTGAGTTAGTAATGACAGATAATTCTATAGATATTGAGTTTATTATTGTTAAATTGTGTGTAAATGGTGTTGGTATTTTTATTACGTGTTCCTACATCCCACCGTGTTCAGATAGTTCCATATATCTGTCCCATTTGGATGCTATATTAGCTGTGTTTACCAAACTCTCGGTCATTTTTGGACCTATGATAACTGAGAGCTCTTAGGGACTTAGGGACTTGAAGGGTATTAAGCCGGTATTTTTACCGGGACCTGATGGGGTACTTGGCTGTGTGCTAAGGTAATATGCTGATGGTCTTTTGAAGCCCTTGCTAAAACTTTTCAAATAGTCCGTGGCGCTAAGATCTTTTCCTAATATTTGGAAAACAATCGTTTATTATCCCTCTCCATAAAAAGGGAAACAAATCAAATGTTCAAAATTATAGAGGTATCTCTAAATTGTCTGCGTTTCCTAAAGTTTTTGAGAAATTGATAACTTCTCAACTTACACATTGATGTAGTGGGGCGGCCAATTTCCTTTCACAGTAAAAACACTTTTCTAATATTTTGTTGTTGTTGGTGTCGAATGCACCTTTCTTGATTTATTAATATTTCACTATATTTTTTTGCACTTCTAGTTGTTTCTTTGTCTTGCCTTTTTCTTATACTAACTATGTTAACATATTACATTACATTATATTACATATGTTAACAGCGCTGAGTGCGCTGAGAGAAAAAATGAGAGAATGCTGAGAGGGTTTGGATGCTATGTTAATTGTGCCAAAATGACACGAGTTGAAATCTTGTCATAAACATCCTCCCCCCCTTGCAATACACAGTATTGTGAAAAAAATCGTTTCCTTATGTGCTGCAACTGCCGGTCAGCATCCAGCCGAATTCCGTATTTTGACCGGCGGGAAGGCCATTTTGGCATGGAAGTATACCCGGCAGAATAATGTCTGGATATACATCGGCTCCCAGAATGAGCGAAATGGCTGCTGGAGTATGCCATCCCTCATCAGCAAGGACAACATTGCCAAACATCGTCTGACGTTCCTTGCTGACGGCTCGAATTGGAGTGCGATGTTGGAGTTGAGGGTCGACTTCCAGTACGACCTCACGGTTCAGCTTTGTTGCCTTCGATCGGAGCACAGCGGTGCAAACGCGCTCTGACCCAATGGTTGTGATGGAGAGCCCAAGGGCCGCGGCTAGCGAAGCATTTATGCGACTCATTGGGCAACATGCATCAATGAGCGCTCGAGTTTCAAACGTTTTTGCACCGGTGTGGAGCAACACAATAGCGGTCGGCAGAATGGTTACGCTTTTGTGTCGCATCAACGAAGCCAACGAAGTCGTTATAGGAGTATTTGGAGTTGGTGTTGGAGAGCGATGTTCCATCGGTGATACGGATCTCCTTGCTGGAGATGAGCGACGAGCTGACGAAGTGCAGTTTTCTCCATCTTGGCGCCGACGCCTTTGCATCTGATCGCTTCCTCGTAGATGTAGCAGAGTGTGGTGTGGTCCGTCACACACCTGGCAGGACGCACCACTCCGGCAGGTACCCTCGGAGTGCTGATGGGCCAGACAGTTTGGGCAGTAATGGTTTGCGAGCACTGCTCTCAAACGCTTCTCGGCAGTCAGGCGCAGGAACCTCTGGCACTTGCGCAATGCGTGGACACCTCTGCACACTCGGCAACGGAAAGAGTTGGAAGTGGGGTGACTCGACGTCGTGGTGGATTTGCGTGGTGGCATCACGAGTTTGAAAAGCGAAACTTTTATGGCTGGAACGGAAAAAAATGACAAACTTATGAATTGGTGAACGGAAAATGTGCAAGGATATGCGACAATAAGTAAGTATTCAGCTTCAGTCAGTTCCTTGCTGCTGAGCTCGTTTGGGACTTGGAGGGGTATGCGTTTGCATCGCTTTATGCAGCGTAATGCATAAGCCATAACTCGGAGCGCCCTATCGAGTCTAGAAAATCTTTCGAGGATGTTTTCCATTGGTGGCAGCCTGGAGTGGGTGCATTTGACAAGACGTTGTTCAACGTCCGTATCATGAATTGACTCGATTGGGGTTGGCCACTGCTCTTGTGGCAGTCGTAACCATTCTGGTCCATGCCACCACTGACTGTCGCTTGCAAGCTCTTTTGGCGGCACACATCTGCTGGCCAGGTCAGCTGGATTATGTTCGGAGCGAACATGTGACCACTTAGCAGCGTCGACGGCAAGTTGGTGAAGAACACGTATGGCGAGGAAGGGAGCGCAGTTCACTCCGAACGTGACGGTGTTCAGTTCGTAATCGCACAGCTCTTGGTTCTTATTGCGAAAGATAATTCTTTGGAAGGGAGTGTGCTTGTGATGGACAAGAATTTGTCGATACATCTTGGTGATGTCGGCGTTGAAGACATAGCAAGAGAATCGCCACTTCAGGATCTGGACTGTTAGATCGGATTGGAGAACAGGTCCTGGATGAAGGATATCATTCAGGCTGTTTCCATTTGTGGTTGGGTTCGATGAACGCGAACTTTGGTGGTCGTACTTTCCGGTTTGAAGACCGCATGATGTGGAAGATAATAGTTTGCACTATCATTTGGAAGGACTCGTCGCATATGCCCTAAATCTATGTATTCCTGAATCACTGAGTCGTATTGCTCTTTGAGGGAGTCGTTTGGCTTCAAACGGCTTTCATTTCTTAGGAATTGAGCGAGTGCTAAGGACCTGGAATGTCCTAAAGCAATGTGATTAGGAGTGCGAAATGGTAGAGTTACCACGTATCTGCCGTTCTCGTTCCTTGTTGTCGTATCAACAAAATTCTTCTCACACACCGAGTCGGAGTCCTTTATCAGCTTTGCTGGCAGATCCTCCACCTCCCAAAATTTGGTGAGAAGCTTGTCAAGCTTAACTTCGGCACTTACCGAAACTTGTGTGGAGAAGGAAGAGATTTTGTTGGATGGAGCCTTTGTAATGGGGCCTGTGAGGATCCACCCGAATATAGTCTCTTGACCGAGTAGAGTCTCACAGATATTAGGAAGGGATCCGCCTAATAATATGGACGGAATGATATCCGCTCCTATTAGGACATCTATCTGCGAGCTGCGAAAGAAGGATGGGTCAGCTAGTGGAAGGTTTGGCAGGTTTTGTAGAGAGCTTTGTGGAATTGTGTAGGATGGAAGATTCCCTGCCAATTCTGGAAGGACATATGCCGAAGTTTCAATTTGAATCCTCGGTTTTGACGGAGAGCCAATGTGGAACTGGCAAAGTTTTTGAGGCTGAGCTGCAATCGCCTGATTGAGCCCAGAGACTTGAGCCTGGATGGGCTGGAATGGGAGTTTAATTTTATTAAACAAACGTCGGGATATGAATGTGGCTTCTGAGCCTGAGTCAATCAGAGCTTGTGCTTTAAATTTGGATCCCAAATGGCACACATTTATTATAGCTGTACCGAGGAGTACACCTTGTGTGTTGGAGGCAAAGTAGTTTTGAACATTTGACGAAGTGGACTGTATATTTTGATTCGGATTTGGACTGTTCAAAACACCTTGGGTCGAAGGAACTGACGTAAAGGTCGTTGTAGGAGGGCCGCCTCTATGTAGGAGTGTATTGTGGCGGCCTTTGCACGTATAACAGTTATGTAAACTGGTGCAGTCTTTGATTTGATGACCTCTAGCGAAACAGTTCATACAGAGTTGCTGTTGCTTAATGAATGCTGCTCGTTCTGGGATACCCAGTTGCAGGAAATGTGGGCATAGCCGAATTGGATGGTTCGCTTTCTTACAGAGGTTGCAAGTCTGCGCCTTGGAGGTTACCTTGGTTTCAAAGGTATTGACGAACTTCGACGTATGTTGAGATCTCGTTGTTCTCGGGTAGGATGGAGAGGTTGTGATCGGCCTCACATCCTCTATGGCTTCGAGCGTTCGATAGCGCTCACTAAGGAAGGTGTTCATGTCCTTCCATGACGGGATTGCAGATTTGTCGGACAGTGACTGCTCCCACAATGACAAAGTGCTTTTTGGAAGTTTGGAGGAGCACAGGAACACGAGTAAGCAGTCCCAGTTACTTGTGGAAATTTGGGAATGCTCAAGAGCTGTCAGGCACCCTTGGATGGTGCCTTGGATTTCCTTTAGGGAAGTTCCAGTCTCGACTGTGATCACCTGCAGGTTGAAAAGGATCTTAAGCTGGCTGTTCACCAGAAGCCGCTTGTTTTCGAAACGTTCACAAAGAGCTCGCCATGCAGAAGCGAATCCTTCATGGGTGAGCGGGGACTTTGCGACGATCGACTTTGCCTCACCCCCAGTTTTAGCGTTCAAGTGGAACAGTTTCTCTACTGGGGTGAGACGAGGATTATCTACATAGATGGCCGTGAGAGGTCTCGAAAAGTAGGCCATTTTAAGTAATCTCCATTGAATACCTCTGTGTCGACCGGTGGGAGGCTACAACCTCGGGAGAGGTGGGACAAGGGTGGAGCTGGCATGGATTGTTGATTCACTGCTGATTTTTGTTCGATTTGCTCGCTTAATTGCGCAGTGCATCTTTCGTAAACTGAATAGCAGTGATCATATTTTGCTTCCATGGCTTGGACATCGTCACTGGAACATCCTTGATTCAATGCTCGTGAGCATGATTCATATTCCTTTTCGACCTTTTCCCATAAAGTCTTTACATGATCACGGCGGACCTTCAGGGTATACAAAGTTGGCTCGTCCGCAGCAGGATTAGTCAATCGTGTTTCAAATTGACTCAGTTTATCCGTCACGGAGATAAATTCGGATAAAGCCATTTTTGTTGCGGATAATTTTCCCCCTGATCTGGTCGTAATTGGACGTTTGGTCACTTGTGGTGACTTTGGATGAGGAGAGGAAGATTCACTCTTAGTGCGTGTGACTTGCGAGGAGGAAATTCGCTTCGCCGCGGGAATCGGAGACGAAGAGGCCCTTCTGACACCAGAAACGGATGGAATATTCAAATGTTTTTTCTCTTGTGGATTTGGCTCCGTGGACATACTATGTTCTCACGGTTAACCGAAAAAAAAAACTATTTGGCTAAAGGGATAGGATTCACAATGAAATTCCTTTATTTTTCAAACGCGGAACGATGGGAATTGCGGAACATACACTTGTTCTTGTATTATTAAAATTATTAATTTTTGTTGTGGGACAACAAAACAATGGATACAAATATAAATGTACTTATATTTCCTAACATGTGTTATTATATCTTATTATTAATTTTTTATTGTTTAATCAATAACAAAATAAAATAATTAAATCAGAAAATACAAGCCACATTCAATTGTCGATTATATTATAATATTGTTTCAACGAAACGGTGGTTGTGGAACACAAGACACTGCAGCCCTGGATTGGCGATCAGTGCTTATTAATTGTGCGTGGTGCAAAAAAAGAAGAGAAACATATGTTTTTACAAACATATGTTAATTTATTTCGCACTAAGTGGAAATATAGTGGATTGCAGCAATTATTATTGAATTGTAAGTATTTTAAATATTTGTTATGTGGGTTGAATATATGTGTTGTATTTGCCGTCGCTAATGTGGATTTAGATGTTTACATACATACATATGTTTGCATTAAAGTTATTTAATTATTTGTTTGAGTTATGCCGTTTATCTCTTTGTGTTTGTATGTTCGGCCAATTTATTATTTGATTTTGTATGTGTTCAGCTTATGTATGTATGTATGTATGTTTATGTATGTAAGTATTGAATGTTTATGTACATATGTAAGTGATTATGTTTATGTATGTAGGTGTTTATGTTTATGTATGTAAGTATGAATATATGTAAGTATGTATACATGACGCGCCGGCAAAACTTACATATATGTATGTAAGAGGTTAGCTAAATAATTTTTGTATTTATTTTAATTTATTATGTATATTTTGTAGGTGGTCGGCATTCATGTGGAATTGGAGGCTAGCAATACACTGTAAGTATATGCGAAAAATAAATGATCTTGCGCCGAAAAATGTATTAATATATTATTCTTTTCTTAGTGCACAGGCTACCAGCTCTTAATTGTGGATAATTCAAGCTGAACGTTTGACCTGCACACTCATACACATATGGACATGGAATTAGCCGTGTATTTTGAATAGTTTAATTTAATTAATTTAGTTTAATTAATTTAATTTAATTTGTACATAGTATTTAAGGAATTGTTTTATTAAATTTGTTTGTATGTACATATGTATGTACAGAGATTAAACAATTTGTTATGTATTTTGGATTTGAACTGTGTGTGTGTTGTATACACTAGGACTATGAGCAATTTGGACTTTGCTCTTGGGAAAAAAGATGGAGGCTCTGACGAAAATTTACACTGTACAACTTTGTCGGATTACAAAAGTAGGAGGCCGGAAAAATGGCATATATACTGGATATATATATATACAGTGGCTCGAAGCGAGATTCGAGCAGTGCCTAGCAAAAAATTGAATTGCCTGCCATAAACTCATTATTCAATATTTTTCAAAAATTCCAAAGACCCATGGCAGGTACATTTATTAACCACAAAAATTAATATATGACCCTAATAAACTGTGGTTTTTCCACCTGCTAGGTAGGGTTATGCAAAATAGTACCTCTTTTTTTTGTCGAAGCAGGTTTCGAGCAGTTACATTATGGACACCTGGGTGCCATAAAACCCGGATTTTTTACCTAAAGTTGAATTTTTCGGTATAAATAGACTAATCCTCCGAAGTTAGTTTAGTTATATCCTGCATCTCGGAAGCAACAAGCCAACAAGGACTATGGGAAAATGGACTACCATTGAGCAACGGGAACTCGTCCTGGAACACTTCCAAATTGGATATTCACATCGAAAAATAGCTAAAATGGTCAATCTAAACACCTCAACTATATTCAACATCATTCGGAGTTTCGTCGACGAAAATCGGACAGAGGACAAGGGCGGAATGGCACCAAACCCGATTTTCACCGAGCAGGACGACCCAAGGATCATCAAGATTTCAAGGGGAAATCTTAAGCTATCGGCTCCAAAACTGACTCAATAGGTGGAGGATGAAATAAGGAAAAAGTTCAGTGTGGAAACTGTGCTCCAGATTTTGCGCAACTATGACTTGAAGGCCCAAGTACAACGGAAAAACGCAATTTACAAGCGCAAAAAATAGAGGCTCTAGGATGAGGTTCGCCAAAATCCACTTGGACAAGGATTTGGAATTCTGGAACACAGTCATATTTGAATATGAGTACAAATTAAACATTTTTGGCTCGGACGGACGGAATTATGTGTGGCGACACTCCAATACTGATCTGAGTCCCAAAAACTGAAAGGCAACAGTCAAGCACTGCGGAAGAAGTGACCTGGTATGGGCATCTATCTCGAAAGCCCGCGGCGGAAATTTTGTGTTCATTGAAACAACAATGGACAGGAATGTGTACTTCGATATACTAAAGGAAAAGTTACTCCAAAGTGCCGAGAAGCTGGAAACCGACGTACTTTCCGGATCTACCATGACAACGACCCCAAGCATAAGGCCGGAATAGTACAGTCCTGGCTTAGATCGAACTGCCCCCACATGATTATTCCACCAGCCCAGTCTCCAGACTTAAATGTTATTGAAAATTTGTGGGCTCTGCTGGAAAATAATATCCGGAACTACAACATATATCCAGCAAACAGGATCTCCAAAATGCTCTGCTGGAGGAGTGGAGCAGGATCAGCCCAGAAACTACCCGGAAGCTGGTATCTTCCATGAATAATAGGTTAAGAGATGTTGTTAAGGCTAAAGGATATCATACTAAGTATTAACATCCTTATTTAAGCTTTTGTTCGCCAAAAATGTAACTTTTTTAAGACTGCTCGAATTCTGCTTCGACATTTATTTTGGATATGTTTTTAGTTTTTGACTAATTTTAATTAATTAATTAATATTTTAATAAAAACTAAAGTTCCTTTTCAAAAGTGATATAACATTAAACAAATTGGCATTTAAGCATTTTGCGTTTTTTTCTTTGTTTAAACTTTATAGCACTTTAAATTTTTTGCTAGGCACTGCTCGAATCTCGCTTCGAGCCACTGTATATAGGAGTTGTACTTAAGTGTTTTCCTGTGATGCTGTGTCCACCGAAGCTAGCTGGAGGAGCGTGATCCGTGATGACGAGATGAGACGTGATGAAATGATGATCCCGTGATGACGATGATGAAATGATGATCCGGCTCGAAGGACCAAATGATGTAGTGGGGCGGCCAATTTCCTTTCACAGTAAAAACACTTTTCTAATATTTTGTTGTTGTTGGTGTCGAAGGCACCTTTCGTGATTTATTAATATTTCACTATATTTTTTTGCACTTCTAGTTGTTTCTTTGTCTTGCCTTTTTCTTATACTAACTATGTTAACATATTACATTACATTATATTACATATGTTAACAGCGCTGAGTGCGCTGAGAGAAAAAATGAGAGAATGCTGAGAGGGTTTGGATGCTATGTTAATTGTGCCAAAATGACACGAGTTGAAATCTTGTCATAAACACACATTTTCGTAGATCTTTGATTTCACCCTGTCAACCACCCCTACAACCACTAACTTATTAGAATTCACCTCTTTTGTTATCAAAGGTTTTCAGAACAAAATGCAAATGGAGGTGGTTTACACTGATTCTTTGAATCACCCTTTGCTAATTCACAAGCTTTATCTTCTGGGATTTCGAAAATAATCTGATTAATTGGATCTCAAAATATTTACTATCAAGAACACAGAGAGTTTTCTTTAGAGTTTTCATCTCAAAGTCTGTTCAGGTTACTTCCGGAGTACCACAAGGAAGTCACCTTGGTCCCTTTCTAATTACTTTATTTATAAACGACCTTCCGTCCGTTATAAGTTATTCTCGGGTACTGATGTACGCCGGCTAGAAAGAGCTGGGGGAGGCGAAACGGAAAGTATGGACTGACCAGCAATAGAGGCACTACTGTTGATTGCAGGTGGTGGTGCAGGAGAAATGAACTGCATCAACTGCTGACCACTACCAACAGTAGTCGGTCGCGGTGCAGGGGGTAATGACAAAGCCGGGGCCGATAAGTTTGATTCACGAGGCAAAGCGGGCTCAACAGATCGTTTCAGCTTTGGAGACTCAATCAATAGTTTCACAATATTGAACTTATTCTCCATTGCATCAAAATCAGCACTGAGCCTACTAAAAGCTAGACGAAGATCATGGAAGCCCCGTCTAGTTTGGCCTCATAAAACCCTGGATATCGGCCTCCGTCTCGCGGCTTCGCTCACAACACCATTTTAAACCAGATTTATTGCCAACTATATCTTTCACCCGTTGTGTTAAACCAGAGCACAACCAGCAACAGACGAAATCGGCCTTTGGGTCAGCTTGGCACTTGCAGCTTTTTAAGTAGCACGCGGACATGATTATTAAATAAACTAATATGCTCGAGAAAGTAGAGAAACTCAACAACGATTCGGCGCCACACGAAAACAAAAGAAAAAAGATCAAAAGTTAAAAGCACATAAGAGATGCAGTAGGAAACAACAACACCAAACTTTGGCACAGTGAGAGTAAGCGTCGAGAGAGCGAGAGTAATGAAGCGCACAGAAAAAAAAACCTCAATGCCAACAACAATGTGAAGCGAACGAGCGTGCAATGTAAGTATGAAGCTTTGTCTATTGCAACTCTCACAGAAAGCAATGAGAGCAGGAAACAAAAAGCGCACACGAAAATTAAAACAACAAAAACAAAACACAGCTGTTGACCGCGCACTGTTTGTTTACAAAAATAAAGAATTTTGCGTTTTGCAGCAAAATTACAACAGAAAACGCAAATTACCAAACCAATTAACACAGTAGTTACAAAGAGTGATAACACAAATACAATTTGGATTACTCAAAATTAAACATACTACGCAAAAATTAAAATCAGTCATGAACTGAATGTAGCACAGAAAAAACACAACCGATCACAGCAAACGCTAAGACGAGACTCCGAGACGAGACTTTATTTCTATTTATTTTTTTATTTTTGCTCTTGTTTGCGCAGTATATTTTGAATTTTATATATTTATTTTAATCTCATTTTATAATAATGTCGAGTTTCTACTAAAATAAAAATTGCCAGGTCGGTTGTCTGACAATGTATCACACGAAAAATGCGCTGGACTGAACGGCCGTATCATTGATCTGATTAATGCAAAATCAGGCTTAAAGTGGACTTGTGATAAGTGCAGGGATGTCGAAAGGGACATGATGGGTTTTATCAGGCAGACAAAGATTGGCTTTGGAGATCTTTTCGGTAGGTTTAAAAAACTTTTCGATGGATTCTCGACTTTGGATAATGATTTAGAGGGCATGAAACTTTTGAATGATTCTCCAAAGCGTAAAATGGTAAACTTTAGGCTGTCTGTGGGACCAAATGAACTCTCGGTCTCCTCTCAAGTGCCACAATGTCTGGACCTTACATTGAGCTTATAAATCTTTTCTTTTTCTTTAGAGTTTTCATCTCAAAGTCTGTTCAGGTTACTTCCGGAGTACCAGGAGGAAGTCACCTTGATCCCTTTCTATTTATTTTATTTATAAAGGACCTTCCGTCCGTTACAAGTTATTCTCGGGTACTGATGTACGCCGATAGATAGATAGTTTTGATGCCTGGTGTCGTTTTAATTTATTAAATCTTAATTGTGATAAATGCAAAGTCATTTCCTAATGGCAAACCATTGGAACGCATAGAATTTGTTGATGATTTGGGTATCCTTTTAGATCCCAAGCTTAAGTTTGAGAAGCATATTTCTGCGACAGCTAATCGGGCCCTTGGTCCTAGGTTTCATAAAGCGCTGGTCAAAACAATTTGACGATCCCTATATTACTAAAACTTTTTACATGTCTCTTGTGCGTCCTATTCTTGAATATGGGTCTTGTATATGGTCACCCAATTACAAGGTTCACCAGGACAGATTAATATCTGTGCAAAAGCAATTTCTTTTATTTGCACTTAGACGTCTAAACTGGACTACTAATTTTAGTAGACTTCTCTTAATAAATCTTCCATCACTTTCTGATCGTAGAACAATGCTTGGCGTACACAAGCTTATAAATGGTGACATTGATTCTTTGGAGTTAATTAGCTAAATAAATTTTACAGTTCCGATCAGAAATACCAGAAACTTTCTACCCATCTTTCTTCAAACTTGTAGTTCGAATTATGCTATACATAATGCATTTAGAATCTTATGTACTAATTATAATATGCTTTTCCCTTTAATTACTTGCAATTCCCCTATTAATGTAATTAAAAATGATTTGTTGTGTTATCTTTCTTCCAATTCGCGATATTTGGGGTCCGCGCGTTAACAAGCCCGTGCTTGGTATCATTGGGCCACTTGAATGTACTGCACGTTAGTACTTCAACGTCCAAATATATAGAAGATGCGAGGACCGACAGTCGAATGTAGCTTACAGGCCAGCAAAGGTGAGAATGAAAGGGAAAGAACGTCAAACATGATGAGAAAATGTTTTAAGTGTGGCGACGAATCACATTTGCAAAGGGATTGCAAGAAGAGAGACTTCACGTGTTTCAAATGTGGTCAACCAGGACATATAGCATCTCAGTGTAGAGTCGAAGTTCAGTTGAAGCAAGAAAAATCAACCAATATTGTGAAGGATGAATGTGTAACAAAAGCATGTTTACATCGTCCGGATGGGAATTGAAAATGGTTGTGCACTCGAAAGTTAGTTTTAAAGCACGGGTGGATACAGGAGCAGATTTTTGCTTGATGCGTAGAAATGTGTTCTTCAAATTTGAAAACAGTGTCTTGACAGGTAGTTCGAAATGCGTGACTGGAATTGGAAAGGCTCAAATTATGACATTTGGCAGTTTTATAACCTTTGTGCACATTGATGGCATTGGTATGGAAGTCGAGTTTCATGTTGTTGCCGATGAAGATATAATGTTTGACGCAATTTTGGGTAGGACAATTCTAGAGGATGTCGACCTGAGAGTGTCCATGAATGGAATAGAGTTTGTACGCAAAGTTGAGGAAGTGCCTGCAGTCAACAGAAATATACACAATAGTCGGAAAGATCATGGTTCTTGCTCGCAAGTCCATTATTTTCAGTGTTGCCAATACATGCCAATTTGTAGCAATGAAAAGTAACACAGTACTTAACATATGCTGTTAATTTTGGCGCAATGCTGTTTATCTTGCAATGTGGTCACTCTTAATCGAGAGCGTCAAATTGTGCTACCGCTCGTATCGATACATTTCGATTTCCGATAGCAATAAATTCCACAATTCAGGCAGAGACTATTAATTTATACATAACATACATATACATACATATCAAAAAGCTGATAGCGTCAAAATTTGGTGACCCCGACATGAATACTTGTTTATTAAGTGCATTTAATAAACAACATCACAAACAAAAGAAACACATAAAACATATCTTAAAAAAGTTAAATATTTGGCGTATAAAAGCTTAAATAAGAATGTTAATACTTAGTATGATATCCTTTAGCCTTAACAACTTCCTTTAACTTATTATTCATGAAAGATACCAGCTTCCGGGTAGTTTCTAGGCTGATCTTGCTCCACTCCCACAGCAGAGCATTTTTGAGATCTTGTTTGCTGGATATCTTGTGATTCCGGATGTTATTTTCCAGCAGAACCCACAAATTTTCAAGAACATTTAAATCTGGAGACTGGGCGGGTGGAATTATCATGTGGGGGCAGTTCGATCTAAGCCAGGACTGTACTATTCCCCAATTATGCTTGGGGTCTGTGCCCAGGTAGATCCGGAAAGTACGTCGGATTCCCTGCTTCTCGGCACCTTGGGGAAAATTTTCTTTTACTATATCAAAGCACACATATTTATCCATTGTTTTTTCAATTATCACAAAAATTCCGACACCGGCTGCCGAGATAGATGCCCATACCAAAACATTTCTTCCGCCGTGCTTGACTATTGCCTTTATGTGTTTGGGATTTAGCTCAGTATTGGATTGTCGCCACACTTAATTCCATCCGTCCTGGCAAAAAACTATGAATTTGTACTCATATTAAAATATGAGTATATATATATGTTCCAGAACACAAAATCCCTGCCCAAGTGGATTTTGGCGAACGTCATCCTAGACCATCCATTTTTTGATTTAATTTTAATTTAATTTTCCGTGGTACTCGGGCCTTAAAGTCATGGTTGCGCAGAACTTGGAGCACAGTTCCCATACTGAACTTTTTCCTTATTTCATCCTGCACCTATTGAGTCAGTTTTTGAGCCGATAGCTTTAGATTTTCCCTTGAAATCTTGATGATCTTCGGCTCGTCCTGCTCGGTGAAAATCGGGTTTGATGCCATTCCTCCCTTGTCCTCTGTCCAATTTTCGTCCACGAAACTCCAAATTATGTAGAATACAGTTGAGGTGTTTAGATTGACCATTTTAGCTATTTTTCGATATGAGTATCCGATTTTTAAGTGTTCCAGGATGAGTTTAGGCTTGTTTCACTCGAGATGCAGAATATAACTAAACTGACTATAAGGGATTGGTTTATTCTTACCGAAAATATTCAACTTTAGGCGGAAAACCCAGGTTTTTGCCTGCACCATAAAGTAGGTAGTTTTTTTGCATAACCCGACCTAACGGGTCTGGAAATTCCCGTTTATTAGGGTCATATATTCATTTCGGTGGTCAATACATGTACGTGCAATGGGTTTTTGGAATTTTTGAAAAATAATGAATAATGAGTTCATGACAGGCAATTGAAATTTTTGCTTGACGCTGCTTCTAATTGGCTTGTAGCCACTGTAGAAGCCCTTCGTTGTTGGTGCATTTGTCTTCTCGCCGCTTGGTGATAAATCCGCTACGAAATCGTCGATTAGCGTTTGCCGCTGCTTTGCTTGAACTTTCGTGAACTTCTTTCGTGTACATAAGCAGCTGTGCGTGCGCGATTGAGCACATAAAAACATTTTGCATTTTGTTATTGTCGGTAAATTTGTGCACTTGGCTGCAACTTTGTGCAAACGATAAGCCTAAATAAAAACACAACAGTCGCGTCCAGTGAAAGTGTGCCTGCGCTTATTACTTATTATAAGCGCAAGATTGAATCTATTTTTAGTGATCTACAGAGGCTTGACGATTTGTGGTCGGTGTCGGTTATAAGTTCGTTTGATTCGGTTCAAATCAAGGTTTACTTAGAACGGCTCAGCACCACTGAAGCTTATTTCAACCGTTTTCATCAAGCTCTGGAACTTATTGACTATAACGAAATGTCTAGTGAGTTATATAGGTGCTTTTAATGGCTGGATGTGACATTGGAATTCAGACTAAAAGGATTAAAAGGCTCACATTGTGTAATTCGCGGTCCATATCGTCTACACTCCGACACATGGATTTGGCAATTGATCGGCTGGCAGTTGATGATGAGAAGCGCTTGGTGTGTGAAGCGCACGTCATAGATTCTGACAAGAATAATGCTAGTGCTGGAATTGGAACGGGAGATTGTGAAGTGGCACCCCCAACCGATCCAGAATTCACCACGGCTGGCGTGACTATAGCCAAAGCTAGTGAGTTGAAGAGCACGTCGCGTCGGGTGAAAAACCCCGAGGAGAGTGCCCAGGTGTCAACGATTTGTGCCAATGGTGACCAGGCGATTGACAAGGTCGTCAGTGATCTCCGTCAAGGCATCTGCCTTCGGTGACAATCGCAAGTCAACATTGATCGATGTGGATATCGCTCAGGCAATCATTGTGTTCGGTGATGACGCAGATCTAGTCAGGCTGGAGATGAAGGCGGATCGGGAGCAGGAACAAAAGCAGCGCGAATCAACAAGTTCTTACCTGCATGCCAGACAAGTGGCCCAGGAGCTGCTGCAGCGCATCAAAACGGAGCTTCCGCAAAAGCAACTTGATGTGGAGCAGGTGCACCAACTAGAACTGGTTTACCTTCAATCCCGGCTGGCCGAACAACATGCCAGCGAACTGCATCATCTACAGAAGCAGATAGCCATCCAGAGTGCAGAGTTGGTGCAGCTGCAACAGCTTGGATGCTTGGCAGTAAATGACTCACCTACAGCAAATCTTTTGGGCACGGTGGCGTGGGGAGAATCTCACACTGCTTCAACAGCGTGCTAAATGGAGATCTCCATCTCGTTCGATTCAACTGGATGATGTATTTCTCGTTAAGGACGAGAATCCGCCGACCATGAGCTCGCCACTAGCCAGAGTGCATGCTGTAATTCCGGGCAGAGATGGCATTGCTGGAGTTGCTGACTTGAAGACACCAAAAAGAATGATCAGGAGTGCCATGAACAAGATGTGTCTGCCGCCTATTGGATTTACTGTTGCTCCCTTTTAACGGGGAGAGTATGTTGGCGTCAGCACGAAATTGGTTGCAGTCAGTAGTTTGTTGTACATTTGGAGCCCTGCGTGGCTCAATATATATAGAGTATTAGTAGTTGCATTTACACATGCAAATTATGTTAAGTGCAGTTCGAGCTGTAGCAGCCAGCGTTAGCGGCGCTCTTCTTTACCGCTCTCTCTTATGCAGCGCTCTCTCTCTCTCTCTGTACCAAGGGCCCTCGTTGATCCGCCGGCTGCTGCCGTTAGTGAATTTACACTCTACAGTTGAATACTTATTGTTGATAGTTAAAGTTGGTTCGCATAACTCGAGCGTGCTAATTAAAGATTGTGTCATTGTTGAGAAGTCTAAGCATTGGGCTTCTAGTTTTAATAAACTTGATAGTGGACAATTGATAGTTATCGCACAAGTCTAACAGATCGATCGGTGTAATTAGTTAATCTCGTTGTTGAGAAGATTTAGCGATTGGCTTCAAATCTTCATTTCGACAATCGATCGTTAGTTGCTATTGTCGTTGTTGAAAGACTAAGCAGTTGGCTTCTAGTCTTAATTTAACCAATAATACAATAAATTGTTTATAAAACTATTATAACGTTGTGAAATAAGTTTGTCTACTTTGTAACGAACACGTTCTTGTGTAAGTAAGCTGCCGTGTCACATAACTAAAAATTAGTAGACAGAGTGCTAAAGAAACGGAATAAGACAACCAGTCGGGATGGCTGAAGGAATCCAATAATTATATATTTAGGTCGAAGAACCAAGATGGTAATGTTCTTCTTTCTTTACCCTCCCAACCTGTAAAGACTGATATTCAATGCCTTTACCCTATTAATGATGCAAAACCATATTTATATCAGGAGCCCATTTAAACTTTGTTTAATTCATAACTATTTCTTTACAATGATAAGATCTTTTCGATAATATTCTTTCTGAGAGTTTGTTTCATTATTTTATACTCTTAATTTTACATTCATTTTTTTATACCCTGAACCCATTCAAAATGGGTAAAAAGGGTATAATGGTTTTGTGCAAATGTATGTAACAGGCAGAAGGAAGCATCTCCGACCCCATAAAGTATATATATTCTTGATCAGGATCTAGCCCTGTCCGTCTGTCTGTCCGTCTGTCCGTCTGTATGAAAACACGGATCTCAGAGACTATAAGAGCTAGAGACTTCAAATTTGGAATATAAGATCTCGTATACCAGGCGCAGATCAAGTTTGCGTTATTTTATCGATAACTGCCTCAGTTTCTGAATTATCGATACATTTAGATTTTCGATAGCAGTAAATTCCACATATCTCTCACAATTTAATGGATACAGTCACCAATTTTGGTTGGTAGGTTGTTGGCGAGGTCCTTGAAAGATCGGCATGTGCCACGCCCACCTCCGACGCCCCCATCACCCCCGCCCCTAAAATTTTCAAATGGCTATATCTTCCGCAGTTTTTGAGTAGGGAACGTCAAATTTAGTAGGTATATTACTGGTAGTCGCCTTTAAGAATCGATAACAAATTTGTGGTGCCACGCCCACACCTGCGCCTATAATCGACAATTCCGATTGTAAATCGATAACTCCCTATATCTCCGAACATTTTAAAGATAGAGTAACCAAACTTGGAATCCAATTTGCTGGTAACCTCCTCCAAAGATTGGCATACCAATTTTTGGACCACGCCCACATCCGCCGCCCCCAGGAACTTCATCCCTAGAAATTTAAAATGCGCATATCTGCCGTAATTTGCAAGCTAGAGTCGCAAAATTTTGCAAGTATGTTACTGGTAACTCCCCCAAACATCGATAAAAAAAATTGGGTGGCCACGCCCACTCCACCTACCTAAACCGATACACCTGTTGGTGTAAATCGATAAATCCATATATCTCGCGCAATTTGAAAACTTAAGTCACCAAATTTTAAAGGTATATTACTAGTAACACCCTTCATAAATGTGGAAAAAAAATTTTGGACCACGCCCACTCCAGCCCCCAAAAACGATAAACCTATAATGCATTTAAAGCTTGGTTCAGGGTATATGGTAGTCGAGCTCACTCGACTACAGCGTTCTTACTTGTTTTTTTTAAGAGTTTTACTTAATTACTATTTTCTTCAATTTCATTTTGGGCAGTGTAACTTAATACTACAAATTTAACTCTCTTTTAATTTCAATGAGGAGTGTGCCACGAAGGCATTTTACTATGAACTTAATTTTAGATCTCAAACATTATTGGAACAAAACTATAGTGAATGAAATGGCATATGCCCTAGCTATTTTAATTGAGTTAACCAAATTATACAGGTATATAAATTTTTTGTAGTAAGGGCCAACTGTTATATGGTCAATATTTGGTTTGATTTTAACTTACAGGTTTTTCCTGCGTGCGGTTATACAGTACTTACAGCACTAAAACAGCGGTTTATGTAGTCCATCGTAGTCGACAGGTCTGAAGACGGATGACGTTGCTGTGTGAATTTTCAAATCGGATTAGACAATATAACAGCAGATATTACATATACATACCATACCAAATTTAGTTAACTCTATTAAATTATATTAATTCTTCTTTATTAATCCTAACGGAGTTTAGCTAAATATTTAACTATTAGAAATATGTGTGGTTCCATAACAGTTGATACAAGTCCTCGGGACGGTGCGGTAACAAGTCTTTCAGGTTAATGATGTTGGTCAGCCGCCGTTCTTGCACGAGTGGGCGCACTCCATGCAATGAGAAGGTTGGAGTTTGCGTCCTACATTCTGCTTTGATCGGTACTTTAGAGCCGATCCGCCTTTGAAGAGGCTTAACGTGCGCTCTATATGTACGGCGTCAGGGGCTTCAAAATTTATTCCTCCTTTATTGCACAGCCAACAGATTACCAACAGAATAATCGTTAACGGCTGCAATGCTCTGGACGATATTGAAAAGGCTGTAAGCGATCACAATTTGATTGCTTGGTGAAACCGTACTATCAATATTTGGTTATGGCCGCCGCCACGTGTTGAAGATTCCTATACACAAAAATCATTTGAACATAATATTATGCAGAGTTTGTTTTTTTATATTTACACAATATTGGTGGGGCCGCACTTTTCACTATTCTCTTTGTTAGTTTATGCAATTGAATTTTAAGAAATCGAGATTTAAGATGCCGATGCAATAAGAATTGCGCGTGCATGCAATTGCAGAAAAAAAGCGCCCGATTAGCGTGGGCGTCACTACGCACAGTTGCTCTGAAGTTAGAGTTGCGTTTTTGGGTTGGCGCGTGAATGGTCCTGCCAACGCATCATTATCGATCAGCTGTTTATTACATGCTGCTCGCTGTTACAGTCGCGTCTCAAAAAACGTTACCAGTGCCTGCCATGAGGATTTCATTCAGGGAATAGCCAGACGAAGACACGGCCGAACCATCAAAAACAACTCTAAGCTTAGTTGTTGAGCTATCTTCCTTAAGAACACAATGATGAGGAAGATAATACTTGCAGCGACTTAGCATGTCCGACTCCACAAGAGACATGTGATTCAAATCCAGATACTCCTTGATAAATGCTGAATATTGCGACTTCAAACCAGGATGACGTTCTAATTTGCGTTCCAGGTTGCAAAAACGACGATATGCCTGCTGATACGAATCTTCAATTAGATCCACAGCATGCTTGACTGGAAGGCGAACCGAATATTCGCCAGTGTCCAAACGAGCAAAAGTTTGTTTAAAATGCGCTTCGCAATCAAGTTCCTCCTTGGTAGATTCGTTGACTAAACGGGAACGCGATTCTACCTCCCAAAACCGACGAACGATTTCATCAAGCTTGTGATCTGGGCTTGGATTTGGCATCAGAACCGAGCTAGTGACCATCAATGAGGCAGGGCTCGCTGAAGAAGTTCCTCCTGTCCCTATCCAGCCCAGTTGAGTTTTTTGAAGAATGGGCAAACCAGGAGCGATTTTGATTTGACCGACACACAACAATTCAAAAAACAGGCCAGCTCCAATTAGCAAATCAATTTTGTGCGCCTTGAAGAACTCTGGATCAGCCAAGCGAATATTGGAGGGTATATTCCAGAGCTCAGTGTTGACATCGTAGCTAGGCTGATTTCCAGTTATAGAAGGAGCTACGAGAACTGAGATGTCGGCAGAGTAGGCAGATGCTCGCGATTGAAAACTTATATCGGCTGAATAGCCTTCTGAGGCAACAGTAGACACCCCCAATCCTGAGATCAACGTAGGTGAGCGATGCTTGCGCAGCTGGAGGTGTTGAGCTAAACGAGATGTGATGATGTGCACCTGCGATCCAGAATCCAGTAGCGCTCGGCAAGGGACTACAACTCCAGTACGACTTCTAACGTTGATTACAGCAGTTGCCAAGAGCACCACGTCTTGACTAAGATTTTGGGCTACAAGTGTTGCCGAAGGGTTTGCAGCAGTCGGATGCGGAGGAAAGTTAACTTGAGAGTCGTCAATCTGATTCTCAAAATGCAGAAGCGTATGATGCTTGGCCTTGCAGCGGTTGCAGGTAGTGGAGCTGCACTCCTTTAGCCGATGACCTTTACACAGGCAATTAATGCAAAGGTTGAGCTTCTTTACCTCTCGTAGACGCAGTTGCGGAGACAGATTTCCAAAACGGGAACAGTTATAAATAAGGTGGCCAAAGGTTTCACAAAACACACATTTATTTGTGTTGGAGTTAGTAGCGACAAAGGCCTTTCTGCTGGTGTTAACGATTATACTACTTTTTCCCACCTTAGAGCTAGGCGTATACGTTGCCATAGCGTGTTCCACATTTTCCAACCTTCGACATCGTCGATCCAGAAATTCCAAGAATTGCTCACAAGTCGGAATAGTATCCATCGGTGCTGTCTCCTCCCAACTGATCTGTGTTGCCTTGTCCACTTTCTGCAGAAAACTGTGCACGATAATGAATCCCGCAATCTGCTCAACGTTGCCCAGGCTTTGTAGAGCACGCATGTTGGAATTAACCATATCCGAAAGGGTTCGAAGTTTTACCGCTGACGACGACTCGATGCAATCTAATCCCAAAATCTCCGTGATATGTGCTTGGAAAATGAGACGCTTGTTGTTAAACCGTTTTTTAAGGAGATCCAATGCAACTGGATAGTTAGCGCTGCTGATTTCCAACGAAGAAACACTATCCAAGGCTGATCCTTTCAGACACGATCGCAAGTGCTGAAACTTCTCCACATCCGAAAGTCCTGAATCCGCATCAATGATTGAAGAGAACATCGCTATGAACTCTGCAAACTTTGTGTATCCTCCACTAAACTCGGGCAGCTTGATCTCAGGCAACCGAATTCGGCTTTGAGACAATGTGTGATTGTTACCACAGGACTCTTGCCTCATAGTCGAGCACAACGGCGACGAAAACTTTCGTTTGTCAATTTCGCGTCGCAAGCTAGTTTCCACTAATACTGAGAGGTCATCAAAACATTCCCGTAATTCACTCCCGATTTCATCATAATCCAGCTCCTCCAACGCGTCATGCATATTGTAAAATGCCTGCTGAGCACTTTCCAACGCCTTGAGCCGAACAGCCAACTCTTGTTCGCTGAGATGCACAATTTGCTCCGGAGCGATTGCTTTGGCCATCCGTTTTACCTGCTCATCAATAGCTTTGGCCTTGGCTTTGTAGAACGGGGCAGTACGAGACTGAACGGCAGCAGAATTCTGCATTTTTAAATATTCCTTTGGGAATCACGGAATTTTTTCACTACCGCTTTAACACACAAGTTCAAACAACGCAATGTCAATTGGGCAAACACTTTGTTCATAAGCGCAAGCAAAACGAAATGGGACAAACAAAACAATGCAGAAACGGCTGCTGCAACTGTTTAGGCAAGCGCGATAAGCGAATCAACTGCGCAGGCGCCAATGTCAATTTGAGGTCACACACTTAAACCGAAAGTGAGCACAAAACGAACCGAGAATATTGACAACAATGCAAGAGCGCGGGCGCGAGTTTTATTAACTCTTTACTTTAAATAATTTTTATTTATTTAAACAATCAGAGCTAATTAATCACTATGTTATGTTTTGTATTGTTGTTTTGTTTGTGATGTTGTTTATTAAACGCACTTAATAAACAAGAAAAATCACGTCGGGGTCACCAATGTTGAGCTATTGAGCTTTTTCAATAGCTATCGAATTTTTCCAAAGTCACATAAATAAATAGAAATGCACCGAAATTTGCTTTTCTATAAAATAAGTTTATTTGCCTTCGTGGCCAAAATTAAAAATAGTTACAATTGTTAGTTATAAGCTCCGAGTTGAGCTTAGCACTTTTAATTATACGAATTAACTATTTGGCAAGCGGTGTCGAATACCGTGCCGCGACTTGAATTCTCGATAGACGAAATAGAACTAATTAGCTGCCGAATTGCAGCTGCTGCTTGCGCTCAGCAAAAGCAAAGGGCAAGCAAAATGAAAACAAATGCAATAAAACGAAATGCCGATGAGCATATACAAAACAACAGTTATGATCGTTACGTTACTTTGCTCTTTATGCTGCGCAGAGCATAACTTATCAAAGAGAAAAAATATAAAGAGAGAAGCTGCTTTAATTGTTGTTTGGCGCGGACGCCTGCGTAACCAAACAATTATATTCAAAAAATTTTTTGTGTATAGACATCTTTCAACACGCGGTGGCTGCCATAACCAAATAGTGACTGGACGGTTTCACCAAGCAATCAAATTGTGATCGCTTACAGTGAACTAGTGTCCTTCCCTGTACTTGACGCTGCGCAGTTTGTCTGCTCGATCTCGTCGAGAGTATTGCCGCCGTTAACGATTATTCTGTTGTTAATCTGTTGGTTGTGCAATAAGTTTCGAAGCCCCTGACGCCGTATCTATAGAGCGCACGTGTTGAACTAAAGCCTCTTCAAAGGGGAATCGGCCCCGAAGTACCGATCAAGACAGCGGAATGTAGGGCGCAAAACTCCAACCTCTAAATCGCATGGAGTGCGCCCACTCGTGCAAGAACGGCGGTTGACCGCAACATCATCATTACCGCTCCGAAAATTGAAAATATATTCAACTGCAATCTACAAAACCATAAACAATCATTGCTAATAGTTGAATCTTAAGCTAAATTCTCTTAGAATTAATTTGTAAGAATTAATATTTAATTTTATACTGAGTTAACTAAATTTGGTATGGTATGTATATGTAATATCTGCTGTTATATTGTCTAATCCGATTTGAAGTTCACACAGCAACGTCATCCGTCTTCAGGCCTGTCGATTACGACGGACTACATAAACCGCTGTTTTGGTGCTGTAAGTATGGCATAACCGCACGCAAAAAAGTTAAAATGGCAAAGTCAAACCAATAATGACCATATAACAGTTGTCCCAAACCATGAAAAATTTAAATACTTGTATAATTTAGTCAACTCAATTAAAACAGATAGGGCACATGCCATTTCATTCATTATAGTTTTGTTCCTTATGTTTAAAATTAAAATAGAGTTAAATTTGTAGTATTGAGTTACACCGCCCAAAATATAATTTAAAAATAGTAATTCATACGGTCACACTGTCAATAGACAAAAAAAAATATTTCAGTAATTTCTTTGATTTATTAGTTGGTTAGCTCTAAATATATATATCCGTTCAGCAAGCGGCTGTTTTTTTGCTCTTAAGTATTGACGCTCGCGAGAAACACTGCAGCTGCACTACAATCTTGTGTGAGTTGTGATTTGTGCGGGCGCCGCGACCACTCTGCTAGAGTGAGTGCGCTTGGTGCGCGCTAATTACATTATTATGAACATCACCCCCATACCTCCACTGACGCCGATGCGCCTGATACTGCTGCGTCAGCTTCATGGTGCTCGCCTTCGTTGGCCCGGCAGACCAGTGAACTGCGCTATAATCTGCGCACTCGCCCAGAAAGCAGCAACAGTAACAACAACAACACCAACTACAATAATGCAACAAAACTAGTAAATGTCAACAATGCCAACTACAAGAACAACAACAACAAGAACTCGGCCAAAAACAATATGAACAACAACAGTGCCAACAACCACAACAACAATACCGGCTCTAACAACAACATCAAATCCAACGTCAACAATGTCAACAGCGACAACGTCAACAACAACAACGCCAAAACAAATAATTCAATTTTCACCAATGCCAAAAAAAAGGAAAATTGTGACAATCGAAGAGCAAGATTTGGATGCAATACCGTCTACTTCTGCTGGAGCTCGGGCAGCACCACAAGCGCTCGAAGATCTGATGACCGATTCGGACACCGATATCGAGTCAGTTGACATAGAAGAGATGTTGGTGCCTAGTTCACCAATATACCCTTCGATTGTGGCTAATCCTATTGAAGCTGCTTATGATACGCGATTGCTCGCAATCAAATGGACCTACTGTGCACCCTGCTGAAAGTCGGTTAACAAGACCATCCAAGCCAAAGTACAAAGTACAAAGATTGTTTACGGATAAGCGAATCCCGTTTCATTCGTACCAGTTGAAGGAGGATAAAAGCTTTCGCGTGGTGATCAGGGAACTGCATCCATCCCTGCAGAAACTTGATCGCATCAGAGATGACCTTGGGCATGCAGTGCGGGGTGTCCAAACCATTGTAAGCCGCATCACCAAAAAGGAGCTGAATCTTTGTTATTTGGAGCTGGAGCCGGCTGAAAATAACAAAGAGATATACAATCTACGGTCAATCTCTCAAGTGCGTATATCAGTAGAGTGTCCTGACCGCCATTTGGACATCCCCCAGTGCCACCGCTGCCAGGAATTTGGCCATACTATGAAGTACTGCCAAAAGCAGCATTGCTGTGTGAAGTGTGGCTTAGCACATGCAAGTCATGAATGCAAAAAACCTTTGGACGCTGAGCCGAAATGTGCAAACTGCGGCGGAAATCATCCAGCAAGCTGGAAGGGCTGTCCAGCTTATCAGCGGGTTTCCAAAGAACGGAAGCTTGTGGCTCAGTCACAAAGGCCGGCTCAAGCTCTACAAAAGTCGCGACCAAGAATCCTGGCACCTATTCGCAGTGAAAATTTTTCATATACTGATGCTGCCAGACTTTCAACGGCTCCTCAGCTACTGCAGCAACTTGGCCAACAGCAACAGCGTCAATGTCAGCAGCAGGTTCAACATCAACAGCAACCTTAATAGCAACACCGCCAGCATCTCCAGCAGGAGCAACAGCCACCCTTGTTGGTTAAGCAAGTTGCACCGCAGGCTCCTGACCAACAGCGAAAAGCTCGACGTCAGAAAATTCGAGAGAACGCGCAACAACAATTGAAACAGTCTCAGCAACACCAGCAACAGCAACACCAGCAGCAGCAACGCCTGCAGCAGCTACACCAACGGCAACAGCAAGAACGTAAACAACAAACACGACATCAACAACAACACCAGCAGCAACAGCGTCAGCAACATCAACAGCCCCAACAGCAGCAATTTCAGCAAGTGCAACAGCCTCAATTGTACCATGAGTATTCCCAGCTCCAATTTGACAGTCTTATGTCAAAATTCGACAAGTTGAGTGAGACGCTTATGGCCATTGTGAACCTTTTGCACGCTGCACTTGCAAACAAATGAGCCAAATTGGGATGCGCATTGGCGTGTGGAACGCCAATGGTCTTGCAATGCCAACGAGTTGGAGTTATTTATTCATCGCCATCATATAGATGTAATGTTGGTCTGCGAGACTAATTACTGCTCCAGAGCACACTACAGGCTACGATATCCACCTAGCCAATCACCCTTCTGATCGAATGCGTGGCGGAGCAGCAGTGATCATAAAATCTTCACTACAACATTGTGTGCTGCCATCATTAAGTTGGCTCCGCGCACAATGTGCTGTCGTTAAAGTCTCTAGTGATCAAGGCGAAGTAGTCCTAGCGGCTGTCTATTGTCCACCACGTTTTGTGTGGGAAATAGAAGACTATAAATGTCTCTTCGAAGAGCTTGGCCCAAAGTTCCTGAATTGCTGGAGACTGGAATGTTCAACACCATCTCTGGGGTGCTGCGTTGGATAATCGCCGTGGGATTGCGCTTGCGGATTGCGTGAGAGACTCCAACCTCCAAGTACTTGCCACAGGAGGTGCGACGCACTACTCGTACGGCAATCATAGGCCGACAGCAATGGACTTTGCTGTGTACGCTGGGATCCGGTCTGACTGTCTTGGTATATCCGAGCGAAATGAGCTTAACTCCGATCACATCCCTTTGATCGTTGAGTGGAGAGTGGCTGCAACTCTATATGCTGCCGCGCAAAGCAAACATCGCCCGATTCCGGCAGAGGTTGGAGCAGCTTGTGAACTTGAACATGGAGCTGAGTTCACCGGCTGATATTGACGATGCAGCGGAGTTATTCCTGAGTAATATTAACGTAGCAGCGGAATATTCCATGCTTGGCCAACCACCTTGTTCGCCTCCCAGTCCAGCGCAGCCTCTTTTAAAACCTGAGATTCTGGATCTGGTAAGGCACAAGAGAGCACTGCGTCGCCAATATATGCGCCGTTGGATCTAAGGGATTTTAGGCGGGCTGCGCACGAGCTGCGAAAGGTGCTGTCTGACACTAAGAGCAAATATTTCCAGGATATGCTCCGCAATGCCGATCCAAATTAGAATCATGGATTCAATTTGTGGAAGGCAACGCGTTGTGTCAAGCGGCAGCCACTTAGGCGGATCCCCATTATGCGACCAGACAACACTTGTAATGGTCGGTGCTCACCAGTTGGCATAATCGTGTTGTTTACACCGCAGACTTTTTGTGCGATGTAAAAGAAAAAAAAAATAATTACAGAGCATGTAAAAGTCGGCAATAATTTTGTGTGCATTAAGTTCGCCGTGCGCGACAAAAAAATACCCTAGCATACTTTCGGTAGACAGCTTTCAGACGCGCTGTGGAAAGTAATCCCAGCTTACTAAAAGCTCATAATGTTGCTGGATAGATCGGATAGTTGCTGGATAGTTGCTGAATGCAAAAGCTTTACTCAGCAGAGGTATTTAACCTCGGATGCACTCGGCCAACGGCCTCTTGTTTTTTTGTCGCATAAAAATTCGGCCGAAAGTGCACATCGACGGTGCCAATAAAAATTATTTTAAAAAATTATTGTAAAAAGACCCAAAATATATATAGAATAACCCATTTCGTGGAAACAAATTTTAAAATACAACAAACGCCTTGGGAGCACCCGCCGAAGTCCCTGGTCGACGCACGTTCAGATGACATAACCTGCAGGAGGAACCTGCAGTGCCGGAAACCTAACCCTAATTTAAGTGATGCTCGCATCTAACCCCAGTTAAAAATTTAAGAGATGCCATTTTTTTGTAAATTTTTTTCATTTCCAATGTTAAGCCGATCTTAACAGACAAGTGCCAAGTGTGGTGTGCTTAACCAAAAGTTAGTTGTTTAAAGTTTAAAAATTTGATTTCATTGGTATCAATATCAATAAGTAACAGGCAATAACATTTAATAAAATGTGTGCCTAAAAGTATAATTTATTATTTTTTTTCTTATTTTTTTGCTCGTTTGAAAAAAAAAATTGCTTAATGTTTTTTTTTTATATATGCAAATATGTGTGATGGTGCAATTGTATTAATTCACCTGATAAAAAAATTTAAGTGTTCATGCATGGTTGAGTGAGTTGCGTGGTAACTACTTGGCTTGCACTGTACCAGCGACGTTGAAAGGCCTTTCATCGCGGGATAATTCATGTAAGTTGCAGCCTTTGTTTTTATAAATTTTTGACATGGACGAGATTTAAAAAAAAAAGGAAAGGTGGCTGATTAGTTTTCACCAACCGTCCCTGTGACAAATTTTTTTTGTACTATCGACAATTTCCACCCCACCTATGCAGTGAAAGAACAAATTTATATAAAGAAAAAGGGGCAAAGAAAAATAAAATGAAACCCCATGTATTTACCCATGTTCGCATATATTGAGATAAGGACCGAAAATTAATGATTTTTTTATTTAAACGAAAATGTTTCTAAAATAATTAACTCGCTTGAAAAAAAAAAAAAAAAAAATGTTATTCATACCCACACTCTTATGTTATTTTACATTTAATGCAATCGTGCATCGATACTTATGTTAAGTCTCTCATTAATTGCTACTCATATTGTAAAGTAGCAGTCTTGAATAAACGCGTGATTGAGGCACACAGCGCTTTTTGTGGGTGGGACTGGGCAGTAGTTCACAATTTTCTTATCCAGGCATTCCTATGACGCGGGGAATCTTCGCTCCAACAGTATCAGCTCCTTCTATAGCATCATTTGAGGACCATGAGCACACTGTGTAAGTGCTTTCCATATTTTTATTTACATCAGACGATAGTTTTCATATATCCAAGAAAAATTTTCGGTATTCCTCCAATCAATTTGGAATGTTCAGGAAAAAGTCACATCCTGCAAACTCCTTGAGGAAATCTATCAATTTTCTTCACATTTGTTTTAAATCCAAATTTCGAAATGAGACCCACTGTGTTGTGTGTAAACATTAACTAAGGATAATAGGGATTATTCTAGTAATGAAGGATAAGTTGTAACGCAAGGTATACTATAAGCTATGTGTTACAACACCCAATATGGTAATTTCAACTCGTACCTAAAAGTATGCAATAAAAAAAATTTTAACTTGCCTAATTTAGGACATACTAGAAAAAGTATGCTATAAAAAAAAATATTGTAATTCAACTAAGTCTAGCTAGAAAAAAAAATTGCTATGAAAAATAATGTGAATTAGCACATACACAAAAATGTATGTTATACCAAAAAAACCAATATATGTAATAACTCTTGCTTAGTTAGAAAAATAAAGAAGTATGCAAACAAAATTGAACTACAATCCCATTGTATAAATTAAATTTAATTTAAATAGTACCGAAAATGTTATGAAATCTACTGTCAAAAATTAAACCTGTTAAATATATTGAAATGGAGTCGTAAATTGCGTTATAATTCCTACTGGCTAGAAGATGTAATTTAAGTCGAACAACCAAAATTCCTTTTGGGGACTTTCCATTAAAATATGCAGCGCAGGAAGTCCAATTGGATGGGTGGGTATAGAGCGCTATATCGGGGTAAATACCACCGTGCACCCCGACATTACTAACCAACACCAACGAAGCTGCTGCGCTTCTCGCGTAACATTTTTTTTTCAATCCAGATGATATGCTCCACATTTTTTTTTATGAGTATTATCGATGTTTCGATTGCTTGCTTCGGAGTTGCACTCCAAATAACCAGGACCCTAAAAAAATAAAATTATGACTCCAGGAATTCAGAATGGTAGCAACAACTCACCCCCACATCTCCCGGCACGAGCTACCACCAGTAGGGTCCCAAGCCGCTACACATCAGAATTCCGCCCGCCCCATCACCCCACCATCCATTTGTGTGTTGGACGATCAAAACGAGAAAGTAATCGGAGTGCGAGAAGAACTCATTCCATATTGCATAAAGTTTTGACGCTCAACACGGGGCCTCGATTCGATTCGGTTGGTTACATAATTTTTGGCGCCCAACGTGGGACGCAGCAACAACAACAGCTGCAGTTAAACCAACCAACTTGAGTCAACTATCGGTTGTTACATAATTTTTGGCGCCCAACGTGGGGCTTCAGCATCTACATCAGCTGCATTTTACCCCCACCAAAATGGGTTAACTATCTGAAGAGCTGACATAAAACATGGACCACAAAAGTGGGCTCAGTTAATTTATCAGAATAAAGTTTTTAGAAAAGCTCACAGTTAGTTGTCTCACATATCAGTTGTTCTGAGTAAGGGTATAGTAATTTTAATTGTTTTGCTATCCCAAGTCTTTAGAGTATCAGTGTAGTTTGATAACATTGCGGAAAATTTAGAATTCCCACTACTTCGTTGGTTAAAAAGTTGTTGGTTAATATCAGTTGTTCACTTAAGTTACTTAATTTGGCCATATAGTAGGAAAAATTTTTATAATGATGCCTGTAAATCGCAGCCCTGTCAATCAGTCTCAGACTGCACCAAGAAATGACACATGTATAGTGTGTACTTTGGAAATGGCCAATACGCAGCCATGTCTGATGACAAGTTGTGGCCATGTGTTTCACCAAGGATGTTTAGAAAGTTGGTTCGAAGCGAACGCCCAATGTCCTCGTTGCAATAATGCTTGTACAATTGGGACATGTAAATTAGTTGTTGGAAACTGTTCACCTTCGTTGGATCGTACAACCACAAGCACAAGGCCAGTTGTTGTTGCCCATCGTCCTGTAACTAGGAAGTTAGCAAGAACAATGGAGCCACCCGTCGACCTGGAAGCTGGTGACCGACCCACTGCGGGGTTGGATGGGAGTAGTACGTCGAATCCCATAAGTACAGCTGCTGCGCCGACCGGAACTCGCCCGAGGCGAGGAAGACCAAGCCGAGGTGTTATTAATCTTTAAAACTCAGCACCGGATTATAACATCATACAATCGATGATAGAACAAACAGTTACTAGAATAATATCGTCGTTACATATTAGCCCGCCGCCTAGCACGCTCCCGCAATAAGAAGTTCCGCGAGCTGTTTCGTCTCCCACATATTCTTCTGTGCACAACAGTCGCGTGGCGGATACCATGCAGAAATGGAATTTGAATTTTAACGGATCGGAAGATAGCTTGAGTGTTGAAGAATTCATATATCGAGTCAAAACATTGACGGACGAAACTCTCGATAGCGACTTTCGTGGTCT
This sequence comes from Drosophila infuscata, assembly GCA_035042205.1. Classification (NCBI taxonomy): domain Eukaryota; kingdom Metazoa; phylum Arthropoda; class Insecta; order Diptera; family Drosophilidae; genus Drosophila; species Drosophila infuscata. The sequence goes on along the minus strand of JAWNLR010000940.1, from coordinate 6,460 downwards.
ATGTAAGCATATTGTTGGCGTCAGCAGCAAATTAGTTTGTTATTAATTTGATGCACATTTGGTGCCCTGCGCGGCTCAATAAAGATAGAGTATTTGTAGTTGCATTTACATATGCAAATTATGTTAAGTGCAGTTCGAACTGTAGCAGCGAGCGTTATCAGCGCTATTCTTTGCCGCTCTCTTCGTATAGTACCGCGCTCTCTTGTGCATCGCTCTCTCTCTCTCTATACAAAGGGCGCTCGCTGATCCGCCGGCTGCTGCAGCTAGTGAGTTTACACTCTATCACAGTTGACTATTTATCGTTGTCAATTAAAGTTGTTCGCATAACTCGAGCGTGCTAAGTTATACCCTCTGTCGTTGTTAAAAGACTAAGCAAGTGGCTTCTAGTCTATAAACTCTAATAATAATTAATCAAATACATAAAGTGAATAAAGTTTATAACGTTGTGAAATAAGTTTGTGTACTTATTTAAATAAAGCTATCAAAAAGCTGATAGCGCAAACATTGGTGACCCCGACGTGATTTCTTGTTTATTGTGCATTTAATAAACAACATCACAAACAAAACAATAATTACTTGCAATTAAAAACATAAATAAAAACTAGTGCACAAAACATTAAAGGACAAGTGGAAATCAATTCGCTTCTTAATCGCCGCTTAGTGTGCCTCTGCTTCGCTTTGAACTTTCGTGAACTTGTTTCGTCTACATAAGCAGCTGCCTGGGCGTAAGAACTTGTGGGATGGTTCGAACGGGGCTGAGCTGAGGCCACCAGGCGGGTCGCGGGTTGCGGATAGCGAACGGCCTCCCACTGGGAGGTTAGCTGCGAATAACACGAGAGTTCTCGTAAATAAGCAGTCCCGGACAAACAGCGGGTACGACACCGTATGCGTACCGACAAGGCGTTTGTGTTGCCGCCTCTTAAAAGTATAGCCTCACACACCCCCAACCTCCCTACACACTTACCTACCTATCCCATCCCCCCAAATCTCACACCGGGCCGGGCTAAGGTGTAAATCTTACCGTGCCGATAGTCAGCCTGGCTGGGGGCCCGGTATACAAATAGCCCAGTCATAAACGGTGTGCTCAGGCAAATGGCGACCGCCTGTTCTATTCAGCCTTACCCGGGTATCGCGGATCTCTGCCCGGGTGGACATTCATTTCTCCGCAGCTCGTGGGACTTAACATGTCAAGAAGGAAGAATGTTAACATTCCGCAGGATCTCCCAGCGGAAGCTGTCGCAAGACAGTTAGAGGATCGAGACCTAGACGGTCGGAGATCCTCAAGTGTGGCAGACCAGCCTCCACACCGTGCTACTCCAGCACCATACAGGAGAGTGCCACAGGCACAGCAAGCCCCGAATCAGGGCACGCACTGGCGAGGAACCCTAAGGGTGGTAGACCAACCTCCACCCAGGGCCGTTCCATCGCAGACCGGAAGAGCGCAGCAGGCACGCAGGAATATGGTCGGACCATCCCGACCACCACACCTTGCGCCAAATGCTGCCGCTAGGCAGGGCGGACAACGCCCAAGGAAAAAGGAGGAATTCCTGCCACCGAGGGGCGAACCAGGTGGGTTGGATGACCCAAACCGGCGAAATCTTTGCGGTTCACGGGTCAAGTGGTACCTCCGGTACCTCCAACAAGGACTTGCTCCAGACGAGGCCCTAAAAAAGGCGAAGGAGCCAAGGGAGGCAGCTGTGGCACCGACACCAGCCACAAAGAGGCGTAGCAGCACCCTCACGCCACCGACGGCAACCCCAAAAAGGGCATGCCAGCAGGCGGAAGCCCCCAAGGAAAAGCTAGCAGAGAGAACACCGGCCAACAAGGCCCCAGAAGGCTTGGACACGCGTCCAAGTACGTCACGTGCGGCCATGAGGACCAACCCTCCGGCACCCGCGGGACCTCGAACGTCATACGCAGACATGGCGAAGAAAGTTAAAGTGGCCGTGCTACCTGTGGAATACCCCCAGGTAATGCTCAGTCACGAAGACATGTCTGTGCTGGAAGACATTATCCTCGATGAGATAGTGGAGTCTGGATGGGCGGTCTCGTTTGCGGGCATTCATTTTCGGGTTGGTTTCCTGATAATTGAGTGCTCCAACGAAGACTCAGCCAACTGGTTGAGAGCCGTCGCACAGAAGTTGCGCTTGTGGAAGGGCGTGCCCCTCAATTGCAAAGTGGGAGACGAAATACCGTCGCCCCACAGTATTACAATCTATTGCCCAAGAAGCATAGATAGAACCTCGGAATTTATTCTGGCTCTGTTAGGGAACCAGAATAGCATAGATACCGGGGCCTGGAAAGTAATATCCAGGAGAGACGAAGGAGGTGGATCACTCCTAGTCATCGGGATAGACGACCTATCCAAAAAAGTTATAGAGGACAGAGGATACCAACTCTCTTTCCGGTATGGGACCATCCATGTGAATGGTCTCAAGAAGAAGGTCGGGGCAAACAAGCCACCCGAACGGAAGGACAGGGGTTCAAATGTGGAGGACATCCCCACCACATCTCTGGCCCCCGTGGCAGCACCGAGCAATCACCCGCTACAGCCCGCCGACACGTCGGAGGACCTCGCAGAAGATGAGGATCTGGCGGATGTGACGCTCTGTCAAGAAGAGGAGGTGGAGGACCACGAAGTGGTGATGTCCTCACAGGAGCTAGCGGAGGAGCTGCAGGATGATGCGGCAGTTGCTGACGTCACAATGACGAGCAGCGGTGACGAGGGCATCTCCAGGCCCCAGACACCAGGGCTAATGGAGCCCATCCTCTAATCGATGACGAGAATCATCGATACCAGGATAGCCCAGGTGAACATTCACCATGCCAAAGCTGCTTCGGCGGTGCTGGCTAGAATGTTCACCAAAGAACATCTTGGGCTAGCCCTGGTACAGGAGCCATGGGTGTATAACGGCATTAAAGGCCTCTATACACCAGAATCAAAGGTAATCTGGGATCAGAGAAATCTAGCCCCTAGAGCCTGTATCATGGTAAGGAAGAATATTAATTTCACTATCCTTTCAGAGTTTCTAACCAGAGATTGTGTCCCGGTAATGGTCCAGGCCACTGGCGACACTGCCTCTATGGTAGTTGTGTCGGCGTACTTCGCAGGAGATGGACCCTGCCCACCACCAGAAATTGAGGGACTGGTGGAGTACTGCAAGACGGAGAAGATGCCGATAATCATCGGATGCGATGCCAACGCGCACCACTCTATATGGGGCAGCAGCGGCATCAACATAAGGGGTGAGTACCTCACAGATTTTATTACTAAATATAATCTTGAATTAGGCAATGTCGGATCTACACCGACATTTGTAACAAGGGTTAGAGAGGAGGTCTTAGACATCACCCTGGTCAGTCGGTCCCTAAAACCTCATCTTAGGGACTGGCATGTCTCACCAGAGGAATCTATGTCAGACCACAAGTTAATCCTATTTAAGCTACAGCTGAATACGGATAGCAGCACCCCCAGTAGAAACCCCAGAAAAACTGACTGGAAAAAGTTTAAGTCCACCCTAGAGCTCAACCTCTCCAACGGGACATCTGGTATACCCAGAACCCCACTTGAGCTAGAGAGAGCTGTAGGAAATTTAAATAAAAGCATAACAGATGCTTTTATAGATAGTTGCCCGTTAGGGAAAAAACGCATGGTCAAAGATGCTCCCTGGTGGAACGAGAGCCTGGAAAGGCTACGTTTAACCACACGTCGCCTCTTCAACAAAGCAAAGAGAGACGGAGAATGGGAGAGGTACCGTGAAAGTCTGACCTCCTATAACAAGGAGATCAGGAAGGCCAAAAGGCAGAACTACAGGAAATTCTGCGAAAGCATTGTTAGCACAAGCGAAAGCGCCAGGCTCTATAGAGCTATGTCAAAGCGATCGCCTGATGCTAACTTAGCATTGAAGCGTAGAGACAACTCCTTTACGAACAGCAATATGCAAAGGCTAGAGCTCCTTTTCGAAACGCACTTCCCAGGTAGCATACCCTATCGGGAAGGAAATATCGTGAGAGAGAGCAGGTATAGACCGTCGACTGCTGACTGGGCACGTGCCAAGCTGACAGTCACAGCCGAAAGATTGAAATGGGCAATTGGTACTTTCCAGCCCTACAAGTCTCCAGGCTTAGACGGGATATCACCAGTATTCTTACAGATCGGCAAGGACTTACTCCTCTCCCGCATCAAGAAGATACTGCAGGGTAGCCTTGCCCTCGGTTTTATACCGAGCGCTTGGAGAAGTGCTAGGGTGGTCTTCATCCCCAAGGCTGGGAAGAAAGACATCACCAACCCAAAGTCCTTCAGACCCATCAGCTTGACTTCGTTTTTATTGAAAACATTGGAAAAGCTGGTGGACTACAATATTAGAAGCACTCTGCTGATGCAGAGTCCGCTGCACACAACGCAGCATGCTTATAGAGCGGGCAGGTCCACGGACACTGCACTTTATCAGCTGAAGAGCATGTTAAGCTCAACAATTGATAATAAGGAGATAGCACTGTGCGCCTTCTTGGACATAGAAGGCGCCTTTGACAACACGTCACACGATGCAATTAGGGCCACCCTTGAAAGAAGGGGTTTGGACTCCACCACCAGTAGGTGGATACTGGCACTACTGGGGTCCAGACAAGCCACCGCATCAACACATGATAGTAAAGTTACAGTCTTAACCACCAAAGGCTGCCCCCAAGGGGGTGTACTATCTCCGCTACTCTGGAGTCTGTTAGTAGACGAACTGCTTAACAGACTTACCACCAGAGGTATCCAATGTCAAGGCTATGCCGATGATATTGTAATAATAGCGAGAGGCAAATTCGAGGAGACACTCTGCGATATAGTCCAGACAGGGTTAAAAATAACGAGTGACTGGTGTATGGAGGTTGGACTCAACCTAAACCCTACAAAAACAGTCATCGTCCCCTTCACTAGACGGTATAAACTGCAGAGGATGAAGCAAATACGGCTCTCAGGATGCCTATTAGAAACCAGTAGGGAAGTTAAGTACCTAGGGGTCACATTTGACAGCAAGCTAAACTTTGGCACCCATGTAGAAAACACGGTATCGAAGTGCTCTAGAGCACTCTATACGTGCCGGAGTATAGCCGGAAAGTCATGGGGTACATCACCAAAGATTATGCGATGGCTATACACAATGGTAGTAAGGCCCATGCTGACCTATGGGGTAACAGCATGGGGTGATAGAGCGCGGCTTATCACCGTGAAAAGAGAGCTGCAGAAACTGCAGAGACTGGCCTGCGTATGCATGACAGGGGCAATGCGCACCTGTCCAACAATGGCCTTGGAAGCCTTAATGGAGATAACACCACTCCACCACACAATAAGGCTCCAACAGAAAGCTACACTTTTAAGGATGTCAGCGGAAGGAGTTGGAGGCTACCACATCCTTAGCCAAAAAGATGCCCAACGACTTTCAGATGAACTTCCCCTATTGGCTCAACCTAGGGATGAAATGGCAGCCGAATACATATTCGAGCGTAATTTCAAAGTTCAGATGAGTAGTAAAAAGGAATGGACGTCACTGGATGACATCCATCCTATGAAACCGCACACCATAAAATGGTACACCGACGGATCACTCACCAACCAGGGCACGGGCCTAGGAGTGGTGGGCCCTCGGATATCCTATCATGAATCCCTAGGAACGCAAACCAGCATATTCCAAGCTGAAGTGTGTGCGATAGGAAGGTGTGCGGATTTTAACCTGGTGCGCAACTATCGGAATACGGATATATCCATCCTATCCGACAGTCAAGCAGCGTTAAACGCTATTAGTGGGACGAAAATCACCTCTAAGGTGGTCCTAGAAGCACGTTCCAGACTTGACCGACTCGGGGCAATTAATAGGCTCACCCTAAGATGGGTCCCGGGACACACGGACATAGTTGGGAACGAACTGGCCGACAGGCAAGCAAGATTGGGGGCGGAGAGACCCTTAGTGGGGCCTGAACCGTATTGTGGCATCGGAAGGCACACGATACGGCAGGAGCTCAGAAAAGAAGAAAGACAGAGGAGGCAATGGAGCTGGGCAGAGGCACCAGGACTCCGACAAGCCAAATGTCTACTGGGTGGCTACAATCAGAAGCGATTTAAGCAGATTATAGCCATGAGCAAAAACAATCTTAGAATACTCACCGGTCTACTGACGGGACACTGTAGACTAAGAAGTCACCTAGCCAAGCTGGGTATAATTAGTAGCGGACTCTGCAGGTTTTGTGAAAGCGAGGAGGAATCCTCAATGCACATTCTAGCAGAGTGTGTAGCCCTATCAAGGAAAAGAAGCAACATCCTAGGGATGCATGTCATGATGAGCAATGACATAGTGGCCCTCAACCCAATAAAAATTCTAGCATTCGTGCAGGAGCTTGGGTTGATGGAGAGCTTTAAAGCCCAGAAGGGGGCACAATATATCTAATAGGTCGCTGTGCACACACACCCCCAACC